>NQLW01000034.1:1916181-1970783 GCA_002312845.1 Kalanchoe fedtschenkoi | reverse complement strand
CCAGGGTGAACTCCGCCAGGGTTGCAGGAGGGGCGGCTCCGGCACCGTTGCACTCCATTAGGCCGGAGCCACAGTCACCAGTGGCGCATGAGCCGTGGCCGGAGCTGTCGAAGGTGCATCCTGTTCGAGCCCAGAATCGGCCTGACCAGCCCGGTGGCGCTTGGAATGTTCGGAAGTCCTTTCTGGCGAGTTGGAAGCCTGTGGTTTCAAGCGGTGAAGTTCCGGCGCCTGGGAGGATACCTGGCCACACCGTGTACCCACACTTATTCACAAATGTAAATGTTGCTCCTGATAAACCAAACAAACAAACATAGTCAATTAATTACTGAGGAGCTCTCTCCATCTCCATCTGATGTTGAAATGAATTCTGACGTAAGTTAGTGGTTACCTTTACAGCTGCTGAGGAGAAGTGCAAGAAGATAAAAAGGAGTAGCAAGTGAACAGGAACGTCGTAAGAGATCCATGGTGAATGAAGCTGCCGCAGGAAATATTATTGGATCTCAGTCGAAAGAAGAGCAGGAAGAATTTCGGATTCTGCAAAGCGTTGTGGAGAGGCAATTGGAGCTGCATTTGTGTGTATATATAGCATAGAAGAGTTTGTGTACGATGGCAATGGATGTATATGGAAGTGATAGAGGTGGTGGTGGGCGGTTTGATTAGGTCACACTATGACGAGTCAGCACTCAGCAGGGCAGGGTTCAGATATGAGACTGAGGAGAGAGGTTTTTTAGGGTATGACATTGAAGTTTTTTTTAATAAAAACTTCATGTGAAGCTTTCATGACACGTTTGTATTAATGTGGTGGCTGATTTATGGATTTGGGTTCAGATATGAGACTGAGGAGAGAGGTTTTTTAGGGTATCACATTGAAGTTTTTTTTAATAAAAACTTATGCGAAGCTTTCATGACACGTTTGTATTAATGTGGTGGCTGATTTATGGGTTATTTTACGGGGGAAAAAATTTAAATGTGCAGTCAGAATTATCACGATTTTTAAAAATAGTGTAATAGAAAAAAAATTGAACTGATTTTTTAAAATAAAATTCATCATTATATTCCAAAACTAATATTATTGTAAGACTTAGATTTGTATGTGAAAATTACGTCGTTTGGTTATCAAAAGACGTTGTTTTATTTATGTGTGCAAAACAATATAATTTATTTTGATAACCAAACGACGTATTTTCGCACACAAATCTAAGTCTTATAATAATATTAGTTTAGAAATGCAATAGTAAATTTTATCTTAGAAAATCAGTTCAATTATTTTTCATCGCACCCTTTTGAAAATCGTTGTAGTTCTGACCGCAACTACGTAAGTTGTGGTAGTTCAGAGCCCTTTTTAGGTTTTATCCCTTATATATATATATATATATATATAGAAACAGTTTTACATTTCTTCCTTTCAAATGTGATAATAATTTTATGTATATTGATAATGTCATGATTTTATGTCCAACAAGCCGTTCGAAAAATAAATTTTTTAATCAAGTTATGTGATATTAATAATTTTTTTTCAACTGTAAATGATACTCTTGTTCGCAAAATTTAATTTTCTAATCAAGTTCAATCCTTTCAATCTTTCTCAAACATTCAATATTATTCAAGGTTATGATCTCTCACAAAATACAGATTTTTTTAATTCAATTATTTTTTAAATTAGTGATCATCCATTTAGAAAGGATTTATCTCCAAATTTTGGTAACTCACAACCTTCATCTAATTCAAATTCACAAAACCATCATATTTCTCATATTCACAACCAATTGCAATCTACGCCTCTCACTCATCAAGACACTCAATTCATAAATTCTTCTAGTTATCAACCTTTTTATATTTTTTTTCTTTATTCTTCTTAGTCATATAATCAAGGTTATTATGGTGGATACAGACAAAATATAATGTCACGTCCTTTCATGATTCCAAGTCTTAGTCAACCAACGAAAGAAAATTATGAACATACGTTAATGGCGGAAAATGAGGCTCCGCACAATGTCACACAACAAGAAAAGAATAGATGTCATATCAAGTGGAGTGTTGGAGAAGGAGGAGATGTTAAGCTCATAGCTTACAATAGCTAATGATTCTACAATTGAATTTATTAAATTAGAGGCAGCTTTTGGGCTTGGCGGAGGAATACTTCAATACATATCACAAAATGAAAATTAAAAGAGAAGAACCTCAAATCAAAGCGTATTACTACATAATCATGTCACAAGTAAATGAATTTAATGGTTACTATAGTCAAATTGTGTCTGATCATCATAGTGGATAGTCAGATAACCAAATAATTGATCCAATGCGATTGGCTTGGAAAAATGTACATAAGAAAAAAATAGTCCCATACGTACACGCGTGTGTGAAAAATGGTGAAAGAGGAACTAAAATTGGCAGCTCAAATTTAAGCACAAAATGCATCAGAAAAGACAAAGATAAATGTTTCTAGAGAATATAACTCATCGTCAAACCATAATATTAAGGACAAAACACCTATGAAGGTAATGAATCAGAAAGTCGCCTCATCAGTCAAAAGATTGCTAAATGAAAAAAAATGAAAAAGAAGAAAAAAAGAATGTAATTGAATCAGTGATTGAAGAATTTGACCATCCATGGAAAAAATGGAAGAAGTTCAACCTCAAAAACTAGTCATTCTTAACGGGATTAAGAACAAAGCAAACGATGATATATTTTGTGCTAACTATGAGATTCTGATGAAGAACAGCAGTGCAATGAGTGACCAGTAACTTATCATACATAATCATATGTACATCATCATAAGGCTAGACATGACATTCTTTAATCTTATCTATTAATTAAGTATCAGTTTGAAGTTATCTCATTTAATAAAATTAGCCATTATAATAAGTGTAGCTCTCATTCAATGAATACTAGCCATTCTAAGAATTGTCGCTCTTTTTAATGAAAACTAGCTGTTGTAATAAGTGTGTCTTTCATTTAATTAAAATTAGTTGTTGTAAAATGTGTCAATCAAATGTACCTAAAGAAACACTATCATATTATATTCTTTCTTTTTCTCTCCCTAAGCCTAAAAAAATGTCGTAAAACTCTTATCCTACTAATAACTTTGATTATGAGCAATTCTTGATTGACCAGTGTACAGATGCCAATGACGAGAAAATGATGCTCTTGCTCGAAGAAGAACAATACCGAAGAGAAACTGCATTCATCATAAATCGACATCCTCATAAATACATTGAAACAGAACGTAAGATTGGGGATAATCGTCTTCATAGATCCTATATCCATGGACAACCAATGTATCATTCTATGTCTTTAGAAGAAGATTTCGAATGCGGAAGGAGTTATTTCTTCACATTAAAAGAGGTATTTCAAATAATAATGTATATTTTTAATCAAAAATTAATGATCATGGAAAAAGAAGATTCTCATCAATTCAAAAATGTACTACTTGCTATCAATTAGCTTATGAAACTCCAGTGGATCATTATGATGAGTATCTTCGAATGGTGAAATAAATTTTTTTCAATGTTTATTTAAATTTTGTCATTTTCTAATACAAATGTCTGGAGAGAACTATTTGAGAAACCAAATGATGTTGATATCCAATGTCTAACTGAAATGCCAAAAAAATATGAATATCCAGAAATGCTGGGCAGTTTGGACTGTACGCATTGGCAATGTAAAAATTGTCTAGTGGCGTGGAAATGACAATTCACTCGAAACGACCATGAGGTTCCCATAATTATGTTTAAAGTAGTTGCTTCAAATGAATTGCAGATATGAAATGAACTTTCTGAAGTCGGCCGGTGAAACAACAATATAAATTAAATGTGCTCAATCAATCACGTATTTAATACAATGCACTAAGAGATGCCGCTCCTACAGTTAAACATGCGGTAAATAAGTCAATTTACACAAAAGATTATTATCTAGCTAATGTTATATATCTCGCATAGAGCACTTTTTTAAAAGTTTTTATTATCTGGAGGATCCAAAGAGAAAAATATTTTAAAAAAACATGAGTGGTAGCAAAAGATGTTGAACGAGCTTTTGGAGTGTTGCAATATTATTGGACTATTGTTTGGTTATCAAAAGACGTCGTTTTCTTTATGTGCGCAAAACGATATATTTATTTTGATAATCAAATGACGTAATTTTTGCACACAAATCTAAGTCTTATAATAATATAAGTTTAGGAATGTAGTGGTAAATTTTATTTTAGAAAATCAGTCCAATTTTTTTTCATCACACTCTTTTTGAAAATCATGGTAGTTCTAACCGTAATTAGGTAAGTGATAATAGTTCAGGACTCCTTTTGAATTTTATTTCTTTTATATAATATGATTATTGAAGATGAAGGGAGAAGTGGTTGTGAATTGGATATATGAAAAGGAGAACCTCCTGTAAATCCAATTCAAGATTCTACTCCTCAATTTCACCTGAACGTTCAGTGGAGAGCTTCATGATGGAAATGATCATCACAAATTTCAAGCTTATTTGGTCGAACATATGCGACAACAATTCGAAGACCTTGATTTTAATTAATTGTCATATTTTTTCTTTAATCGTGTGTTTTTTATTTTATTTTAAGTTTGGAGTGCATTAGATTTAATGTCATATTTAATATATTATTATTTTTAATGAAAATTCTAAAATTATGTAAATTTAGTACATTTAAAAAATTAATATAATATGAAAAATAGAATTATTATAATATGACATGCGGATCTCCTAGATATAGTAGTGGAATGCTTATTTCTGTGCATAAAAGTTTTATAAAAACAAAAATTTTATGACAATAATGATATGACATGACTCAATTTCACATTCAAAGTATAAAAATCTGTTTAGGTTTTGAGGTGGGGTTGTCATTGGCATTCTAAAATTGATGCAGCTGTATGCCATATCGTAGGCATTTTTGTGTCAAATACGCTGGATCATATTTTGTTGCATCATGTATTTACATGAGAAATTATTGGTAATGGGCAAAACCCTTGCCTATTTTAAATTTAACTATTCTAATAATTGTGGCTACAATTGAGATACTCATTCTTATTTTTAATTAATTAATCTATATAATCTGATCAAATTCAATGCATCTAATTAAGTTTAATTTTTCATGACATTTTTCTCATAAAACCAAATAAGGAAAAAATTGATAGAATCGAACATTCCATTTTTTCCCAAACTTTCATTTACACTAAATTTTCCATAAACCAGACATAGTTGAATTTTTGGATCAGCTCATGTTGGATTGTATTCCCACCGTGACTCAAAAGTCTAGCCTTTTATTAGTCCAATATAAGTCGTCTCTCTTCTTTTCACCATCCGATGTGAGACATTTTGTCAAGTGAATTTGGCATAACAATCTCCCCTTACTTGACAAATGACACATGCTCTTCCTTGATCTGTACTGCGCTATGTTTTCTCCGTGGTACGCGTATCTTCGTAGGTCGTGTCTTCTCTGTGGCACGTGTATCTTTATAGGTGCGCTCATTGCGTCTCCCTCTTCCCGAAGTTCAGCCCACATTCTTTGAACTAACCATTTCACCGCATCCTGTGATTTCTTTCATACTTAAAGTGTCTCTACTCGTGCTATATATCAATCTTCAATATGTCTCCACATCTTATATGATGGTTCCATATTGAACCATCTGCTTTGATACCGTATTAAATTTGGAACGATGAACAAACACCCAACGGCAAAGACCAACCGAAGTCACTCGTCAAGCAAACCAAAGAATGTTTCTTTGTAGAGCACATTGGTGACGCTAATCTTTATTAAAGTAACGTCGGAAAAAAGCTCAAGATAGAGAAGATGATGGGATGACGATGCAGCATGTAGATTTTGATCACAAAAGCAAAGCAAAAGCTACACACGAGAGTCGCTCAATATCTTATCTGCATGGAATTGGACGCTTTACACGGCATTTGAGCTCACCAGCTGTTGTAAAATCAACAAAACCAAATGAGGCTCGGCTGTGCGAGAGTCGCTAGCTGCTCTCTGCTGGGTGCTTGCTTCGATTTGCTCTAATGCACTCAGCAAATAATTACGTGGTATAAAGTTGTCAGCTTTCTAACTTTTATGCTCGTGTCTTTAAATTCAAAACTTCATTAGATGAAGAAACTTAATCAAGTTAATTTTTTTACGTCAGCAAAACCGCTTGCCCCGGTCACACACTACAGTTCAGCTCATCATTCTTTGTCCGAGCTACTTGAAATATCACGAAAAAAATTGAATTGAATTTATGAAATTTAAAGATACAACTCTAAATATAATATTATTTATAAGAATTAGTATGTTATTTTATCATTAAATTAAATGATAATGTTTTAGTCACGCACAAAAAACATTGTCTAATATTCAATTAACAATTGGCGGATCCATTTATGGGGCAAATTCTTGGGCGCTCTGAGAGCAGATGCTCTCGGTGACGACGTCGTTTTGTACCAATTCAAACGACTTTGGTTTATACGCTATTTCACATCATCCATATAAATAATGAATAATTAAAAAATAATCCAAAAAATTATATAAAAATAAAAAAATCAGAAAAGTAAAAAAATATACTAGTGTGATCTATAAACATTAAAATAATGAAAAAAATTATAAATTAATATATTTTAAAATTTATATACATTAAAAAAAGTTATATACAAATTTAAAAATTTGTTGAAATTAAGTATGTAAATTTATTTTTTATATATACATTTTTTTTTAATTTTATGTTTTACATAGACATAGATGTTTTAGGGGGGATTCGGAGGGGCGGTCGACCTCATTGCCCCCAGTGGCTCCGCCCCAGATATGAATCCTCTTAAAAATACTAAAAAGAGATTTTAAAATATCAGTAGGCAGGTATGTGCGTTGTAATTTACATTTAATAAAAAAATTTAAATTTTTTTCTAAAAAATACTGCTACTCCCCAACTTACGATCCAAACTTTCAAAATTTTCAATTAGAATGCCAAGACACTTTTTTATGTCTAAATGAAAATTAAAATCAACTATGTCTCCCCCGAATAACATATCGTTAAAACTCACTAACCTTCTGTTAGTAAAACTTAATTTTATTTAAAAAAATAAAAAGGTGTCTGTACTATCGTTACTTTCTCAATTATGGTCTGAACTATCCGAATTATCAAAAAAATGTAAAAAAATTGAACTGATTTTTATAATAAAATTTATAATTGCACTCATACACAAATATTATTATATGATTCCGACCAATGTGCAATATTTACGTCGATTTGTCATCACACTAAATGATATCATTTTGTTAAATGATATCTTTTATACTCAATCAACCCTCAACAAGTTTAATGAGATTGGTTGTATTTAATGAATCAAATCAACCAATCATAAACATATTAAATTAGTTTTTTTTTCAACGCACCCTTTTCGACAGTTCGAATAGTTCCAACTGTAATTGAACTCCTTTTTGTGTATTTTTCTTTTAATCGTTATATTTGCATATGCTTTAACTTGTAAAAATAAATAAATTCGAGCTTACCATTGAAGATGCAGCCAGATATTACCCAATTATTGGCGTGTTGATTAACTTGCAAACTATAATCATCTCATCACCCTTTTGATCTTCATCACCCCCTTAGGAATTCAATTTTGTGTGAGATGAAGACCGCGAGAGAAATAAGAACAATGTTTAATGCGGGTCGTGGATCAAGTGCCCCAATACTGTTAATGTCATTGTCAAAGGGAGTGTTCAGTTCGGACACTCATATTTTCCTCTTACTCTGAAAAAGTTCGTGATGAAGTTAACACGTAGCAGGGGTAGCTTAGTGTAAACTTTTAATTTGTGAGGTGTCATGTGTATTTAGTTTTTTATTTTTTTGTATATCGCATAACTAAAGGGATTGAGATTTAGCATTTATATAAATTTGTAATGTCCGGTAACATAAATACAAGTAAGAGAAATGCAGTGTTGCTGCTTGATCATTTTTTGTAAATTCTTTAATTTTTGTCTCGTCTCTAGCACAACTCTGGTGAGTTTGATTCTCGAGTTTACTCATGGTATCAAAGCATAAAAGCATCTAGTTCTAGCGTTTAGAGTGACAATGGAGACAACAAATTTAGCCGATGATCTGTATTTTGTTACCACCACATATGTTAATGGTCACAGTACCGGTAGTGAATTACTCATTGGATCGGAAAATTATGTGAAATGGAATCGTTCGATAAAAATAACACTCTTAGCTAGGTCAAAGTTAGAATTTGTTCAAGGTGAGTATCCTAAACCATCTTATGCTTATTTTCATCTTAAATGTCAGAAATGCTATGCTATTGTTATTTTTTGACTAATCAATTCTGTATCAAAAGATTTTGTTAGCTTTGAACCTTCATGCCTCTGATGCGGCCCACAGCTGAGAACAATCTGAGTATACAACTTGCTAATTTGAATGAACCCACTATATTCATTCTTGAAAAGGATCTTGCAAATATCTCACAGGGTGAGATGAGAGTATAAGTGTTTTACCATAAGTTAATGGACCTTTGGAAAGACTACGAAGCAATCGAGCAGCTCCTATCTGCTCACATGATAGGCAATGTGTATGTTTTGAGTACGTATTGAGAAAACAAGTAAAAAGAACACTCATATATTTTTTGATGGGATTACATGACTCATTTATGCCACTAAGGATATATATTCTAGCAATGAGTTCATTGTCACCTTTGAATGTGTTTTATGCCATGAAACTCTAGGATGAGGTTCAAAGGATCATGAAAAAACTTTTTCCAATGGATGCATGTGGTTTATATGTTAAGAACTAGTTCACAAATGGTGTTAATGGAATTAGCTATGAGAATTATGGAGGACAGAACAATAAGAATAAGAAAAATCTATATTTCAGTTTTTGTCAATTGAATGAGAATACCAAAGAGACTGGTAACAAGCTTGTGGGCTATCCTATAAGGATGGACTATACAAAGGACATGTGCAAAACAAAAATACAAGTAGTAAAGGGGCACCATAAAGGTTTACAGCTAATAGTGTGACTGTTAGAAGTCCATTTTAAGAAAGTGACAGTGCAGTTTCTGTCATTCCCCAACAATTTTCCACGAAAAAAATACAATAGATACTTCCCTTGCAGTAACAGACATCCAACAGTAATGATAACCGACTGCAAATGGCAGGTACAACTTGTTTAACTACAGCTTGTTTCTCTTCAAACACATGAACCATAGAAGATTGGACAACTGGCCTCATAAGTTACATTTCTAATTTATTGATGCAACTGACTAAGCTTGATCAAAGATGCAATGGTTCTACCTACTATGTCTACAACAACAATAACACATGGAGGTGTTGATATTCCTGATAATAATTTGGTATTGAAGAATGTTTTGTACATACCAAATTTCAAGTTTAATTTGCTCTCTATTAGGCGGCTTATTTCAGATCAAAACAGTGAAGTTTTGTGTAAGTCTAACATTTGTGTTATCCAGGACCCAATGCATAAGATAACACAAGGGACCAGTGAGCTCAAAGATGACATGTTTCATACTAGCAAAACTGATGATGGTTTTGAAACAAAAGAAATCAATATTCTAATTTTCCTAATACATTTGAAAATGTAGAATTTTGACTCAACATATTAGGATACTTACCTTTACATAAAATATCCATTTTAATGTCTCATATACGGTCTTGTTTTATTAATAAATAATGCCTTTACATTATTGTATTTGTCCTTTTGAAAGACAAATCAAGTTAAAATATGCATCAAGTATCATAAGTACTTGTAGTTCTTTCCAACTTGTGGATGGAAATGTTTGGGGAGCTCACTTAGTGGAGATCTTAAGTGGTGTAAGGTATTTTTTCCAGTTGTTGATTTATTACAAGGTGAACATGGACTTATTTACTTAAATACAAAGCTAAAGTATCTAATACGATGATCAATTTTTAAGTCATGGTGTTGACTCAGATTCATACTAAAGTTCAATGTCTAAGATGTGTGATAATAGGATTGAGTTTACTAATCATAAACTTAGACAATACGTGAACATGCAAGGATATATACATCAAATCAGTTGTCCACATATTTAACAACAAAATGTGGTAGTAACAACGAAGCATATGAATTTATTTGAAGTTGCTAGAGCCTTGAGATTACAATCTAATGGGTCAAAGTATTTTTTGGATGATTGCATTTTGGTTACATTTCTCATAAACAGTGAGTGATTCGCAATAAAACACATTTTGAGATTTTGTTTGGTTACAAGCTATCTTTGGATCATCTGAAGACCTTTGGGTGCTTATGCTTTGCTATCACACAAATTTAAGGCAGATACAAACTGCATCCTAGAGCAACACCATGTGTGTGTCCGGGGTATCCTCATGAGAGCAAGGGATACAATTTTTTTTATTTGAGCAGTCATATATACATCATCAACAAGCATAGTATCTTTGAAGAAACTATTTTTCCTTTTCAGCTCAAGGTTTCTACTTCATTTATTTCATTACCTGGGTAAGATATCACTCATGAAGAATTTTTACACACAACTATGTTTCGTCTGAAGAACTAGTTGCATCCACTGATACTTATAGAGCTTTGAGCAATGATCAAGCTGATTTTCCACTGGTTATAAGATCTAGCAAACTTTTCAAAACCTTCACTTAGACATATTCATTATATATGTGGAACAACAAAGTGTACCGCTCCATACCCCATGACAGCTCCTCAGGCTTGACCAGATACTTACCTATTATAAATAGTGTTTGACTACAACAAAATTGTAAAAAAATTAATTTCTTAATGTGAAAAATATTGCTTGTCGGTAAACCTCCTTCAAATAAGAAATCCACTTGTCTAGGTCCTTGCATTAAGTGAACATGCTACTTGCTTAATCAAATATTTAGCATATTTATGTGATAACTTGTTTATAATTGTGTTGTATTGAAATCCTTGCAACACATGCAAAGCTTAATTAACACTTTTTTAACGTCTATTCTCACTACAGAGGCTATCAGCCGCATTTTTTTGTCTTGATGCTTGTATTTTATTTAACCACTAGACCCCCGCAACATTCACCCCACTTTTAGCAGTGTCATGTCACTTAAAACACTTGTGTTTTAGAGTTTGGTAATCTACATTGAAATTTGTTCAATTAGTTCATAGCATTTCAACTCAGTCCGGCTCAATTAAGCTTAGTGTGCTTTGTGTTACAAATTATTTCATTCACTTCCGCAAATTTAAGGTTCTCTTTTTTTTGGTCTAATATAAATTTTATATTCAATTTTGTTTAGTTCATCTCAAATCTATTAAATTTTATTAAACTCAGCTCAAATGATTTCCAACTCCATTTCAACAAAAAGTAAACTTTTTGTTATGGAAAAATGAAATCCAATTGATAAGAGAGAACCCAAATCTCTTGTTCATTCAACACAAGTTAAGATTAAGAGTTTGTTGCTTCCATATCTAAATTATGATGCACTGCATAATTTGCTACAAATAATCTCCGCACTTTATTTAATTTTGATAACTATTGAAATATAAAAATATAGGGAAACTATTTGAAAGGGCCATGAACTATCATCTTTTCTAGATTTATGGTTCTAACTATCTCAATTTTCAAAAAATATGCAATGAAATTTTAGACTAATTTGGGAAGCAATAATTACAATTGTATAATATTACATAAATTTGACTTATACATAAAAATACATAATTTTATCTAATTGCATGTGGTTCTGATTTGTGAGTCAAGAACACAATGTTAGAGTGTGTTTGGTTTAGGAAAAATTTGATGGAAAGGAAAATTTGATGAAAAATGGGAAGGAAAATTTGTAAGAAAATAAGAAGGAAAGTTTGTAGTAAATTTATATGGAAAAAAAGATGAAAATTTTGTTTAAAATATAAAATATTTTAGCATTTTTCCATCATTTTTTACTCCTAATCAAACAAGAAAAAATAGGATGGATTCCATGGTAGAATCCACTTTTCCTCAAATTTTCATTCCCATTAAATTTTCTCTAAACCAAGCACACCCTGTGAAATTTTGGTGGAAAGTGTTTTCCTCCATGAAATTCATCCTATTTTCTCTTGTTTGGTTAGGGGTCAAAAATGATGGGGAAATGATAAAACATTCATTATTTTGAACAAATGTTCCTTCCTAATTTCTATCTAGTTTTTCTTTTTGCAAACTTATTTCTCATTTTCTCACAATTTGTCCTTTTTATTTTCCAATAAATTTTCCTTTCCACCAAATTTTTACTAAGCCAAACACCCTTACAAAATTGCATGAAAGAGAATTTAGACCGGTGAGTCAGTGAGGTTTTCTTTCCCCTTAGCTACAACTATACTAAATTTTTTTGATGATGTACAGTTTAATGTCATGGGTTAGCCTCGTGACAAGGTTTGGGGCCTCTTCTTGGCCTCAGTGATATTTTTCATAATTATTGAGTATTCGATCTTCGGGAGGTCGGGTGGCAAATTGGACGATAGATTATGAAACTAGATATCAATACGAGTCTAACGGTATGTGGATCACATAAATCGGATAAGTGGTTGTACTTAAAGAGCTAGTATGTAAGGAAAGACAATGGTGATGTTTCTTCCCATAGAAATGAGAAAAGCTCCATTAGCTCTTTAAGGGGGAGAGTGATGGTGAGTTTGGCCACCTCCTGGATAAGTACTCGGATCCGAACCCGAACCCTAAGTGAGTCCAACTCATGTGAGATATGAGGGCGAATCTTCGAGAGTCTAGCAGCCTCAAAGATCTCTGTAAGGTATCAATCTTATGGACGTCGTTCAAATGGGACTAGACCCCGATGACACGCAACGAGTTCCTAGTCGAGGCTAGCTATCTGATGATCCCCTAACCCTTTGGGATAATAGACATAAAGGACCACGAGGGATCCTTGGATCATACTTAATTTTCCTTAATGTGATATGAGAATCAGAGGGGAATTTGAGAAGGGACTCTTAGACTCTAGCCAAGGACTAGACTAGGTGGAATCTCGAGATGGATCTCATGGATAAGTGGATATCCCAACCGAGTAGCATGCGACTCTTTATTGAAACTCTCATGAATAAGTGGTAAAGCTCTTATGACTTGAGCTGTGATTTGGAATTTTATTCAGGAAAGCCGTGGGAATCATGATCTTGCAAGCACGTTATTGAAATATGTTTTAAACCTTGTGTCAAGTGAGAGGCGATGACTTCCATCATGCAAATGTGTTTTTGGACTTGTTGTAAATCATTGAGTCAAGAAAAGAGATGATAATCTCTTACAAGTAAATAAGTTTTCGAGACATTTATTTAAATCTCTGAGTTGAGGGAGTAAAGATTTACTCTTGAACTTTTGGAAGTGTACTTTTAAGTTGTGATGGAATCTTGATATGAAGAATTGATAAATTAAATTAATATAGAGACTTGGTTAGAGACCTCTCCAATTTTTTTCAGGGTATAATAAATTATGATGTCTTCTTTTGAATTGAATATTTTATTCCTAAAATCGGTTATGGACCACTTGTGAGTTTTATGGGGGCGTGATTTCAGATTGCGATATCCTTTTGAGTCAAATAATTTATGTGAAGAGTCAATACTAAAGTGTCAAAATTTTCCTCTTGAGTTTTGTATGATGTCTTTAAAGTTGCGATACTTGATTGGAGCGAACCTTGTGTTGTGAACTTTGAGACTTACTTGTTCGATGGAACTCATTTTGTGTGGTGAATTTTGAGAATGACTTAGATGTGAACCCCCAAATATTATACTCATTTGAACATGATAATACGTTATGAACAAGATGGGAGCCCTCTTATATATAGATCTAAGGAAGTATATGTTCGATGTTCTTCAGAGTAGAAGCTAGTGGGTTGGAGAACTAAATGAATATTATGGAGTGAGTTACTTTAATCGATCCACTCAGGATGAAGGCCGGAGAGCCGAGGTACAAGTTTTGATTCGAGAAATGTGACAATACATAGTATATTTCCTTCAGCGTCAAATGTAAGGGAATAACCAACTTGGTCCACAATTTGAAATTTTATGCATATTTAAAGAGGACTTTGTAAAGAGAACATATTTGTCTCTTGTATGGGTGAAGAAAGTGATATTGTGGTTTGTATAAGTAAAAATCAAAGAGGTGATTTCGGATAACCAACCTGTCTTTTGCGTGAGTAGATAAATGCATTCGTTTTCTTTTGCGAATTAGTAAGATGGTATCAACACCCACGTGCGTATGAACGATAAGATGTTCTTATCTATTGTATTTGAAAACAAAGAAGTGTCCTTTTCTTGCATTTGAGCAAGCATCTTCAACTTTTCGTGTGGGTAATCATATATACTTTTTAATGTGCGTGTGAAAAGACATATTCACCTTCTTCATGTTGGAAAAAAGGAGTTTTTGAGATGTGCATAAGTGTGACCAACCATGTGTTTTTGTCTATGGGACTTGTAAAGCGACATACTTGTCTTTTTGCGGATGAGCAAATACTTGGTTTTCATAGCGGGAAAATAAATAAGATCTTCTTTTGCGTGTGTAAAAAGAAATACTTTTACATTGGGCATGTAAAAGAGATTTTCATCCTTGCATTTGTGAACAAGCGTCATTGAGATTTGTGTGAGTATGATCAGCAATTGGTCTTGAGAAAATTTTCTCTTTTCACCGTTCGAGAAATGTGTTTTGGAGAGCATGGTTACGCGACAGTGTTAAAAATGACACCTTGAGAACGGATCAATCTATTCAAAGGCAGGTGTGTAAAAATGTAATTTGAGCACCAGGGGGTGACTCTTCCAAAAATATAATCGAGACTTTGATCAACCGAATTAGAGAATTCGCGGCGGTCTCAATGGAGCACCAAAGGGTGACTCCCGATCAAAGAGTTGTCCCAGTGGGGGTAGTTCGAGAGGTATGAGAATCATAAAGTGGTTTCGAGCAACTCTAAGGTTATTGACCACAAGGAAAATCCAAAGATGGATTAATGGACATGTGTTTTCCTTGTGCGGAGATGTGACTGGGCGAAGTAACTAGGAGGATAACTCCAAAGAAATGTTGATACCTTGTGTGTACCAAATGCGATCAAATTGTTATATTATCGATGGAATGAATAGAGAACATTGTGGACGTTGTTATACCACTATGGGAAGAATCTCTTGAGATGAGTATGCGAATTCTATGAGAAATAAGAGAAAACCATGTGGGTTCAATGAGATATTGTGCCCTGTTGCCAATACAGTAAGATACCGTATTGAAATATTTTTTTTTTATAAAGATATTTTATTAATAGGGAACCAAACAGCCTGGTTCAGGGCAGAACACCAGAACAGCTCATAAAGGCTTAAAGCAAAGGAAAATTACAAAAAAGGATACAATTTCCTAAATAAGGATAGATAAGTATTAAAAATGGAGGAGCCAGTCGGGCCCTTAGGTATCAGCTGGGCGAAACTCTCCAATCTCCCGCTATCTCCTTTGCCATCTCGGGTATCCAATCTTGTCCTCTCTTATGAGTCTCCTAATGTTATTGGTGGAGGCCAATGAGAAATGTGCCGAGGTACACAAAACGAGCCTAAAGGCTTCAAAGTCTGGATGACTTTGGGTGGTGGAATAAAAAGGGTCGAATCTCTCAGATTGAGACTTTGGACGAGTCATAAAAGGAGCGGGGACTCCTTATGCAAAATTTCAGATTTAATGGTTGCTAATGGGGAAGGAGATCCTTATTTTGAGTTCATCGGTGAAATTAGAGAAAACCTTGAGTTTAGATTTTAATCCAAACTTTGGATGTTGGATTTCGATGTGTACGTGTTTGATATGATTGTGTGATTGAATAATGAGATGTTAAACAACGAATGTTTAACTTTGACGCAAGTTGCAAACATACTTGGTACTATAACAACATACAAAATGGGTCATAAAGATGATGGCAAGTCGACGAGGACGTAGATAATTTCGAGTGGGCAGGGTGTCAAAGGTTGACTCTAACTTAAGATTTTTAACCTTTGACTCATGATCTAGCGAACGAAAATTGCCACTTTAGATTAACATAATCTTCACAACCAATGACAATAAAACGAGTGTGGGAGAGAATATCAAGATTTGTAAAGATACTATCAACCGTGATGGTTAAGTTGATGAAGACGTCAACAACTCGAGTGGGGGAGGATATCAAAAAGGTGAAACTCTCATTAAACTATATAACTTTCATTGGACAACGTACTTATCTATCAATCAGGATAGCTAAGTCGACGAGGACGTCGACAACTCGAGTGTGGGAGGATGTCACGAGTAAACATTTTCATTGAACCATACACTTGTAAATTACCAATCATAATAGTTATGTCGCTGATAGCGTCGACCAGTTAAGTGGGGGAGAGGGTCACGTGTTAACCCTGTGACAAGCTTTGGGGCCTCTTCTTGGTCTCAATGGTATTTTTATAATTATTGAGTTTTGGACCTTCGGGAGGTCGGATAGCGAATCGGATGATGGATTATGAAACTAGACATTAATACGAGTCTAATGGTATGTGGATCACACAAATCGGATAAGTGGTTGCCCTTAAAGAGCTATTATGTAAGGAGAGACAATAGTGATTTTTCTTCCCATAGAAATGAGAAAAGCTTCATTAGCTATTCAGATGGTGAGTTCGACCACCCCCGGAGTAAGTACTCGGATGCGAACCCTAAGTGAGTCCAACTCATGTGAGACATGAGAGTGGATCTTCGAGAGTCTAGCGAGCCTCAAAGATCTTTGTAAGGTGTCCACCTTATAGACGTCATTCAAATGGAGCGAGACCCGATGTGCAACAAGTTCATAGTCGAGGCTGGCTATCCGATGGTCCCTTAACCCCTTGAATAATGAGCATAAAGGATCACGAGGAATTCTTGGATCATACTGGATTTCCCTTAACGTGATACGAAAATCAGAGGGGAATTTGAGAAGGGACTCTTAAACTTTACCTGAGGACGGGACTAGGTGAAATTCCGTGATGGATCTCATGGATAAGCGGATATTTCAACCGAGTAACATGCGACTCTTTATAGAGATCTTCTCATGAGTCACTCAATAATGATTGGTTAAAGATAATCTCATATCTCCCTCAAGGCGACCCCGAGCCTTGGGAAGGCCGGTCCTGATCCGTGAAGATCTGGGCGCCGCACGGTCTTATGTGTTCCAAAGAGTGTAAAAAAAGTAAGGGATACGAGCCATTACTCTAGGACTGTGACACATAGCTCTCTATTTTTTCAATCTTAACTATTTTCTTTTGCTAAACAAAATGAACACCACAGCTCACATTTTTCCACCTCGACTAGGCCTTCACATTGATCAATTTTTCCTTAATATATTGGACGAGGCCTAGATGATGGAGTAGCTCCAAGGTGAGAATTCTTTCAGCCTCAGGATGAAGAAGTGGACTACGAAAAAAACTGGTGCCCCTAACTACAAGAGGGGTTTCATCAAATGCTGCTGCTGTAAACTAATCAAATATATGAACTCATGTATGAATGACGAATGGGAGTTCTAGCCAATATTGCCGAAGCTAACAGTCATCATAATTGGATCCAAGCTTCTTGCCGACACTCCGATTTCTCCATCCATACATAGCCGATTTTTGTTGTTCAAAGGTGGGAAGTTAAGGGATGAGGGGTAGCTCAGTTGTTGAGCACCTCACTTGAGAGAGTTTATAGCTCTCAAGTTTGAATCCCCAAAGGGGAAAGTGGGGAACCACTATTGATCCATTTTTTTAAAAAAACAAAAGAGAGGTGGGAAGTTGAATCATTTTGAAAGTGAAAATTAGGGAGGAATGAATGAAATGATATTGTTTTGATTATGTTATACAAAGAACGTCATTTAATTTGTCGATAAATGACAAATATATTTTGTTTATATAGTAATATTATTTTAGGAATTTGACTCTAATTATTTGTATGAAATTTTCTCTACTTTTTTTTATTTAGCTTAAAAGATAAAATAGTTAAAACCGTGTAAGAACCATCATGAATCCCCTGAGATTATTAAACTAGTTTGAAACTAATTAGTTGGCTTGAGTACAATGGATGCATATTAATCGACAATTAAAAAGAAAATATATTGTATACTAATTATACAAATAAGGAAACACAAACCTTCCAAATAGTTACAGTTACTATCATTTAAACGTAAAATTCTGTGGCTTTGAATTATCACGACTTTCTTAATTACGGTATTAACTATTTGAATTTCTAAAAATGGTGTAATGAAAAAAGTTCGGACTATTATAGGGTATTATTTAAGATTAATTAGTTTAAATCATTAAATATAATTAATCATAATAAATTTATTAAAAATCATGATTAATTAAAAATGAAATTACACTTTTTATTAAATAAAAATCATCGTTTAATTTATGATAAAATTACACAATTTTAACGTAATATAAATCTTTTAATAACATTAATTAATTATAATTAAGGAAGTCATGGTAGTTTAAAAGATTATTTACTTTTTATAAACTAAACGAAAAACAATCAACCGTTCATAAACCACATAAAATAAATAAAACATCAACAAATAATTTGTGCCGCCCTAATTCCCACCTATCTTGTCTTTCATGCCATCACGTGCTTTTCGTTTTTTGGTCGCGTAACCGCGTCGTTTCACTCGGCTTGAAGTTACCTAGCGTCACGACGTGACAGGCATGTGCTGTCATACTCGCACTTCTCTTCTGTTGGCACCTCATACTTCAAGAACGTCTAACTGGAAATTTTTCCAATCTATATGTTCCTTTCATTGAATTTTTTATTATTTTTAAAATCACAACTCACAAAAATAAATTTTACTATAGAAAATATAATTGTGAATATCTGGAATTAGACGAATATATATGGCTGTTCATGATTATAATTTTAAGGAAAAACTGTACGTAATTGTGAACGGCAGAATGTTAAAAATAAATAAATGGAAGATATATTGAAAAAATTCAGCTACGTCCTGCGAGTCGCAGAAATATCTAGTCTAGGGACCGACCCGTCAAAAAAAATGATGGGCAGGGTCAACATTATGACAGCCAATAGAACTGACGGCTCATATGCTCCGCTCGATCCGTATTGCATAGTTGGATTTACAGCCACAGGATTCGCCGACTTTTGACTGCCAAATATTTTATTCAAATGTCATCAATTTGAAGAAAAAAAATTAAAAAAAAAACAAATATTTTATGTAAAATGGAGAGCCGTAGTGCAGAGAATATTGGTGAATGGAAGTTACCTGTTTGCAGCGGATGGGCAGAAGGTGATGAGGTAGTCAGCAGCGGCACAGGTGAAGGTACTGGTGCCATCATCATAGGCGTAGCTATAAGCGCGTGGACAGGCGGCCTTGAACATCTCCGAGTAGGTGCTGGGCTTGCAGGTGTCGGGTGTGGCGTAGGCGCCGCTGCAGCAGTACTGAGGATCACCGAAAGCCTCGCAAGCGCTTTTGCACGCCACGCCCTCTCCCTCCTCAGCAGTCATCACCTTCAGCTCGTTCGGACAGCCCATGTTGAGATCGGCGGCGCACCCGGTCGGGGTGCAGTTGTTGCCGCCCTGGGGAGTGATGAGCATGGGGAGGTTGTAGCCGTCCACGAGGCTGACGTCGTAGAAGTCGAGGCCGTCGGCGCCGTTGAGGGTGAACTCGACGAGGGTGGATGGAGGGGCGGCGCCGGAGCCGGAGCAGTCGATGGCGCCGGAGCCGCAGTCGCCGGTGAGGCAGGTGAACCTGTTTGTGGATGGGTCGGTGGTGCAGCGGGTGCGGCCCCAGAGGCGGCCGGACCAGGAGGGAGGGATGGGGACGATGGCGGAGTCGCCGGGGGCGAGGGCGAAGCCTGTGGTGGGGAGCTGGGCGGTGCCGGCCCCGGAGAGGAGGCCCGGCCAGACGGTGTAGGTGCAGCTGTTGAGTATGGTGAACTTGGTGGACACTGAGCTCGAAATGAAGAAGAAGCTCAACAGAATGATGGTCAACGCTGGCCGGTTGCGGTTGATCGACGACATTGTTGTGGCAGGCTACGTACTGAGTTGAAATATATGCGGAGGAATGGTAAAGCTTGTGAATTTATAGTAGCGTAGGAGCAGAGCGGGACGTGTGAGGGCACGGGCTCAACCGACGGATAGATAATACTATTGTATGGTGTCTAGGCGCCGTCATTGTTGGGGGTGAAAAGTCGGCTGGGTTTTTTTTAGTATTTTATTTTATTGTGCGATTAAGAGAATCAGATTTTAGTGAGGATCCTATTATATTATTGTGTGGATAAGAAGGAGAGAGCATCGTATCCAAGTGCAACTGTGTTTGTTAGGAAATTAGAATAATAATAAAATAATGGCTACCTGTACCTGCAGCTGTGACAGAGGACGGCTACAAGTTGCAACACTCGTGCTGCATGTTGCTTGTAGGTTGGGTGCACACTTATTTATTTATACAGGACAAAGATGCTGCTGTAAACAACGAGAACTGATGCTTGCAAAAGAAGAAATGCTGCCTATAGCAATACCAAGTCTTCATTCAACATGCTTACTTTCAGTGGCTGAGGCACTACATTTTTTTTTCAGGGGAGTAAAATTACATAATCAAATATTTGGATTAAATTTAAAGGAATAAAATTAAGAATTTCATTGAAATTATACATATAAATTTATTTTCTATATATATATAATTTTTTTTACCCTAGATAAAAGAATTTTAGGTGAAATTCAAAGGACCGCTGCCCCATTTGCGCCCCTGGATCCGCCTATGAGTTACTCTTACGAGCCTTAAATATCTGAGCCTACAATAAACAACTAGGAATTCGATCACTGTATTCAATTCGACAACACTTTATCATACAAAATGCCATGCCACTTGGTGACACACTTAATTCGATCGAATAATAATTAATTCCTCTTTTGTTCTCTTTTACATGTTATTTAATTGAATTTTTTTGTCTATTTTTATTTATTATTTTCAATGCGTATTTAATATCAACAACTATCTTAAAATGTCAAATATTAATCACTTTTATTATCATAATTAGTAAAAATACATTTATCATCGATAATTATCTATCAATTTTACTTTTTGCACGAATATTTTAAAAAAAATATTAACCACCTACTTATTAAACTCGTCCGACCGCTAACATTAATTTCACTTTAATCTAGGAGTAAAATCATTCCTTATTTGATATTTGTTCTCTGAAGATGTTTTCAATTTGAAAATTGGCCCTTCGATTCCCTCAAAAATATGAAACTGATGTATGAGAATTAGGATGAAATGATGAAGGAAAGGGGACGCAGGATATATAGTGTGCCAAACTCCAACGCAGGAACTTGGATCTCTAAATGGGCAGCCCCCACCTTCTACACACAACCCACAACTAGTTTGTCCAAAATTTAATGCAGGAGAAAGAAAGATAAAATATATACTGTACTGCCTTATTAACACTGTTGGGAAAAAAGCACCATCAAACACTGTTCAAAGTTATTGACGGTCACGAGAATAAGAAAATCTAACCAATAACAGAAAACATTCATTTCATATATTCATCTTAGATACGGATAGATGGAACCGTTATTTGGTAAAAAATGTTTCGTCCAACTTGCAGAGCATAATCGAACTAATTTGGTTCGGTTAATTGGTTTAAACTCTACAAAAATCTGAATAATTCGATTTGGTTAGTGAAAAAAGAAATTTATGGGTTTTGTTAATTCGGATAACCAAATCAATAAAAATAAATTAAATAAATAAAAAATAATTTATATATGTAAATATATTACTTTAGTAAATATATTAATTTTTCGGTTACTTTGGTGAATTTCAGTTAATATAGTATTTAACTGATAATTAAATTAACCAATTTATTGGTTAACTGTCTAATTTGATTCGGATATCGGTAGAAACTTTTACAATTCGATCAATGTGCTTTGGCTAAACAAACAACATTTCTAAGTTCGATTAACTGTCTGATGCTCTCTCCATAAAGCAAAAATGAAAATTGTATAAAGATCAAGCTCCGCATTACACTACCATAGCTATTATACATTATAAGCATAGTTATCAGAACCGGACCGACTCGATCGGTTGGACCGGAAATCGGATCTGGTACTGGTCCGATTTGAAATTAATATCGAATTGCATGCTGAACCGAAAAAGCCGGACGGTTTTTAGTAGACCGGCGGTCGAACCGGTTTGAACCGCCGGTTCAATCAAAAAACCGGGAACCGGAGTCCTGACCGGTTCGGTCTCCGGTCCGGTTCTGATAACTATGATTATAAGTTCAAGTATCAAAATGTGTACATTTAATCTGTGGTGGATCCATGAATGCAAATTAGTGGGTCAAATTTATATTTTTAAAGAGTACATGTGTAATTTAAAAGTTTAAGGCGTCAATTTTTTATTTTCGAAGTATCAAAATAGTAATCTAAGTAAGAGGTAATAATATTAACTTATAATTAAAATCTTTAATTTTAAAAGTCACAGGTGTCACCTAACCCCGCTCATTCACATGTAGATCTGCCCATGCATCTACTGATAAGCTAGTTCATTTTCTTGAAGCTCCTGTTGGGTAAAAATATTTGCTTCGTTCCCAAATGGTCCACGGTTGAAATAATTATGTGCATTTTTTAGTTACCTCCATTTTAGATGTCACTTTTATATCTATTTTCACGAGTGACTATCTGTAAACAGTCACTTTCTCGATGACCATTCTTATTGCAGTTGAAGCAACGATTCCAATCCAGTTGTTTCTTTATAATTTGGAGATCCTCTCTTGTAGTCGAACCCCAGTAGTTGTTCAGTTTGGTTTGAGTATATTTGGTGCATAGTTATCAGAATTAGACCACCAGTCGAACCGGTTCAACCGTTGATCTAATTTCACAGAACTTTTACTATATGTAATTTTTAAAACATGTTTGGTTAGCATCAGGATTAAGAATACTTTACAAAAATAACCTTGCACATTTATCAAAATTACATCCTTATCCTATTTGCTGCCCTTTCCTTATTTTTCTTGTTTATCTTGTTCCGATCTCCATCTCACACATACTTGTCAGAAATTCTCAATATTTCAACATCAAATCCTTAGTCGAGCAGCATGTCATAGCTGAGCATCAATGGTGGTGCCAGAGATATGAGGAGTAATGGCGTGGTTGGGCATGTAACGCCATGGGTGATCCTTGGGAGCTGGCTGCGGGAACCAAACATCCCCGCTGTACCCAGCAACGTGACCACTGGAACAAGCATCAGCAATTGCTTGTGTATCCATAATCGCTCCTCGCGCATTGTTAACTATCAAAACTCTCCTTTTCAGCTTTGCAATTTTGTTCTCGTCGAACATTCCCTTGGTTTTCTCAATCAGAGGGGTATTGATGAAAATGATGTCGCATTTTGGAAGCATTGCATCAAGGTCCTCCTCAAACTTGGCTCCAGTCTGCTTCTCCAACTCCGAGCCTTTCAAATCTCACGCTCTCGCCAGGCGAAGAAGAAGAGGCTGATCAAAACCCCAAACCCTCTTCTTCTTCTTCCTTTTCCTCCGCGTCGATCTTCCAATTCCAATTCTTCCATGGCCGCGGTCAAAGGGTACCAGGACAGCCATAACGGAAACACCCCGGCGCTGACCCCGCCGCCGCGTCCAAACAGACTGTTCCAGCAGCCAAGAGCGTTGACACTCAGTCCGTCCTCAAAAGGTTCGTTGCAATCTGAACTCATATCCTCCAAGACTATGATGTTCGAACCATACTTCTCTCCATTCAGAGCTTTGTAGGAGAACCGAACACAAGTTCACCGCTGAACAATCAGGCAGCAGCTATGTGGAGCAACCAGGAAGAGTACAGGAAGATGGTGATGAAGCTATGCAAGCAAAGTACTTGACTGAAACAAGGCTGTTCTTTTGTTCTTTTATTAATGGTTTCTTGGAGTTATTGAGACATGGTGACATGATTGTGAGTTCTGAACAGATTTGTGTTGCTTCCGCAAAACATTTCGCATGTCCTGGATTAGATAGTTTACCTGGCATTCTATCAAAGAAATGCTTCCGCAATGGCCGCAACGTTCCATTCCCCATTAATAGCCCGATGACAGCAGGGTGAGAAGTTCCTGACAAGAATAAGGATCCTCATAAGTTCATCTTCTGCAACAAACACAATATTACTTCCGGTCACTTCAACAACTGTCAGTCCAGCTTCAGTTGCAGCCTTCAGGTCAATAAGGTCAGAGCCAATCCCAGACGTGAGAAGCAACTGCAAGTTCTTCGCCTTCTTGATTCTCTCCGTCGTCACACACCAGGGTGGAATGGCGTCGATATCAGGACATGGAGGTTAGGAATGTGCTTCCGAGGTGCCGCGGTCGTCAAGTCCGACGTTCTTTCGTTGATGTCTCTGTTCGCGCGGTGGTATGCTCTGTTGCCCTAATTCGAGTTTCTATCTCGCGTCGAAAGAGAAGCGACAGTGATATGCTTTCCAATTTGAAGGGTATTTTTGCCTTCGAATGTAATTATCTCATCGGGATAATTTAACCCACCTTAAACGGTGGAATAAATAATACTAAATTTTACAAGTAATCATAATATCTGGATTATTAATACTTAAGTTGAAAATCCTACCAAACAAATTTTTTAATATTATTTATCATATCCCTGCAGTTATCCCTCTTACCAAACGCACCTTTAATATATATATAAGTTGCAACATAAAACAATATAGAAATTAGAGTGACCGGGTGGTAGATGGATTGCCAAACATGCCCAAGACCAGGATTGATTCCAACTAAGTGCATTTTACACTTATAATGTACATTTACTTATTGATTTATTATATTCTATTTTAATTAAAATAGTTTATATAATTATAAGGCACCTCGAACCCAGTTTTGACCGGTTCAATCCGATTGAACCCGGTTTATCATGCAGAACGGTACTGCTAGTCGAACAGGACCGGACCATGCATCGGTTCACGGTTGAACCGGTTGAACCAACCGGTCTGGTCCGGTTTTAATAACTATGATTTAGTGGCGGAGCTAGTGGGATAGTTGGGACATCTATGCCCCAAATTCAGTGAGAATCTCTTCTAACACAGCCCCAATTAGTTAAAATAATGGAACACACTTGACATTTATGCCCCCAAATCAAACTGAAAAATTACTTGAGCTTCAAACCAAATCACTTGCAAAAGATGCTCCTGTAAAGTGTAAACCACGAGAACAGATACTTGCAAAAGAAGAAATGCTGCCTATGGCAATACCAACTCTTCATTCTCTTACTTGCCTTAAATATCTGGCTGACCCTACAAACAAACAGCTTCAAGTTCGAATATTAATTCATCACTCCTTGTCGATGTTTGTTCTGAAGATGTTTTCAATTGGCCCTTTCCTCCAAAACATGAAACTGATGCAAGAATAAGAAACTAACCCCCACTAGATGGATAATACACTTATGCTGCCTGGTGAGGACCGGTAGGAATTGGCAAGAAATGATGATGAAATGGACTCAGGACAGTGTGCCAAAATCCAACACCGGAACATGGATCCCTAACTCGGTAGCCCCCGCCTTCTACAACTCTTGACTAGCATTATTACAATTTGTTTTTTAATAACATTTATTTTTAATCACGTTTCATTATTAATCACATGTAAAAGTTTATAATAGTGATAAAAAATGTAAAAAATTATATTTGGATGTTTAAAATTGTCAATCACACTTCATAGACCCAAACATAATTTAAAATAAATTAAAAATGACTATATTTTGCGCCCATAAATCGTTAATCACGTTTCAGAATAAAAAACTTAGTTGTAAACTAAATATTTAATCACGTTTTATAAAAAATATGATTAAAGATTGTTTATTTTCTTAATCACATTTGTAAATGAAACGTGATTAATGATTGAAATTATGATCACAATTACTTTGATTAAAGATGAATTCTTTTATCACATTTTGTATATGAAACATGATGAAAAAGAGATTCATTTTTAGCACAATTTACCCAGAAACATGATAAAAGACACATTTTTACTCACATTTTTTTCATTGAGTTCGATTAAAAAAATTGTGAAGGGGTTTCAAAGGGCTTAGAGTTTAGGATTTAGTTTTCAGAGTTGGAAATTTATAAATTTATATTAGAAATCATGATTTCATATTCACATTTATTCAATTTTTTTTATAATTAGGTAGATAATGATCTTTTTGCAAACTCATATATTCAATTTGAATATTTCAAGCTCTCTCAACTCAAAGCGACTGATAATAAAAAATTATGTGTTTGCCTATTGTCCAATTTGTTTTCTCATTTGTTTTGTTTCGATTCATTAAACTTTATATTTTCAATTTAACCAAAAAGTTTAACTGCTGATGTAATTTGCATACTCATGCCTAGCCTATATATCCAATATGTAAATGATTCTCACTTATAGTAATTGGATAATTAAAATTACTGTGAAAACTAAAATTTGTTGAAAATTAAAAATATTTTTGAAAATAAAATTTGTTGAAATTTAAAAATATTGAATATGTTAAACTAAAATTAATAATAGTTAATAAATTTCTATTTCTTTTGAAAAAAATTGGTTGAAAATATTCTCAATAAATAATTAAAAAATTTCCAATGCCCAAAAATACACATTAGTATTCAAACCATTACGATATATTCAACTTAATTACAAAATAGTTAGATGATAATCACGATAAAGGTAATAATTTTTATAGATGTTTACAATCAATATAATAATTTAAAATATTTATTTCATAATTATCTCTAACCCATTCTTAATTACATGTGGCAGTCATAAACGTGATTTAAGATATAGATCACCATTTTTTTGCCTAATGAATGCGCATGTGGTTCAGAAGTATTAAAATAGTTGGTTAATTATCAAGTTTCACTATATGAAATGAGATAACTACAAGGATCTTTAATCTCGTTATTGAAATTCAACTGTGATAAAAATTAACAAAAATTTAATTTCGTTTAAATAATGAAACTTGATAAAAGGTTTTGTTATCTTTAATTACGTTTAATTTCATAAATGTGATAAAAAATTTCACTATCTTTAATCGCATTTGTACTTGAAACGTGATTGATGAGACCAAATTATCCAAACTATTTTATACTTAACTCACCCAATTCTTGACCATTCTTGAGTGTTTATTTAATGATTTTAGTTAATTTTTGTATTTCTTGCTCATTTTAGGTCTTAATACGAAAATATACTAAAATGTGCAGTTTTAGAACAAAATTCGAACCAAGAAAAGAAAATTGGACAAAAGATTGCAGTCAGTCGAGCACAAGAGCCGCACACAATGAACAATTGGCACACGCCTGCTGACATGGCGAAGGAGTGACACGTGTCATGTGAAGAAAGGAAGAGAGAAGCTGACGTAATCATTCACAGCGCGCGATAGCCATGCACACGGTACTTAAATGACACGTGTGCATGACAAAGTGATGTTCCTGAATCCGACCAGCAGATTCCTTCTAATTTTTGAATGCGTAATTTTCACGAAGTGTCCAATTTGCATGATTCTATTGGCTATGAAAATCTTAAAAAATTATCTACAACTTTTTATAAGGAGCCAGAATTTAAATATCAATGGATCTCTACCTGAAGAGCTAACAAACTCGTTAGGCAGATTAGCTTCTTAATTTGAAATCCAAATCCGATGCCGATTTTCATTAGCCGATAAGTCTGAAATTGATTATAATCTCTTGAAGATATTCATTCTAGATTAGTACAAATTCATTACTTAAATTCTAAGCTATTTCATGTCTATTTAAAAAGAGTTTCAAGAGGGATAAAGGTGTGCGTAAATTATGCTAAAGTGTGCTAACAGGAAGCGGTGTGGTGCTATTCAATCTTTAACACGACTTTATACAGAGGAGTAGTGGAAGGCAGTAAGAGATTTCATCCTAGAATAAATTATAGTCAATTTATAAAGGTTTGTTTCTACCTATTTGGTTATGTCTATCTCTACGCCCCTTAGTGACTAAATCTCTTGTGTAGTTCAGTTGCTATAACTTGTGAGCAACCCGTACGCTCATGCCTTCACATGTATTAACCCTTTTCAAGAATAATCAACAAAGATAATGTCAAAGCTTTGAACCAGAAATGAGCATGCCTTACTAGTTATGCATAATTATACTGCATACCCTTCACCAAATCGGGTATTGGTGGATACCCAAACCGTAATTTCACTTCACATCAGTGGAATATCAGCCGATGGCTTAGGACACAAGCTCATATTCAGAGGAGCTTGACAAATTAAAATTTTAGCTTGTGAGAATATAAGATTTTTTCCACAACTCTATCAAACATGACGTATTCTTTTCTTTTATTTTTTTCAAGTTTTTTAAAACATTCTCTCTGATTTTTTTGACATTTGGTTGAGAATTTTTTTTTTCACAAGTCATGTCTTCAGTAGATAATAGGTCACTCATATAACATAATTTCTAATAATAATAATAATAAATGACATGAATTCATAGGCAATACTTGAACCAAGTCATACAAAGACAAAATCATTAGAGATTATTTCTATCCATGTATCAACACGATCTAGCAAGACTTGTCAAAGTTCTCCAAGGTCTCAAACAAAATCATCCATCTAAACCACAAAAATTCAATAATATGCATGGAATCAAATAACTTGAATGGAATAGTAAACATCTAGCAAAGCTCAGATTTTTTACAAAATTCTCGAGATTAATGATGAACAATATTGTGAGCTCGATTCAAAGAAAAATAAAACGTAAAAATAATGAAAAGACTCAAAACTAAAATTGACTCTATTAAATACTGGGTGATGATTTCTCCACCCCACACTAAAAATCTATTGTTTTTAATATATTTTAAGGAGTTAAGGTTTCTAAATGTTGGAGTTTTTAATATATTATTGTTTTTAGGATTCATAGATTCAAACTTTCAGTATCTTATAAAATGCACAAAATTCTGAAACCTAAACACTCTAAATCCTAAAACCCGAAACACTCATAAACCTGAAACTTCAAAACTCTAAAACTTACATCCTAATATTATAAACTTCAAAACCCTAAACCCCAAACCAAACAAAATCATGAAAAATGTCATTTAACCCACTCATGTATTTTCGATTCACCCTTTATTTATATATAAATATTTCAAAAAGATTTATAATTTAAAGTTCAAATAACTTTTGCCTTTAATAAATATTATTCATCTAACATGTATAAGAAAGAATATGAATTTATAAATTATATGAGATGTGATTTTTCTTTAGATGTAATTTGTCTTAATGAATTTTCTGAGACACTGGAAGAGAAGCTAGGTTGAATTAAAATCTCAAGGGCACATGCTGTCACTTTTTGTCTTACGGTCAATACATTCACGCTTGTTTAACATCTGCAGGTTTCTTTTTCTCCTTCCGTTCCCTCTTCTTCAAAGATGTCATGCGCGCCTTCAATATTGTTGTGTAGGAGGCTTGGAAGCGCAGGTAGTCCTTGGCGCCTAGCTGATAACACCATAAAACAAAGCATTGACGTTAGTTTAGATAGTCTTGAGAAACAAAATAGTCAGAGAAATAAAAATTAATTTCCACTCACAAATGGCTAGCACCAGGACACACATGTATCAAGAAAAGAATAGCTAATCCTTGGATGTGCCGCTTGCAACTACTCTACAAGCTATCAAGTACAATTAATGCATCCCTTCCGGTTAGTTCCATAACATTGACCTAAGAAAATCAGTCTGTTATTGGATGTTCCTAGTGTGCACTGAGGATATAGAATTTTCATTTCTACAAATGCAGCTTGCCCCTGATATAGTTTATCAGAAATCTAAAATAAAATTTTAAAAATGGAGGCAGCAAGAGTTGGATAATAACATAAATAAAATAATAATAATGAAAAGAAAACCACCACAAAATCAGATTAACAAGTGAATACTGACTACATAAAGGTGAAGTTACGTGGCAAATGGCTCACACAACTCACAGAGATCAAAACCAAACGAAATACGACCTTCAATACTATTTCGTGGTAATAAGATCAGGCAAGCCCAGTAACAAACTTACAATGCAAAAACTAGATCACAAAAGTAACTTTCTCTATGGTTAAAGACAAATTCAAAAAGCAGAAAATATTAAAGTATATCAGTTGTGATCTTGACATCGGCTTTTTTTTTAATCATGATCCCCAACACCAATATTTTTATGTCCCCACTGATCTCACTGTTCTGTTTTAAATGATAAAAATCATTCCATAGATGACGCCCAAAAAAAATCAATGAATGGATAAGTGAAAATAAATCACCATGAGTCAAGTAGAAATAATTTAAGCCCCTAAACGAAACTGCTTTTCTTCGAAGGTTTATATTTTCCTCAAATGCATCAGGTTCAGAATTCAGAAGAACAAAGGAGAGATCTATTATTTGTGTGCTAGTTACAGGTTCGCCACATGATGACTAATACATGGCCTGATCAAATATACTAGTGATGAGTGTGCTGGAATATCTGTTGACCTGTCAGAGAGTGAAGTTTTGGGCCTGATGTAATTTTGATGATGGGTGAAAGAAATTTATTTTTTGGATTGGTGCAAGAGGCATACAGGATTATAGAAAATTGAACTCAATGTTAAGGACTGGGTTGGTTAAAACCTATTCTTAATTCTTTTTTTAGCTTTTTTTTCAACCCACGCACCCAACTACCAAGATTCGAACTCAAGATGTGGGATAAGGATTTCACCCCCAACGCCTCTTACAACAACCCTGCTATTCTTACTTCATGCAAACCACTGATAAGTTCAGGACACGAAAGGGAAACACAAATCAAATCATAAATCACACGTGCTAAAATTTATGAAACAGAAAAGGAAACCGGAAAAAACTTACACCAGCTGTAGACAACAGAAAAGGAAACCGGAAAAAAACTTACACCAGCTGTAGACTGACTTAGCCTTAACTACAAGCTCTAGATGTAAAAACAATGATCCCAAACAAAACAATGTACTCTGTTAGCATAACAGTGACCAGGTGGGTAATAAGAATAGACAGATGAGATAGAAAACTGCTGAACAAAAAAATATGAAGCCAAATTCAAAATGAAGTTTGATAGATTTACTTTCTGCTTTATTATTATTATTATTGATTACAAAATAAAATAAAATAAAGTAGGAACATGAAAGATTTTAGATCCATCTCAAGATAACTGACAGAATTTTTGTAACAAAAGTCAATCGAAGTTCTTAGAATCATCTCAAATGACAGTGTTCATAGGCACAGCACAAATCTTTACTGAGCATCAATTAACCATGATGTCAAAAGAGTTGTTCCATGCATCCTCTTTTAAAACGGAAAGATTGATTGCTGAAGAAAGAAAATTCACTTAACATGATGCCCTAATATGGTTCTGACAGACGAAAATGTGACTGGAAATACCCCTTCTAAGCTTAAATTAGATTCCTGTATCTTCTATCAAAAATGTTCTTTATCTTTAAAGCAGGAGCATATGAGTTTCATGTACAATTGAGCTACCAACAATGGATTGAATTACATGCTACGAAATGCCAAATATGCTACATGAATTTACAGCAGTATTTTCAAAAGGCGGAACACAGTAACAATAAAAAAGAATGATACAAGACGTATTCCTAAGAAAGTATTCATACCGAAGTAGCAATTTTCTTCTTCCCATCAGTGGCTCGTACTAAGCACCTGAACTCAATTGTTTCACCCTTAGTGCGCATCTTGTTTCTGTCAACCTTAGACTTCAAAGATGCTAAACACAGGCAATGTTACAACAGTCATTTAAATCTACATTGAAAAAGATAATCAAATCAGTTTGCAAAGGCACCAGCATGCATATTTATAATAACTTACAGCGTTTGAAGTTAACCCAAACAGAACCCTTTTCTGCATTGCTTTCAAACATGCTGCTGAGTTCATTAAGAAAGGGGTCTGGCTGCAGGTGAACCTATAAGCACTTATTAAGTCAATTTCCAGATATAACAAACCCAACAAATGCTACAAATTCTCATATAGAAATTGGCAATGAAATATTAGTACAATCAAAATAACTCTTCAGCATGAGAGATAGTGAAACATGAAGTTAAAACGATTATCTACGGCATTACAAAATCTCAACCGCATCGAATTTGCATATATGCAGAACTAAGAACCTAAAAAAACAGCAATGGCATGTCAGATGATCGATCAACGAATCCGCGAGCTAAGAAACAATCGGAAGAAGGAGAGAAAAAGCACCATGATGAATGAGTCACTAACGCAACCTTGTGAAGCAACCCTAATAGAGTATGATGCTGTTTGATTTTGATCCAAGGCGTAGGCGTATACTAAATCGATTTGGTTTTTGGACCGAGGTAATTGAAACCAGACTGAACCGTTAGATTGCACAACATATGGTTTAAAATTATGTAATTGGACCAGTAAGAAAGGGGAATTTATCATTGTGCTCTCGCTCTAAAATGACTCCTCTTTATTTGTAAAATTAAATTAATCTGAAATTCAGACAAAAAAATAAACATAATCGACCCCTGATTTATTATCAGCCGAAGATAAACGAACTAATTTGGAGAAAAATTTAAGTAGAATTTGATAATTACATCGCACAACATTCTCAACTTAATCCCAAACATTGTCAATCGTGATTCTTTGTTTATCACTTTTTCCTGTTACACTTTTATTAAGGAAATCAAAATTTTAGGGCAAAACCCTATAAAATGACAGTAATGGACAAAAGTTAATAGAAGTCAACTACTGATTGTGTCTCAAAAGTCATCAAGAGTGGGTAAATAATACTAGTTTTTTGATAGTCAATATAGAAATTCACATCACAGAATAAAGTGAATATAATTCATTATATGATGAGTGTAATTCATTACATGATAAATATATTGTGTCATGTAATAAACATAACTTTACTAAAACTCAAATCAATTAGTAAAAATTAAAATATGTCTGAATTCATCCAAAACTATTCAAATTTTGTTTGACGAATATATCTTTGCATATGATAAATTTAAGCTTTTATCTTATGAATAATCATATCTATCTTATGAATGCTGATGTTAATCTGATAAATAAACTTTTGATGTGATGAATATGTGTTTTTATATGATGAACATTTATGTATGTTATGAGTATAGCTTTCAACATGATTGATATAACTATGAAATATAATTATTCATTTAATAAAAATAGCTATCCATTTGATGAAAATTAGATATGCATATGATGAAAATAGTTATGCATCTGATGCACATACCTATCCATATGATGAGCATATATTTAGTGAACATGGTGTTGGAATCACCCACACAAAATGTAATTTGAATTTCCAAAGCATGAGGCATAAATCCGGATCCAGAACATCACAAAATCAATTGTATGAATTTCACGATAATTCCAAGTACCAGATATAGATCTGCATCTGGAGTACCGTTTCTTAATTTAAATATTCTCAATCTAAACTCTTAAATATGAGTCTGGATCCGAATTGAGAAATCATAACAAAAAAGAAATTGAAAACGGAAAACAATGGTAGTACGTTAAAACTTTTTTGTTTCAATTGGCCTCATTTGATGTGCGCGGCAATTTTCGCGCCTCTACTAGTATCCACAAACGAGCGTTGGATACCATACCTTCTTGGAGTACTAGCTCCCCCTAGGAAACCTTATCTACTCTCGCACAAGTTTATGCTTGTTATCCAATAACAAGATTATGACATCACATAAAAAATAAAAATATTGTGTTTCTATTTATAGAGAGAATTGGGCTTCGGGCCAAGACCAACAGTTGGATTATTGGGCTTGAACTCATAGGTCAGACTCAATGGGTATTATTTATGGATCATACTCATGAGTTTAACCTAATTAATTTATCCAATTCAAGTGCAAATGGAATCGAATAATATCCAAGCCGAATTTTAATCAGTTTTTACTCAATTTAATATTCATCACTCGATTGTATGTGATCCTATATGTTTATTCTTAATTAGCCATGGACTAAAGCTCATTAATCATAAGTGGCCTCTAGAAAGACATTATGATCCTTCATTTAAAATAAATTAGTTTTCAATGCAACAAAAATATTAGTCATTACAAGTCAATAACTGTTTAAAAGACAAACGCTATAATTAATCCTTATATCCAAAAATGTCTTGAGTGAGCATAAGGAAGGAAAATGTGTTATCCATATTAGGCTCAATCGTGTTTCTTGATTTCCGAGTAACACTGACATATCAAATGACTGACATTTAGTCTGCTTGAGCACAATCATACATTTCTCTATCTTAACGCATTACGGAGCCAAAAAGATATAACGCTTATCATATGAGAATGAGGGATATTTCTTGTTGGCTCATGTTCCTCATCAAAATTCATAACATATACAATCACCTTTATAACTACTGTGTTTATTGGCAGGGTTTGATGACATCAAAGTATGTTACTTCACAAATGGAAAACTAAAATGAACTCGGGTTGAAGGCTGTACTCATGCTATAATATATACTGAGAACACAAAATTCCTTGTAGTAAATTTTAAATGCGGTTGGCCTAGTACATATTCCCTTATATGTATTTATGTTATTAATTTGGTAGTCAACACCAATGACCTGTGAAACATGATTAGCAACAAATCCACATAATTGTTTCATTAATCATCACATTCCAAACAATATTTATTGACTAGTGACATTTTAGATTGACGTTGTTTGTTAAATTGAGTTTTACAATCAAGTCACGTACTTGATGATCTGAAAATAACTTGTCATTCATGGAATTAGAGTTACGTATTTTTTAAGCAATTATATAAACTCAATTAATGAACTACTAAATATGAGAACAAGCTCCAACCCAAAGCAACATCCTTTACAAATATATCTTAGTGAACAGATCATCCACGTTTCATGATGAAAATGATAATAAGATTTGTCATCTATTATGCTTACTTATATTAATAAACGAGCTTTCTTTTAGTAAATCAACAACAATGAGATTTGCTTATTCTGGTATACATTCATATCACATATGGGAATAGCTTTTCTAATGATATGAATGCACTAAAGTAGATGCTTGAGGAATACTCAGCGCCTATTGTAGAATTATTTATTCGATATCAATTAGAATATTTCCAGTACATAACTCCATTTTTTGTATATATAATGAAGGGATAAAACCCAAAAGGGGCCCTGAATTACCACCGCTTACCCAATTGCGGTCAGAACTACCAGGATTTTCAAAAAGGGTGCAATGAAAAAAAAATGGACTAATTTTCTAAAATAAAATATACCATAATATTCCTAACCTAATATTATGATAAGACTTAGATTTGTGTGCGAAAATTACATCGTTTGGTTATCAAAATAAATTATATCATTTTGTGCACATAAAGAAAATGACGTCTTTTAATCAAAGTACATAATTTTTGCACACAAATCTAAGTCTTATAATAATATTAGGTTTGAAATGTAATGGTACATTTTAATTTAGAAAATCAGTCCAATTTTTTTTTCATTGCACCATTTTTGGAAATCGTGGTAGTTCTGACCGCAATTGGGTAAGTGGTGGTAGTTCAGGGCCCCTTTTGGGTTTTTCCCCTATAATGAATTTGTATTATAAATTAAACTCATCTCTGTTAAGTTTAACAATTATCCTTATTTAAATATTTACAATAAATGTTTTCAAATAAAATATTTCTTATGTTCTAAAAATGATTATTTTTTCAATCTAGTTACTTTTATTGAGAAAGATTTTCTCAACAAAGATATAAATATGTCATACACATATATTTTTTTAAAAACCGACTGTGCTCTCACTCTCTTATGTAAACATAGAGTTCTGTTTTGTTTTTATAGAAAATTAAATTTATTTTATTATCTCATTCAAACAAAGATTTTATCTCCAAGTTGATTGTTTCAATCCAATGACATTAAAACTTACATATTTTCTAAGTTATATTATGAAGATATAAAACTTAAAGATTGTGTTAAACACATCCTCTTAACGATTTTCTTATATTTCAAAAAATATAATTATGACTAGGATCGTTCGAATGGATTTAAGTATTGCGATCAATTTCATTACATTCAAAGTCATAAATTTAATTTCATCAAATCTTATATGCTGAAACATTTCTAATGATATTTTCCCTTTCAAATATTCACTTACTTCTCAAGATAATTAAACTATTGGAAGAATCAAACAATGTCAATACTTTTTTTACCTACACATATTCTATATCAGACTCCCTGACATAAAGTCATTTCTCAAAGTTAGGTCCACCTCCGCTTCCTTGTAAATCATATGCTCATTTTGTTCTTACAAGAATAGTCACAATTCTTTGTACACTATTTACTCTGCCTCTCAAACTCTTTTGAGTAGCAATCCACTTCCACTAGCTTTCTTAAGACTCAAATTTCCTTGAAAATCTTACTTTTAACAACAAAAACTTTTCCTTTAGTGATAGTATAAAAACCCAATGATTTTAGTTCAATTGCATATATCTTACACAGTCATGTAAGTTTTTTTTGTATTTTAACTACTCGATCGTGTGAAGCGCAATAAATGCAATTACACGACCACGTAAAATTAAGATAAGATGTCTACAAATAAGTTTGACTTCAACTTCATAAAATAAGCCATATTTATTAGTAAGATCGTCATTAGGCTATTTTATGCAAATAAATTTATAATATCCAGGTTCACTAGCTAGTAGAAAGTCCATGTCCATCCACAAGAACTAAATTCCTGTCACATAAATAACTAGAAAATTGATAAAGAAAAGATTTAAAAGTTAGGGGGTTTGAGATAAGTATGAGTAATATAGGTTACTCAGCCTGCACACTAAAGTAAAAAGATCAATACGATAAACATGTAGCTCAGGTGATTTGACTTGTGAGTTTGTTGATAATTGATCCTAATGATAAGATTCTAGTAGTGAATTGAACTCAGCAAAATATACATCACCTATTAATAAATCCATTGTTACTAGGGAGCAATTTGACTAGGTGTAAACAATTGCTCTCACTCTACATTCATCATACCCTTTAGTTAATGATATGAATTATATATGTCTAACGTGCATTAATTAGGATGTCAGTCTAGCAAAAGATATATACAATTGAACTAATATGGTAGGGATTTTTATTGGTGATCACCCACACAAATGTAAATCTGGATTTCCAAACCACATGGCAAAAGTCCGGATCCGGAAACTCACAAAACCGATTTCATGACTTATTAAGATAATCTAGACTACCAGATACAAATATAGATTTAGATTATCTATTTCTTACTTTGATCGTTCTCAATCTAGATCTGAGATATAGATCTGGATCTGAATTGAAAATTTCCAAAAGAAAATGAATACAGAATGAAATAAGAGTAGGTATTATCTTAGTCTCGTTGTCTCTTTTTCTTCATGCAGCAGGCGATGCACCTCTAACGGTATCCATACACAAGTGTGGGATACCACGTCTGGCTGGAGTACTAGCTCCCTTCTGGATATACCCTAACCTCACTCACTAGTGTTTCCGTTATCATATGATGAGAATTGTGATACTGAAGTAGAAATCCTAGGCTTCGATTTATAGTGAGATATGAACTTCGTCTTGCGGGCCAAGCCCATCAGCTGGGTTACCGGATCTGCGCCCGTGGGTCAGACCCAGTGGGTACTATCCATGGGTCATACCCATAGACTAACTTATCTGGTTTATCCAAATCAGACGTGGGTTAAACCGGATCATATCCGAACCGAATCCTATTTGGTTTCCATTCAACTTAATATCCCATATTTGTTTGTGTGCTACCCTTTAGGTTTATTCTTATTCAGCCATGAGTTAGAGCCCATTAATCATAAGTGGCCTCTAGTAAGGCTTTATTATTCCTGATTAAGAATAAATTGGTTCGAGACAATCAAACTTTTAGTCAATACAAGTCGATTCAACTGGTTTAATGGGCAAACTCTAAACATTTTAATTTAGATTTGTAAGTCATAGCCAATCTAAAGTATGTTTACATAAACATGCATAAAAATCAGTTTATTTATCACTCCACTAACTGGTACTGGCCTAGCCTCCATAATTAAATCAATTATAGAATACTTACAAGGTAACATAGGTTTTCAGACTATGCTATTGAATAACATTCTTAAGAATAAAGCTTAATAAACATAGCATCAAAACTAAATTTTATGAAGCGCATATCTCACAACCATGATTCACAAGTCATAGCATCTGAACAACACAAGGGATTCAGCCAAGAATGATTATAAGAAAGTACATAATCAGATTGATAAAAAAGGACCTTAATAACTAACTTTGAAACTCTCTGGAACGGTCTCCTTTGTTTTTCTCCACTGCTACTCTTAAGTTACACACCAGGGCTTGTTGGATGCACTTACACCACTCTCCTTTCTCTCTCTTGAAGCTCTCTATAAAAAATATTAGTATTTTGGGCTTCAAGCAATAATTGATGCAGATATTTTGATGAATATCTTTAGTGAATATTGTTGGATTTGGACTTCTAGGTTGAAGAGGAATTCTATTTGGATTAGAAGTCGAATTTGGAAATAATCTGTCCACCGATTTTGACCATCCTTATGGTAGAAATTCATCACAAATTAAGAATTAACTCATTTTAAGAAATTTTTATTCTTTGTTTCTTGTTTATGTGATAATTTAAATCGATCAAATCCAATATCAGACATGAAAGTTATCGCCCTCAAAAAATAGTCTAGGTTTGTAGACTCGAATTAGAAAACTGCAGCTTGCCAAGCGCAGATACGCGCTCAACCCTGCTCGGTTGATTGAGTTGCATGCTTGAATAATTAAGCCACTGCTTGGCTAATTGAACCACACGTTCTGCTAGATGTTGAGTTAGATTTTGTGTTTTGTTTGCTTTTGTCCATCTTTTGCTCTAAAACTATCATTTTATCATGTTTTTGTATTAAGACCTAAAATCAGTCTGAAATACAAAAAAAACTAAAAATATTAAATAAGACTCAAGAAATGTTAAGAGTTAGTTGAGTTAAGCATATAATAGAAAGGATAATTTGGACTCATTATTTATTATTATGATTATTTAACAAGCTAAAGACTAAAGATGATATCTTGTTTATATTATGAATGAGTAGATTTTAAAGAGAAATATGTCGTTTCATGCATATTGTGAGCATTAGGCCATCGTCCCCCGATTAGCTTGGTACGTGGCCTGTTTAGCCTTTCATATTTTCAGTATCACCACTTCAGACAGTGGACATATAAGCTTTAGCCAGCTTAAGTCCCACATCTTCTGCTCTTGTGAAGAATATGCTGTCATGACCTTGTGAAATTTAGAAAGATCATCAACTTTGTGTGATCGTTGAGTAAATATTTAACTTTTACTTTAATTCGTCGTATTGGATATGTGTATGAGCTTCTGCAGGTTTGAAAAGGAATGGGGAAAGTTTCAGATTGAGATGGGTAAACTATTTGTGAACAGTGTTATCCAACTGTGACATCATTCATGCTATTATTTTTTAGCTCTGTTTAATTTTTTTGTCTGATTTTTCTACCTTGTTTAGCGTTGTGCCTAATGACATCGTACTTTTCTACCTTATTTTTTTGTAGTGGTCGAGGGCATGCATCTCAAACACAACAGCCCAAGCGCAACAGTGTCTTTCTTGCATCAGATATGCTATCAAAGGGTAGCTTAAGTTGAACTGAACAAGAGCTCATAAAAAGGTAAAAACAAGAGCTCATATAAAAGTGAAAACAACAGCCCATGTAGCATGCTTTTTGAACTTCAACCTAGATCATGTTTTTTTATTCTTATTTTCATGTTGACCAATAGTGAAAGTTTGATCTTTTGCTGGTTTTTTAGACTTGGATGATAATTTTAAGGCTTTCATGCCTTGGATGCTCTTTGTAAGACTTTTACACCTCTCTGGGTTAGTTAAAGAGCTAGGTGTAATGCATTGGATATATATGACTGGATATATTAGGCCTTTGAGCATATATTTATATATGTGGTTTTGAAAAGTTAAGGGAACTCTGTATGTCATTGGTACTTGAAATGTAGGTTGGGGATAAAGACAACTTAATTTGTCATATTAAAAAAAGGGTAAAAACATATATATGAGAAGGCATTAATCAAAAGTATTGCTTCCAAAACAAACAACCGATAGTAAAAAATCATTGCACCCAAACGAAAATTGCGATGCATGCAAAATCGTTGCAAGAATTACTGTCACCTTAGGCCATCCCGTCGCCTTTTCGGGGAGATACGTGACGTCGCTCAGCGAGTCAAAAACGGTTGTCTTAGCTTGTTGCGACGCTCTTAAATCCAATGGTTCTAAAAATGTTGCGTGTTTGTGGCCTCAGCCAAAGCAAAACGATTTTTGGGCGTAAGGCAATGGTTTTTTACCGTTATATTAGACCACTTTTTTTGTAGTGTTGTAAAATATGATTATGTTTCTGTCCTAATAATATTTTTATCTATACTGAAAAGTTATTCTTTTGAAATTTATGGATTCTCCACACTATTTCTGACTAAAGAGTTTTTATTTGACCATCATCCATTAGTAGTTATTTTTCTCAAAGGTGCTCTAAATATGGGTGCACTCTGCAGCGAGAAGAAGGTCGTAGGCACTTGACGATCTGCAGAAGAAAAAAAAAATGTTTGACTAAAAATTCATAATAGATATCAAACATAATAAGAAATTACCCAACAGTAGGTATTTTGAGGTGGAAATTTCTTTAAAAAAAAGCACTAAATCTTTGCTTTAGGCTTGAATAGAAAAACTAATAATTACAAGCAGATTCAAAAAGAGTATATGAGCTGTTATTGGTGAACTAAATAGGGCAACAATGAATTCTAATGTCCAAAATCAAACTAAACCCAAGGTGTTGTCGGGGTTGGGGTCCAATGTTTGTCAACAACTGAATCTGTAATGGGTTATTTCTTTATGAGAAAAGTTTTTTAGCTTGTACGCCAATTCAACAATGCGGGCTTCCCTTTTATTTGTTTCTGCCTCCTTGAGCCACCCAGCTTATTTCTTTGGTACTGGAAAATTACAAGATTGTTTGCTGATTTGTGTGAATAACATGAGTGGGAGGAACAAGCTACTGAGAGGATGAATTAGAGCTTCTCTTTTTTTTAAAAAAAAAGTCATTTCCAAATCATCAACAGTGTCTATTTCTACGTCTGAATGTTTAATTGCTATTTCCATTCCATAAAATGGCTGTACGGATAAAAGTAGATCATTATCACATCTGCTTAAGATCCGTGTAATGTATGGTTTGGTACTAAACTATACACAATCATACACTACAAATTACAAATTAACAGCTCTGTCCCACAACACCTAAAATAAGTTTTTTTATTTTTTAAAATACAAACATTCTCCTCCTGTTTTCTAACAATGCATTGCTGTCTTCTGAAGTCTTTTTTTTTTTTGAAGTCTTTTCTTTTCATGGAAGTAAGGTTGGTTAAAGTTGGCCATTGAAAACATCTTCAGTGACAAACTGGCCAACTCTCATCGTCATCATCATACCAAAAGTGAAAAGTTAAACGCAAATGTTGAAATATATTAAATATTGCAAGAAAAAGGGAGAGGGGATCAAATTCAAAAATATACTACACAACCAGATTCAAAAACAACTCTCATCTCAATAAAAGCTTCCCCAGGTGCCATAGAGTCTAAGAACCAATAGCTTTGAAGACAAAGTTGGTCAGACAGCAGCAGACCATCTGTTCCGGCCAAACTCTGATATGGTTTAAGGTAATAAAGTTTGATGAACAGATTCCGGTATTTTAGGATTTTCATTCTTATTTTTTCTTCAAGTGGGGAAGGATCAAATTATGGAGTTTTGTGTGGATTTAAAAACTGATTTGTGTGAGTTTTATTATATCATGAATATGAGATCTGGACAGAAGCAAGGAATGATGTAATTTTCAGTGGTCATAGAGGTATCGAACAAATCTGTGCAGTATCAACTCATGAGTTGGAGTTGACTCAGATTCGTGTTGGCTGTAAATTTGATGCTTGAAAAAGAATATGTGATACAGAGTGTGACATGATGGATTGTATGTGCACTTAAGTTATTTCACTAAGTATATAATTACTGTACTGAAGCTACTTAAGCAGAACACCAAGTTGATGCTGCGAATATGGGGAGGAAAGGAAGCTGGTTCGCAGCAATCAAGAAGGTGTTTAGCTCCAAGGAAAAGCCAGACAATGTCAGTATATATATTCTTACTGCCACAAACTGCTCTCGTTATAACTTTTGCTATATCTTTTTTGTTTTTCTGAGAGAGCAAAGTTCATTAAGGTACCATCCAAACAAGATCATACAAAGCACAAAGTCCATAGCTATGAAAAAACTAATTATGGACTGAACAAGAATCCCAACTGATAAGCGTCCCCATTCATTAAAAATTGCAGGACTTTTCAGACAACAAAAGCGCCAAGGCGACCAACTTGGGGAGGCAAAGGCTCAGAGAAGGGAGCTCGTACATTCCTCCTTTTTGGCAGCCGAGCAGCATAGAAAAAATATTAGGGGAGTTTGAACGAGAGCATCACAAGGTCGAGCAACCGCCACAAAAAAGTTATGTACCTTCCGGAGCGACCGCGACCTCCCTTAAAATTGGCACTCCAAGGGCTGCTTCTGCGAAAGCTTCCTCAAGTAGGATCAACCCTCGAAGTATCTCTTTGCCAAAAGCTTCATCCCAACCTATCTTCCATAGTAAAGCAGGTACCAGGTATAGAGCTGAGCCAACTCTTGCGTACCGTCATGCCTCAGCCACCAGGATTCAAGCAGCCTACAGAGGTTACATGGTATGGTCTTTCATTATTCGGCACTTTTACGAAGTTAAGTAGCTCCTAACCAAAACCAAGTGCAATGCAGGCTAGGAGGAGCTTTAGAGCTCTCAAGGGTCTGGTGAGGCTTCAAGGTGTGGTGAGAGGACGAAATGTTCAGCGGCAAACTATGAATGCCATGAAACAAATGCAGCTAATGGTTCGTGTACAAACCCAAATCCAGACTAGAAGAATTCAGCTACTGGAAAACCAAGCGCTGCATCGCCACAACCAATACAAGAATGACAATGGAGTAGATAGTACCTTCAGCAACATATGGAGCATGGCTGTATGCCTATCTTCTGAAACACAAAATTTTCTACATTTTATTTTCCTTTTTTCATGTTCTAACAGTGAGATCTATCCACGTCTGCTAATATAAATCCATTCTGATTGGAAGCTCCTGTACAGTCTGAGTCAGGTAATGCCGATTGGGAGGACAGCATACACACAAAGGAAGAAATGGGAGCAAGAATGCAAAAGAAAATGGAGGGAGCCATCAAGAGAGAGAGAGCCACTGCTTATGCATATTCTCGCAAGGTATTTTCACCTTGAGCGCCAATCTGGTTCATTCTTGTTTAGTGAATGCAGTTGGTCAGATATCTTATGCTGCAAATATGTTTCAGTTAATGAAAAAGTCGTCCCAAGATGCTGCTTTCATGGACCATCGGCTCCCCTGGTGGTGGAACTGGTTGGAGCGCAGGTTACCTTCAACCCAACCTCGCGAAACTCCGGCCCTAAAGATGAACAATCATCCAACACCATCTACGTCAATCCTGCTGCAGAGGAAGAGTCCACAACCCCAATCAAGAAACTTCAAGCAACAAACATTTGAGTTTGACGCATATGAAGCACTCACACCAAGATCCACCAAGTCATCCTTCATGATCCGTCGATGGAAAACCCCTACAAGGGCACTCTCTCAAACGCCCACACCGGGAAGAGTCTCTCCAAACAGAGCCAGCTCAGGCCGACAGACCACAAAATATCCTAAACGGGAGTTACCGTTTGAAGCTCCGTTGAAGGATGATGATAGCCTCAACAGCTGTCCGCCATTCTCAGCTCCAAGCTATATGACACCAACAGCCTCTGCTAAAGCCAAAGTGAGAGCTGGTTGCGGTTCTACTCCCACACAGACAGCTGACACTCCTCCAAGCAGGCCATCTTCTTTCCCCCTAGGCCAAGGTATTGGGTATTTCAAAGGAAAAATCTTCTCAAAAAACAAGGATGCTAAACAAGATAATTCAGAGAAGAAGGATGAAGTTGGGAATTTGAGCGTGGACTCAACAACTTCTGTGTCTGCACCTGCAGGGGTTGGAAGAAAGCCATTTAACAGATTTGTGTGACTCCATATATAATTGTTTCTGCTCCCTCTTCATTCTAACTTAATTTTCGGGGTGTTTGTTCTTGCTACTTGTGTGTGTGAGATTGAGATATTTGATAACCAATATTCTCTCTATACTCTTCTACTTATCACTTAATTGATTTTTTTTATTTAATATTTTTTAATTATTATTTAATATGTACAACTATCTTAAAAAATTAAATATTAATGATTTTATTATCATTATCAATTAAAAATCAATTTTGCATCACTAATAATTCATCAATCCTATTTTTCACACAAAATTTTAAAAATATACATTACATCTTTATTTATTAAATTTTCCTAACGGCTAGCATCAAGTATCACCTTAATCTATTTAATTTAAGCTTAAACGACATATATATCAAAATGGAGAGAGTGTGTATTTTGTGAATGTTAGAAAATTTAATTTTCGATTTCCACATACAAACATTATCTGCTAAATATAGTGGCAATGTCTACCCGGTCCGGTCTCACCTTGTGTGTGTTTGTGAAATATAGACAGATGTTTTTAGATAGAAATAAGACTCCTGCTCATTTTAATTTAGGTGCCTAAATTCGGTCCGGTTTGATTTTTAATAAAAATGCAAATTTAATCGTTCTTTATTGGTTTGAAAATTTTAAAATCAAACTGTTAATTTAAAAAAATAAAACTGAATCAAACCATGTGGGTATATTAGGTTCGATTTAATTTTTTCATGAACTTTATTTACTATTTTATGTACTATAAGAGTCTTTTTATATAAACAATAATATAGAAGTTCTAATAATATATATTCAATTAAATTTACATATGATTTAAAATACAAGGAAATGATTTGCTTTGGTTTGGTTTGATTCGGTTCGGTTTGAAAATATTAAAAATCAAGCCAAACCACTAGTAATCAGTTTTTTAAAAATTGAAATTTTAATTGAACCACTAGCACTTCAAACCAAATAGATCTTATCGGTTTGGTTTGATTTAATTTATTAATTTTAACTTACATTCCTATTTCAATCACACTTCTAAAATGCGTCTAGACTGTCCAGATGCATATTAGTTGTTAGCCAGAGTTAAAATGCTTCGTTTAACTGATTAATTATTTAAGACATTATTTTTTTGAAATATGTATTTTTAAATCTATATTTTTTTAATTAATTGTTAAATTTTATTGTTAATATATATAACTTCGTCTAACCGTCTCATTAGGATTAATCTTTGCCTAGTCAACTAATCTTTAGCCGTTTTGTTAACCGCCTTAACCCACCTAGCATTTTTTTAGAACATTGATTTCAATTGAAAAGATTAAATGAGAATTTGATCTTAATTTATACACATAAGAGAAGAACCTTGAGGAAGAAACGCGGATGAAGAACAAGAGTGGGAAAGCTATCAGAACAACTTTCAAGCTCAAAATGACGCGTCTACAAGCTAGAAACTTCATCGTCAGCATTTTTCGAACTCAAAAGACATAAACATTGTCATTTGTTCATTCCCACCTAGTAATTCTAAAGTTGGGCATCATACAGATTATATAAGTTTAACTTGATTTTTAGAGAAGAGAACGCAGACAAGGGTTAAGGCTTTGTAGAGTTCGCTAGTTGATCAATAGAAGGGACATAAGACAACTTGATCAGACCTTTATGAACGTTGTTCATGCACGAGGTGGCAATCCAAATCAATAGAGTGTAAGTAAAAATGGACAAGCCTATGAACCGAAATCAAATTGAATCGAACCAATAGATTTAGTTCGGTTTGGAATGCTAGTGGTTCGGTTACAATTTTAATTTTTGAAAAACTGACTACTAATGGTTCGATTTGATTTTCAATATCTCTACAAACCAAACTGAACCAAATCAAATCATTTCACTATATTTTAGATCATATATAAATTTGATTGAATATATAACTATTGTTTATATAAAAGTCTCATATTTAGTACATAAAATAATAAAGAAAGTTCATAAAACATAAATTTAATCGGACCACATGGTTTGATTCAGTTTAATTTTTTAAAGCTAGCGGTTTTGTTTGATTCAAAATTTTTCAAACTAATTATGAACGGTTCGGTTTGAATTTTTACTAAAAACTAAACCAAATCGAATCATTACACCCTCTACAAATCACTGTGCTTTGTACGCTCATGAAGGAACATATTCGAAGCAATAGCCATGACAGAGAGACTAAAACACTTGATTGTCACAGGTTGTGGATTACGAACATGTAAGGAACTACGGATCTTTACTTAACCACACAACTTTAGAAGCCAGATGAGCCAGTGCGCGGTACTCAACATCGGTGAAGCTTTGAGAAAACCATGCTTTGCTATTTACTTTTCCATGAAATGAGAAATGAACCAAGGCTGAGATAATAGTCAGTTACAGACCGTCAAGTTTGCAAACAAGCTGCCCAATATGAGCCATTGCACTTAGTAAGAGATGGATCATTGTAAGATAGGATATATGAAATGTTGTCGTGGAGTAGCCTTAACGTACTTGACAATCTGCAAAGCTGCATGAATATGAATAACTTGAGGTTTAGCTAAGAATCGACTCTATACATTCACTGAAAGGCTGGTTCGGTAATAGTAAGATAAAAGAGCCTTACTATCTGCCTTTTATAAGTTGTAGGATCAGAAAGAGAAGAGGAGTTGGAATTACCAAGTAAGGATGAGTTTCCATGAGAGTTATTGTAGGTTTTCTAGCAACAAGACATGAGTTAGTAATTAATTGTATGCAAAGCACACTTCTTTTGGCACAAAAAGATACCCTTTTCACCTTACAAGCTCAATACCAAGAAAGTATTTCAAGACACCAAAACTTTTCATCTTAAATTGAGTTGCCAAATTAGTTTTAAGAAGGGATGTAACAGGAGTGACAAAAAAAACCAATAAGAAGGATATCATCCGCATATACAAAGAGAACAATAAAAGGTAGAGCCTTCCTCAAATAGGAACATGCAATGATCTTATGGAGAGATTTAGTGAAACCATAAGGTAGAAATACGCTAGAATACTTTGTGAATATTGTCTAGGGGCTTGCTTACGTCCATATACGGACTTCTGAATAGGGGTGCAAACGAGCCGATACACTCGCGAGCGGCTCGTGAACATACTCGGTCAATACTCGGTCAAAGCTCGTTCGATTATAAACAAGCCAAGTACGAGCAAAATTTTTAGGCTCGTTTAATAAACAAGCCGAGCTTGAGCAAGCCAGTACTCGACTCGTTTATGTTCGTGAACATGCTCGTTAAAAACTCGTTTAATACTCGAACAGTACTCGTTCATTACTCGAATTATACTCATTTAGTACTCGTTTAATATATATTTAATATTTATTTTATAACGATACTTTGTATTTTTATTTTTCAAAACCAGATCGCAAAATCAGTCAAAATCAACATAAATTCAAACTTTATAACATCCTTGTTTTGTTTGGCTGCAGGTGCTTGGTCTTGTTTGGTTGCAGATGTGAAGGAGACTGATATAGGAATTGATCTCCTTCACACCCGCAGCCAAAGAAAACCAAATACCCGCAGCCAAACAAGAACAAACGAAAAACCCTACACCAACACAACTCGCAAATCTCAAATAGCAAATCGCCGATAACCAATTTCTCTGCATTTTCCAGATCTCTCTCTACACCTCTCCCTCCTCTCCCACCATCACCACTTTCCTCTTCTTTCCTCCCATTTATATCTCCTGTGTATCACAACCCCCAGCTCCGTAAAATCCCTTTTTGAATCCAAATCGGCGTACATGGGCAAGGTTAGAGGAGGCGCTACAGGCGCGGCGTCGCTTGGAAACCAAGTCAAAGATGCCCCCTTGGAGATCGGATCCGCAGAGCCCAATTTCCGCGGCATCCGGAAGCGCCCGTGGGGCAGATTCGCAGCCGAGATTCGAGATCCGTGGAAGAAAACTCGGGTCTGGCTGGGCACGTTTGATTCGGTCGAAGCCGCGACCACAACCTACGACGCCGCGGCTCGGTCCCTTCGCTGCCCCAAAGCCAGAACCAACTTCCCCACCCCTCTGAGCTCGAGTATTGTATTTATTTTTCATCGAGTAGCTTTCGAGCCGAGCTCGAGTATTGTATTTATGTTTGGAGTAGTTTTCGAGTCGAGCTCGAGCAGTTCCGAGCCGAGTTCTAATATTTCAAAATTTAACTCGAGTTCGAGTAGTTCGCGAGCCGAGCTCGAACTTAAAAAAAATTATCGAGCCGAGTTCGAGCATTACGTATAAAGGCTCGTCGAGTTCGAGCCGAGTTCGAGCCCATGTATATATTAATCGAGCCGAGTTCAAGTATTGCGATACCCGGCTCGGCTCGGCTCGTTTGCACCTCTACTTCTGAAGCTTCTTAACTAGCCTGATGAACTACTTTGTCTTCGACTGTTTGTAGTCAAGAGGCAGCTTCAAGTAAACTGTTTCATCTAACTCTTCATGAAAAAAAGAATTAGTAACATCTAGCAGGAAGAATGGCCGCTAAAAAGTCGCATGAAAAAATGGAATGATTCTACCAACTCTCTGAATACATGGAATAATGTGATACATGTCATTTGTGAAAGGCATGCTGCGCCATACAGCTCCACAATGTCTTTATTGACAGTAGAATTTGTCCATGTAGGTAACACTGAAATAGGCGCATGTGCAAATACTAGATTTGTGTCATATTGAATTTTGTCATACCAACTCAGTATTTTTTTAATAAATTTTCCACCCACATTGAAATAATTTTATATAAATCTTAGTAAATAATTACAAATTGATTTAAATAATTAATTTTAATTAAAAATAGCATTTTAAACTCAATGTGTCGTATAACGTAAGCTTATTTAATTAAAAAAATCTAAATTATATACGGCGTCTATTACTTTAAAAATTTGTACAAAGACCGGTCCAATAATAATATATGACACTTTTAATTTAAAAATATCATATAAAGATTTTTATGAAAACGCCGTATAAAACCTTGAAAGACAATATACAACGCTTTTAAGATATTGATTCCGAGTTGATTTTAAGGAAAGAAATGAGAGGAAATGGGGGAGATTTGATGGAAACAAGGTGTTCCTGATGTTTTTTTTAAAGGATTCGGAAGGGGTATTTGAGTTCCTTCTCCTTTCCTTCCAATTTGGAGGGGAAGTGAAAGAAAGATGAAAAATTGACAAATTTACTCTCATTTTATTCCACACTCCTTCTTAAACAAAGGATAATTTAATAATTAAATTATATTTTTCCCTTCTCCTCCCAAATTTCATAAACTCGGAAACAAGTACATACTTTTAAGAAACAAATCCTAAAAAGGGCCTTGAACTATCGTCATTTACCCAATTACGGTCAGAACTATCTAAATGTCTAAAAAGGGACAAAAAAATTTGTTTGAGCTTATATTTTAAATTAAAATTTATAATTATATTCTTTAACTAATAATATTATATGACTTATATTCTTGTGCTAAAACTACATTATTTTGTCATCAAATTAAATAATATCACTTTGTTTACACAAAGAAACTCTTAACTTTCATATTAAACAAACTCTAATAATGAACAAATTTGATAAGATCAATTGTATTTAATGTATCAAACTCAATGTGACATTTTAAATTAGTGAAAATTTGTTTTTGTCCTTTTTGAACATTTAGACAATTCTGACCATAATTAGGTAAATGATAATAGTTCAGGACCCATTTAGAGTGTTTCCCAACTTTTAAATCTTTCTTCTCATGTCCTTTCATTTCTTTCCCTTTCCTCTTCTCTTCTTTGTTTTCTTTCACCCTCAAACTCGGGATCAAAAGATAAGTTAAAAGTGTCGTATATTGTCAATCTACGAACCGCTTCGTATAGACTAAACAGTGTTGTGTCATAAGACCACAAAGTATGTTCCATATAAGTTCAAAACGGTTCAGACCTGACACAAACCTCTTCACAAATCTTCAATTCTACTTGGTAGATGAAGTTACTCAACAGTAAACTTGAATTTCTCAAGTTGTATTATATTCCATTGCAAATGTTTAGTTTGTTTATATTTGAAAAAAGAAAAGTTTTGCTTATTTTGTCGGACCATTGTGTGCTTCATCACCAAGTTCGCAGAAAAGAGTTTTCTTTCTTGGACTTATTCGCATCAGTGACACATTATATTTGTGAGTGCGGTATTAAAATACCCATGGGCACGCCTCTTAACATTAATGCACTGACTTGATGTATTATAGGTTGAAATATTCTAAGGGTGTGTTTGGTTTAGGGAACGTTTTATGGTAAAAGAAAATTAGATAGAAAATAGAATGAAATACAAATCTTTTATGGAATTCATTTCATTTTTCATTTGTTTGTTCAACATGGAAAGTTTAAAGGAAAATGTCATTTCTTATTGTAGTTAATCAAAATTTTCCATACAATTTTTCGTCAAACTTTTTTTCCATGAAATTTTCCATTTAAATCAAACAAAGAATTTCTCTAACTTTCCGCATAATTTTCTTTCCATGAAACTTTCCCTAAATCAAACAAAGCCTAACAGATGATGTCATTGGAAAGGATCGGAGGTAGCAGAAGGGGACTAGGTTTATGAGGGATTTAGGCTGTGTTTGGTTTGTAGAAAGTTTGAGGAAACATGAATATCTCATGAAACTCATTTTATTTTCACTTTATTTGATTATAGTTGAAATTTTTTGAAACAAATACTTAAATATTCTTTAGTTTAAATAAACTTTCTTTCATGTTTTCCATATGACTTTCTATATAATTTTTCATCCTCAATTTTTTCCTAAACAAAATAAAATATTCCTTCTCATTACCCCAAATTTTTCTTTCTCTCAAAAATTTTTCAAATAAAAAAGTACGGCCACCAGCTTATAATGTGCCCTTCATTGTGTAAAGACAAAAGAAGAATTTTAAACTGTACCATTTGAGTCATTTTTTTATAGTCGTGATTACATTCCCATTGAAATAAATATTTGTGTCATATCAAGAGATTTGTGTCATGCTACATTAAAATAAATTTTTATGTCATGTTAAGAGATATGTATCGTGGTACTTAAGCATTGCAATAAATTTAAATTTCACAAATTTTTCATCTATACGAACTTTTTACACCACTATATGTGGGATTCCCATATCATATTGTAATTTTTCATATTATATTAATAATCAAAATTTTAATTTATTATATATTAGATTGTTTATAAGTGCTTATGCATAATTGAAATTTTCATCAACTATTGTGCTTTTAAGTTTAAAATGCTATATAAAACTCAGTCCAGTTAAAATAATAAATTTTAATAAATAATAGACGACACTTATAAGTAAAAAACACCATTGTTGTCTTCGATGACTTTTTAAAAGGCGTTGTAGATAATCCACCATACAGTAGGTGATGCTCTTAATTAGTGAGCAATGTATATTGTCTTTACGAAGCATTGTTGTGTCAAAAACTGAAAAATCACCTTTCACATTGTAACAAAGCATTCCAATATTTGACACAAAACTTCTAATAAAACTTCAATGGGATGACATCATGCAAACCAAGACAAGTCTCAGATAAGCGACAAGAACACATGAAATGTGAAAGGACTCACTAAGAAGGTGAGATATGCGTTGAGAGGATCGGATGGTGTCGTTCACAAGTCATTCTTTATCGTCGAGGTTGGATCCTTGGAGATCCACATTTTCACTTTTTATGCAAACATACAAAATAAAAAGTTAGAAAAATATAGAAGTAACAAAAATGCAGGCCCAAGATTCTCCAATCTATGTTCCCTTCCCCATCCGTCATAACTAATGTGGAGCTATTGGAATCATAGTTATAAAAATCGGATCGATGATTGAACTAGTCAAGCATCCGGTTCTTGGTTCACCGGTTCAACCGGCCGAATTGACCGCCGATCTAATTTGAACTAAAAATTTATGACATAAATTATATATAATTATAACATAATCAATTCATATGATTTGATAGCACAATTAGAAGATATGAGGTCCCCGATGTATTCATTTTTAGCAAATTAATAAGATTAGAGGTATATTAATGATAATTTCATAAATCATTTTTCAGTTCAACCGGTCCGGTTTTTAATTATTCTATATTGAACCGGCCAGTTTGTCCAGTCATTTCCAGTTCGCCATGCAACCTGATACGAGTATGTGATTCGGACCGGTACCCGGTCCGGTTCTCGGTCCAATCAATTGAACCGACCAATCTGATCCTGTTTTAACAATTACGATTACAGAAGTAATATGGTCCAATTGAGATTTTGAGATTAAATTTGGTCATTCATAATAAAACTCACTATAACCTTGTTTTGTTGCACTTGTCGGGTTCTATTAAGAGGTGATCTCTTATTATATTAAGCATTTTGTGAACCGAGCACTTACTCTTTTTCTCTTAATGAATGTTTGAAAAGTCTGAATGATTTGTTACCAATTGTATATCTGAGTCATTCAGAGGCGATATCTATACGATTATTATAATTATATATTTAGTTTTTTCATATTTTTCTTGAATCAACTCTACACGGATTGTACTTCAATCAGAATCACATCATTACCGACCGCAGCTAGTTTCTTGAATCTGAATATCACACACTTCATAAATATATAATATTTCTATACATGGTTATAATTTTTTTCATTTTTATGTTGTAAAATTATAATTATAATTTTATTTTATATTAATAAATCATTATATTAAGATACTTTAAAAATAAATTACCAAATAAATATAAATCATTTAGCAATCAGATGTGTTTTGACCAGTGTCTAACCATCCAGATTCTCATACTCAGCAATCAGCTCTTAATTTTACAGAACGACACCTAAGTTGGATTCTTATGTCGTGTTATTTATTTCGATTTGTCAAATTTTCATCATTTTATTTCGATTCTGCCTATATTTTTATTTTAATTCAAGTTTATCCTGTTTGACGAAAATCGTAAATACTATTTACATTTTCTTAAAAGAAACTGTGAATGAGAAAGCTGATTTTACATGCTGGCAGACACATTGTGCAATCATTGCATGAGTATCAAATAATCTATGAGATTCACATTTTCTAAGGGCATCCACATCAAAGCTTTGTTGTGAGGTATGTGTCAGACCACAAACCGCTTCGTTTCAATGTGGAAGATGATTTGTGGCCTACTGGACACAACACCGCTTCGTCTGCATGAAGCGGTTCGCGAATAGAGAATATACAGCGTTTTTAACTTAAAACGCTGTATATATTTTATATGGCTCTTTTAATTTTAAAACGCCGTATATAGTACATATTTTATGTGACGCTTTTCACTTAAAAGCGCCGTATAAAATATATACCATATACGGCGTTTTTTAATTAAAAGCATCGTATATGGTATATAATTTATAGGGCGCTTTTAAGTTAAAATCGTCGTATAAAGTATATACCATATACGACGCTTTAATTAAAAAACGTTGTATAAGGTATAAACTCAAATATTTAATTAAATTTATTACCATTATTAAATATTATTTTTCAACATTTAAAAAATAACCGTTGCAATTTAAAAAAATAAGAGAATAAAAAATAGCCGTTATTGAAATAAAAAATTATAAAAAATGATCTTCTCCAACTATAAATAGTGAATAATTCTTCTATTTTACTTCATCCCTTTCTATCCTTCTCAATCTTTAATTTCTCAATACTCAAATTTTGTAAACTCTTAACAGATACAAAATTGTCAAATGAGTGATCATCCATTTAGGGGAGGGATCATGAATTTTATGAAGTCTCTAAATTTTGGAAATTCACCACCTCCACCGAATTCAAATTCACAAAGTCCTCAAATTCCTCATATTCACAACCAATTTCCATCTACACCTCCTATTACGGCTGCAAACGAGCCGAGTCAAGTCGAGTAGTAAAGTGTTCATGTTCGTTAATTTAAAATTTCACGAGTTTGAGCTCGAGCTGAGTATTAACGAGCTTTTAAAATACATGTTCAAGCTCAGCTCGTTTAATTTTAACGAGTTCGAGCCGAGCTCGAGCTTTACTCAAGCATTTGGATTGATATAATATAAAATATTATATATATTATAAATGAGCATTTAAACAAGTTTGAACGAATTTTAAATGAACTACTCATTAAAAATCTTATTTTATTGACTAGTAACTTTATAAATTTATATAAAGGTTCATAGTCGGTCTAAACGAGTTTAAATGAAGCTTTTAAATGAATCCATAAATGAATCGAATACCTCATTATTCATGTTTGGCTCAAACAATAGACATAAGTTACATCTATTTCATTGACATTAGACGGAATTTATGTTAATTATTGTAGTCATCTTCATTAATTTTGAATTTTTAACTCTTGGTACGACAGATTGACGTGTTTATATTTGAGTTACATTCTAACTTAAGTCAGTAGGTCCTCGATCCTTTTAATGAGTTATCAAGCTTCTTATCGAGCTTGTTTGCGAACATAAACGAGATGAGCACCCCCTTGCTCATGTTCGGCTCGTTTATTAAATGAGCTTATAGTTGTTGTTCGTGATCGACTCAT
>NQLW01000034.1:1902537-1915891 GCA_002312845.1 Kalanchoe fedtschenkoi | reverse complement strand
CTAGCCAACAAACGGAAAGAAATTCAGAGGATGCGTTAATTGCAGAAAATGAGGCTCCACACAATGTCACACAACAAGAAAAGAATAGTCGCCATGTTAAGTGGAGCGCCGAGGAAGAGGAGATGCTCATCAGTTCATGGATTACAATAAGTAATGATTCTGCCGTGGAAAATTCTCAAACAAGAGGCAAATTTTGGGCTCGTGTGGTGGGATATTTCAATACGTACCAAAAAATAAAAATTAAAAGAGAAGAATCTCAAATCAAGTCACATTATTACTTGATAATGCCACATGTAAATGAATTTAATGGTTATTACAGTCAAATTGTGTATGATCATCATAGTGAATGGTTAGATAACCAAATAATAGAGGCGGCCCGATTGATTTGGAAAAATGCTCATAAGAAAAGAGAGTTTCCTTATACAGATGTGTGGGAAATGGTGACAGATGAATCAAAGTGGGAAGCTCAAGTTGGAGCAGAGAATGCTTCAAAGAAGACAAAGAGAAGTGAATCTGGAGCATATACCTCATCATCAAACCACGATATCGAGGAAAACACTTATGAAGCTAACGAATCAGAAAGTCGTCCCATTGGTCAAAAAGCTGCTAAACAAAAAATGAGAGGGAAAGAAAATAAAGATGTAACTGAATCAATAACTGAAGAATTTGCCCATTGTTAGAAAAGAATGGAGGAACTTCAGGCTCAAAAACTAACCGTTCTTAATGAGATTAAGAACAAAGCAAAAGATGATACACTTCATGCTGACTAAGAGATTCTGATGAAGGACATCAGCATAATGAGTGACCAACAACTCATTGTACACGATCATATGTGTGTCATTATCAAGTCTAGGCATGGCATTCCTTAGTTTTATAGACTTATTAAGTGTGTCTCTCATTCAATAAAAACTAGTCGTTGTAATCAGTGTGTCTCCCTTTTAATAAAAACTAGTCATTATAATCACTGTGTCTCTCATTCAATAAAAACTAGTCATTATAATCAATGTGTCTCCCATTCAATATAAACTAGCCGTTGTAATAAGTGTGCTTTTGATTCAGAGAAAACTAGTCGTTGTAAAACACGTGTTAATAAAATGTACTTGAAGAAACACTATCACACATTATACTCTTGCATCCTCTCCCTTTAAACCTCTGAAATCAAAATGTCACAAAACTCTTCTCCTATAAACAACTTTGATTGTGAGTAAAGTGTAGCCATGACACTGACAAGTAAATGATGCTCTTACTCCTAGAAGAACAACAATGAAGAGAAGAAGCAGTAGGCATAAATCGACATCCTCGTAGATACATCGAAAGAGAAAGAGAGGTTAGAGATAACCGTCTTCGTATGGACTATTTCGCTGATCAACCAGTGTACCCTCCTAATGTCTTTCGAAGAAGATTTTGAATGCGAAAAGAGTTATTTCTTCGCATTACGAGAGATATTTCAAATTACAATATATTTTTTCAATAAAGAAGTAATGGTCATGGAAGGATGAGATTCTCATCAATTCAAAAATGCACTGCCGCTATTCGTCAATTAGCATATGGAGCTCCAACCGATCACTATGATGAGTATTTGTGAATGGGCGAAACAACAACTATTCAATGTCTATTTAAATTCTTTCATTGTTTAATACAGGTGTTTGGAGAAAAGTAATTGAAAATACCAAATAATAATGATGTTCAACGACTACTTGAAATGCATTCGGATAAACATGGGTTTCCCGGAATGCTAGGCAGTTTAAACTGCATGCTTTGGCAATCAAAAAATTGTCCAGTGGCGTGGAAATGATAATTTACTTGAGACGATCATGGGGTCCCCACAATTATGCTCGAAACAGTTGCTTCAACTGATTTGTGGATATGTCATGCATTTTTCGGTGTTGCTGGGTCAAACAACGACATAAATGTGTTCAATCAATCACCTTTGTTCAATGATGTATTACGAGGTGACGCTCCTACTGTTCAATTTACGGTAAATATGTCAACTTACAGAAATGTTATTATCTAACTGATGGCATATATTCCGAATGGAGCGTGTTTGTTAAAAGTTTTTCCGGAGGATCCAAAGAGAAAGATATTCAAACAGAAACATGAGGCAGCAAGGAAAGATGTTGAACGTGCTTTTGGTGTGTTGCAATCTTGTTGGGCTTATGCATGGTCCTACACGATTCTGGTACAAAAATCATATACGTGATATAATGTATGCTTGCATCATTTTGCATAATATGATCATCGAAGACGAAGGGGATGCAGCTCTGAATTGGATAGATGAAGAAGAAAAACCTTCAGTGAATGCAAATCAAGGATCTACTCCCCAATTTCACCAATTCATTTAAAGACAGACTGAGCTTCGTGATAGAAATGTTCATCACAAACTTCGAGCTGATTTGGTCGAACATATTTGGCAACAATTTGGCGATCTTTATTTGAATTAAGTTGTGTTTGTCATATTTTTTTCTATTTTGAGTGTTTTTTATATTTTAAGTTTGGAACGTATTAGATTTAATGTTAAATTTAATATATTATTATTGTTGTTTGATGAAAATTTTAATTATGTAACTTTTTTTATTGTATAAATGTCAAGAAAATATAATATAAATTAATAAATATAAAAAATAATATATTTAATAAATTTAAGAATTTTTTAATTAATATAATATGACAAAAATAGTAAAAAATATAATATGACATGCGAGTCTCATGTGCAAAAATTTGGAAGATTTGTTTGAACGTGAAAGAAAGGTTTGTAAAAATAAAATTCATGACAAATCCAACATGGAATGACGGAAATTTATTTTTAGGTTTGTTTTGATGTGGATGCCCCTTAGAGTAAATCGCTTAAGAAATCAGCAGTTTGCTTTCAGGTGCGTTTTTAATTTTTTTGGTCATCTAAACCGCGAAGGAAGTGGCGGATCGGATGTCAGATGGGGTGCTCTCTGACATAGCCCGCCGATGATAACATACATTATAGTTAACCACATCAAGCTTCCACCCTTAGGGGTGAGCAAAATCCGGTCCGGACCGGAAAATGACCCGGAACCGGACCGGAATGGACCGAACCGGACCGGACCGAAGGATTCTAGTCCGGTCTTCGGTCCATCCATTTTTGGGATTCCGGTTCCGGTCGGGTCCAAACCCGGAAAATTCCGGTCTGGACCGGAATGGACCGGTTTGGTAATTTTTTAATAAAAAAATTATTTTTATTAAAATACTGAAATATATCTTATTTAATACATAAATAAAATTACTTTTAATTCACATTTTTATTAAAACTTAATTAATTTTTATGATTCCGGTCCAAACCGGTCCGGTCCGGTCCAAACCCGGAATTTTCCGGTCCGGTCCGGTCCAGACCGATTCAAATCCGGTCCGGTCTTCGGTCCTTACCTTTTCTTGATTCCGGTTCCGGTCCAAACCGGTTCCGGTCCGGTCCGGTCCGATTTTGGATCGGTGATCACCCCTATCCACCCTTGCATCTCCATTTCATCCAAAACTTTACGTGCACGGGTGAGATTGACAGAATCCGATGATCACCACATGTAAGTGGTGGATTTGGTAAAGTTACACGCTCTCCGCCTCATCATGTCCACAACCTTCCTCTATCGCCTCCTCTTTCCTCTCCATGGCTACCAACTCGATGAATAGTGTAAAACACAGCATCTAATTGCAATCCTTCTCCTTTCCTTGGCATCTCCTCCTTCAGCTCAAGCCCCGACTCGAAAGTGTGTAAACCGTGACATCGGCTTCAGCCTAAACCTCACCCGCCATCTCCTTCTTCAACTTCAAACCCACCTCCACCCCCAAACTGCCACACTCCCCGTTAATCGAAGTCACAAACGTCTCCATATTGAGATTGAAACCTCTCCCTCACACATTTCACCGAACATACATCTATTTCCTCTCAGTCAGATTCCACCAACACACGCAGCGGATGATACGAATGACAAGCCACCAACGTGTTCAACAATGTGAAAACTGCAGCTCCAGGCACCGTCGGCGTCCCGGTCGGAAACAGAGAGAGGGAGCTCGCGAGAGAGAAAAGAGATTGGCGGGAAATAATTTCTTTCAAAAACAGAAATTAGTTACAAAGATACATCCCCTTTAGCAACTATATATACCCTTTAGCAACCACTAATTTACAAACTCTACCCGCAAGTTAAGCAATATTACAAAGAGACACGCAGGGATGTGAATCACGACAGATCACATCCCTGACTTCAACACCCCCCCGCAAGCTGGACGATGGAGGAAATTCGAAACGGCTAGCTTGGAGAGAAAAAGGTGCAAAAGGTGTCTGGATAAAGTCTTCGTAAAGAGATCAGCGGGTTGAGAAGTGGTTGGAACATGACGCGGAAGGATGAAGCCCGAAGCAACCCGTTCACGAATGAAATGGCAATCAATTTCGACATGCTTTGTCCGCTCATGAAACACAGGGTTGTGTGCTAAATGGATGGCCGCCTGGTTGTCACAGAATAAAGGAATAGGCAGGGGACCAACAGCCCCGAAATCAGCAAGGAGCCGGGACAACCATATGACTTCAGAGCAACATTGCGCCATGGAGCGGTACTCAGACTCGGCGGAGCTGCGAGAGACAGTGACCTGCTTCTTAGTCTTCCAACAGATTAAGGAGGAACCCAAAAGGACACAGTAACCGGTGACAGAACGCCGGGACACCGGGCAAGAAGCCCAGTCGGCATCACAATATGCCCGAAGACAAAGATCGGAAGCACCTGAGAAGAAAAGACCCTGAGCCGGAGCACTCTTGATATACCGCAGGACGCGATGGGCTGCCTGCAAATGATCCTGCCTGGGTTGGCTCATAAACTGGCTTAGAACATGAACAGGATAAGCCAAGTCAGGTCTGGTAACCGTGAGATATATGAGTTTACCAACAAGGCGACGAAACTGCTCCGGATCTGGAACAAAGGAAGAAGTAGATAGAGCCAGCTGATGCTTAGTATCCATGGGAGTGGCACAAGGCTTGGAATTAGAAAAACCATATTCGTGGAGAATATCAAGAGCATATTTCCGTTGATTAAGGAAAATGCCAGAGTCAGAACAAGCTAACTCAAGTCCAAGAAAGTATTTAGCAGTGCCAAGATCCTTGATCTTGAATTGATCATCCAGAAAACTTTTGATCTGAAGGATAAGTTCTGCCGAGGTACCAGTGAGTAGAACATCATCCACATAGACAAGGAGCAAGATTAAATCCCTGTCTCGTTTGAGAATAAAAAGGGAGGAATCATTGAGACTTGCCACAAAACTAAAATCCAGCAATGAAGAACTGAATCGTGCAAACCATTGACGGGAAGCTTGTTTGAGGCCATAGAGACTTTTGAGGAGCCTGCAAACCTTGCCTTGACGTTTTTCAGTATCATAGAAACCCGGGGGAAGTTTCATGTAGACTTCTTCATCCAAGAATCCATGGAGGAAAGCATTGTTAACGTCAAGCTGAAATAAGGGCCATTTTCTGGATGCAGCAACAACTAGCAGCAATCTGACAGTATTCATTTTGACAACTGGAGCAAATGTGTCGTGATAGTCTAAGCCATATGTCTGTGTATAACCCTTAGCAACAAGTCTTGCTTTGTGCCTCTCAATTGTGCCATCAGCTTTATGTTTAATCTTGTAAACCCATTTGCAGCCAATAACATGTTTACCATGAGCAAGATCAACAAATTCCCATGTTTTGTTTTCCTCCAATGCCTGTAATTCTTTCTTCATTGCTTGTACCCAGTCTGGATTTTTGGATGCTTCCATATATGAAGAAGGTTCAGTAGTATTTGAAATTTGCAACAGAAAATGTCTGTGTGCTGAAGAGCAATTATCATAACAAATGACATTGCATAACTGATGAGGAGATGTATGAGATCCTCTTACATAATCCTTGTGCCAGAAAGGCTCTTGTCTGGCTCTGGATGAACGTCGAACATGCGCATCAACAGCAATGTTCTGTGTGATATCTACAAGATCTGAAGATGTCTCATTGTCAAGAATCAAATTCTCAGAAATACCAGCTGGAGTTACAGAACTGGTCATTTCTTCACTAGGAGGGTTTAATGATGGAATGAAACAAGATGTATCTTGACTTGGCTGATGGAGATTTATATCAGGTGGGGACTGAAAAGGAAACAGTGACTCAAAGAAGGTCACATTTCAGGATATAAGAATCCTCTGCTTAACAAAATCAAAGACTTTGTACCCTTTTTGCCCAAAGGGGTATCCTAAAAATGCACATGGATGAGCTCTAGCATCCATTTTATCTCGATCATGGACCTCAGTTGAAGCATAACACAAGCACCCAAATACTTTTAGTTCATGATATAAAGGCGGGGTTCCAAAGAAAACCTCATGAGGAGTAATTCCTCCAAGAGCTGAAGATGGCATCCGATTGATGAGATATACAGCAGTCAGTACACAATTTGCCCAAAAGGATTTTCGAACATTAGACTGAAACCGCAAGGCCCGAGCCACTCCATAATGTGTCTATGTTTGCGCTCAGCAACTCCATTTTGCTGAGGGGTATATGGGCAAGAAGATTGATGAATACATCCTCGATCAAGCAGGAAATTATCAAGGTCATGATTGAAAATTTCCTTAGCATTATCACTGCGCAAACATAACACTTGCTTACTGAACTGTGTTGCAGCAAAGAGAAAGAAGTTCTTGATCATCTGACATGCCTCATTTTTCTGCTTCATCATATATAACCAAGTAATTCGTGAATAATCATCTACCAAGGTTAAGAAATATTTGTATCCTTCAATTGATGCAACTGGGAAAAGACCCCAGATATCAGTATGAATGAGCTGAAAAATGGAGCTAGACTGTATAGAACTGGAAGGAAAAGGTTGCTTTGTTTGCTTGGCCATTGGACAAACTTGGCATTTAACATCTTTTATTGAACTATGTAAGATAGATGGAACACATTTTGAGAGCTTGTCTGCAGACATGTGTCCAAGTCTTTGGAGCCTTTTAAAGGTGAACCACGTTAAATCTGGTGTACTTTTGTGCCTTGCTTGTTCGATTATTTTATCCGCTGCTGTACCTGGGGCCTAACAACCAGTCCCTAGGGAGGTCATTGTTACTGGGTCCTGAATTGTGCAAGTTTTGTCAGAGAAAATGATGTCATATCCTGTATCTGCAATCAGTTTGTTTACTGATAGAAAATTAAACTTGAACTTTGGCACATACAATACATCCTTGAGAACAAGATTTTCATATAAAGGAGCATACCCCTTTACCTTCACTTGAGTTACAGCACCATCAGGCAAGGTAATATCATGCTTAGTTCTCAGAATTTCAACTTCTTTGAGCAAACACAGATATGGTGTAAAATGATCAATTGCTCCACTATCAAGGATCCAACAATTATGATCAAATGATAATGAGTTTAGGCAAGCAATACCTGCCATTTGATTAAACTGTTCTCTTGCTGGTTTAGGCTGAGAGATAAGTGCTAATATCTGAGCAATTTGATCTTGAGTAAACTGCTGATAGTCATGTGCAAAACCATCAGAACCTTCTGTTGCTTGTATGTTATGTGCCATTGGTTTCCCAGAAAAATTACTAGGTCCCTTATCATTCTGCTGCTTGTTTTTCCAATTAGGTGGATAACCAATTAGCTTATAACAGTTCTCCCTTGTGTGACCATTTATCCCACAGTGTGAACAAGTTAAGTTCCTCTTATTCCTTTGTTGATTAGTTCCTCCATCATTCTTTCCCTTAGCAGCATTGTTTTCATCCCTTGTATAGGTAATATTCTTGTTGCCAGAATTACCAAAGTTCCTTCCATTGTTGCCTGAATTACCAGAAGACAGATTATCTGCATAAAAGGCAGATATCTCTGCTATGCCACTTTCATTTTTGCTATTGGTAAGTTCCATTTGTAACTCATCTTGAGCCACCATGTTGTATGCATCATCCAACGAAGGAAAATCCCTCATAGCCAAGATTTGAGTTCTGATCTGACTATGCTTCTCATTCAGCCCCATCAAGAAGGACATAACATGTTCTTCCTCCTTTGCCTTTCCACTCATTTGATACTCCACATCTTCAGCCAGAAGTGCATCCAACTCATCCCATAAACAGATGAGCTTCTCTAAGAACGCAGACACCGTCATATCTCCTTGCAACAAAGTGTAAATTTCTTTCCTCAGAGCAAAGGTCTGTGACTTATGCGAGGCAGTATACCTCTTATTAAGAGTTCTCCATGCTGTTGCAGCATCCTTAGCATGTAAAATCCCTCATGCAATTCCGTTTGTCACTGAAGATATAAGCCAGGTCATGACTATATCATTGCAGCGCTGCCATTTCCCCAAACGAACTGGATCCGTGACATGCGGTTTAGGAACTTCACCTCGCACAAAACTGAGCTTGGATCTTCTACTAAGGGCAAGCTCCATGGATTTCTTCCAAGAGGCATAATTCTTGGTTCCAGCAAGTAGTTCTGTAACGAGCGTGACGCTTGTAGTCTCATTAGGACTCACATAGAACGGATCATCGACAACAGTCGAAACGGTATTCCCGGCCGTTGGTGGTAGATGATTAGAACTAGACATATTCCTATCAATCTCAAAATTTCTTTCAAATTGATACGATTAGACGACAGTAGAGTTACCAGAATACGATTAGCTCAACCAGTGCTCTGATACCATGTGAAAACCGTAGCTCCGGGCACCGTCGCACCGTCGGCGAACCGATCAAAAACAGGGAGAAGAAGCTCCGAGGAAGAAAGGAGAGTGGCGGGAAAATTTCTTTCAAAACAGAAATTAGTTACAAAGATACATCCCCCTTTAACAACTATATATACCCTTTAGCAACCACTAATTTACAAATTCTACCCGCAAGTTAAGTATTATTACAAAAAAACACCCAGGGATGTGAATCGTGAAAGATCACATCCCTGACTTCAACAACACTGATTTGTTTTTTTTGTTTCTATGATGTACAAATGGGAATGTACAAATGGGAAAGGATCGCCCTTTATATATATTTTTTATTGCCTAAAATAGATGACCAACTTGTATCTTTTGATGGAGCTAATATTTTGACTTTTCAATCCATTCATCGCCACCCATTTGTCTAGGTTTTGCATTCCAACATGAGCAAATGATAAGAAGCAGCTTCTGAAATTAAACGTCAACAACCAACAAGATGAGCGCTGAGTTTTGCATTTTATTTAATGAAAGATCATAATCGAAAATTCTAACAGTATTGAAGCCAAAATTTCTTCACATGATAATAACATAATCTTGAGAGTTTCACATGGGCTGCCACTATCATTACTTTCTTCAGAGGACTCATGCTAGACAATATCCAGAAAACATATCCTACATATCCTGCACCACATAAATCAACATTACAAGATTTTTTTTTGGAGGGTGTGACAAAATCACCCAAAAGAGACCAGAAAGATACCGGTTTCAGACAAAGAAAAAAGCCGTAACACACCCACTAACACCCAAAAAAGATTTGCGGGGTGACATTTTTTTGAGCGGTTTTGAGTAGAGTGAAGGGTAACAGAATGGAGGATTGGTCTCGACTCTCGAGTGAGTTTAAGGGTAGGTAATTTTCTGGTGTCTAGAGGAGAAATCTTGGGGCACGTGGGCAGCTTTCGAACTGTTTCAGGTGCCTTTCGAGTTGTCATTTCGCTAATCTTTTGTTGTTCAAATTAGTTATTAAATTATAACATAAAAATCACATAAATGTTGGATGAAAACATATAAAGTTATGGTACTGAATTCGAGTGGGTATATGGCTGAACTAATCGTCAAAACCAAAATTCTAGGAGCATGAGTATCATCATTTGGCTGAGTAGAGGGTCCAGCATATATAAGGCGGCCAGCTGTCATACTGAGCAGAGAGCATAGATAGAATCTGTTGTTGGTGCGTCTCGCCTCCTTATCTATGCGCCTTGTTTCCATCTCGAAGACATAGTTAGCCTTAGCCGTTACCACCGCGTTGTGGTAGTTCCGGTGGGTGTTTCATCCACGTCGTCTTCGTCTACACTGCCGTCATTATTGGTGGTGCTATGGATACTTGCTGGTGTAGATTTGTGACTAAAACTCATCCACATCCATTCCAACACTCTCATGTCGGTTCAAGCTTCTCAATCTGAAACAAGCTCAAAGCTCAAACACGAGAAAGGTGATAACTTTGGATCTAGGTAGGAGAGATGGTGTACAAAGAAGGACTTTTTCTTTCTAGGTAAGTTAAAATTAGAGAGAGTTACAGAAAATAAAGCCTCTAGTTGTACTAAGTACCGATTCTGCAGATGCTAGAGCTTCAGCTGGAGTTGTGGTTCTTGAAGCATTAATAAAGATGGATGAGAAATGTTTTCAACTTTGGCATTTTCCTTTCTTGCGTTGAAAGAAATAGTGTGTTGTGTGTAGCTTGTAGTCTAGCCGCGATTTCAAACTGCAATTGGATTTTAAATGCAACCGCTTTTTGAGATGGCGGTTTGGCTTAATCTAGAGATAATATGAGACCCCAGTTTGTGTCATGTGTATGCTGACGAGGCTTCTTAATCTAATCATCCCTAAAACACAGGATAAAACCGCGGCTGAACTTAATCCATACACGATTTCAAATAGCGGTTGGTCTCAACTAGGCCATTTCAAAAAATTTATTAACTGGAAGGCCAGTCAGAAAAACAAACTTCACGAAAAGATTATTTAAAAAAAATCAGAAATGGTTGAGGTGGGGCTTAGAAAGGAATTACCTTTGCAGACACGTTGTAACCATCTACTCCTTCTGGTTGAATAATGCTACACACTTTTAAAGAATGAGCGCGAGGTGTTTTGTACTTTGTTTTGTACAACATTAAGGTTTCTGATGGATACTTATCAAACATGAAGAAGCTAGTATCTGTGAAGGACAACGAACTATAAAATATAACGTCTCACAACTTGCACATTCTAATCCAATAGTTTCTACCCAAGAGGCATTATGCCTTTGAAAGTCTATTTCACAATCTCTAAATTTTGTTTCTTTTTTTGGTGTCATTTGTAAGGAATAATTATCTGCTGCAGAGTTTGATAAATTACAGTCGAACGGTATCATCACCATTTATGAGATGGAGATGTATTTTCCGTCATATGTTTCTTTGACATAATGGTGCATCTCATCGTACATCTAGTGTGAGATGTTAAGGAATTCGGACTAGATTATATGCGGTGGATGTATTCTTTTGAACCACTACCAGAATTATTATTTTTTTTGCGGATCAAATTTTGACCGTAATAGATCCGGTTTTCATCCGAAGAAAATATTTTTTCGGGTCATAACCAGGAATCCGAAAACGTACCTCAACAAAATCCGGAAAATATTTTTGCGCATTAGTTTTCGGAGTAATTTCGAAACGAGATTAAAATATATTTAAAATAGAGTATCATTGGTGGCTTAGTTTCGGACTTTAGTGTGTCGGGTGTTTGGAGGACTATTTGTGGACTTTTTTTTAAACTATTTTCGGATCATATGCAGACATGGTTCGAGATATGTCACGTTTGAAGATCATCCAAAAATGATATAGGTTCACCACAATATTTAAAAGAGAAGCAGCCCGAAAAATTCAACTAACTCCGATAAATATCCGATAATAAACCCCAAATGATCCGAAAATTTTGTAATAAAAAACAATATTATAATTCCAACAAAACACCTGTAAATCAGCCGACAATTGTAAAATTAAATAAAATAAATAAATTCCGAAATAAATCAGAAAAGGGTCCGATAAACAAAATAAATCTGAAAAAATGTCCAAAAAAGTTCCGGTAAATACCCCGAAAATTTTAGAATAAAATATAATAACATAAATCCGATAAAAATCCGAAAATGTTCTAACATATAATCTAAATTAAATAAAATAAAAAACAATAAAATCCGAAAGAACATCGAAAAAAATATAATTAATCATTATAAATCCGGAAACAGCAATATTTAATATGAACCATGTCCGATATATGTTCAAACTTGGTCTGAACAAACCCCTACATTCAGTCATCCGTGTTTGCTCCACTACCGGCCCGAAAATTATAACCCCAAATAGATCCGAAAACATATCAAAACCATTCCGAAACACACCCGGCCTAAGTTTTTTATCCTGTGTAGTTCCTTCAATTAACCGAAAGTGATCCGAAAGAAATTTTCGGATCATTAAACATCCGAAAATGCTTGTCCGCAAAACATATGAATTCTGGTAGTGGAACATCACATGAAGATTCTCAAAGATTATATTTAGAATAGATTTCAGCCTGAAAATAGTATAGTTTAGGAATATATGTCAGAGGAAAACAATTGAGTATTGCACCAATTACTTAGGAAACACTTTCCCAGTCGGAATTCCTACACATCCATTGGAATTAAATGACTTTAGGCATGAACACATCGGACGGAATATGCAAATGGTTCAGATGAAGGTCCTCGTGACTCATGTTGTTTTGGAGGGTATCGTTCTATTCGTGCGGGTCGAGGCTAGTGGTTGGTTTTATCTAGAGACACAACACATTGTTAACCAGATACTTCCTTGACTATCACATAGTTGCTCCTTCATTATAATGATTCATGTATATTGAAAGAAGATGAAGGAGAAGCGGTATAGTAGCAATAATAGTAATAATTATTTATCACTTACATTTGACATGTTTGAGCAAACACCTAGCTAACCTAACACAACATAATTGAAAGGATACAACCGAAAATCAATAGCAGCAAATTTTGATCCATGTGTGATTTGTTTTTTCAGCAATACCTTTTTTAATAGTTTCTTTTGAAGATTATCTTAACTTTTTTGGATTTATTTCAAGTAATATTCTATTTTTCATTTCCGTTGTTAACACCAACAGATAAAGATAAAAAATCTGCTCGTATTAATGGCGGATTGTACATGTTTTATTTCCGTTGTTAACACTAACGAATTGGAGTAAGAAATCTGCTGATATCAATGGCGGATTGTACATCCCACCTCTCCTCGGTCATATTGGCTCACACATATTGAACCCATCGATGATATTTGCGGATCTTTTAAACAAATCTACAGATGACACCTACATATTCTTCTTAAGAGAAACACAAAAACTTATTCGCGGATAAATCTCATGTAATTGTCATTTTGATGTAACATCGTAGCCTAATAATAAATAATATTAATAATAAAAGCCCAAATTTAGGATAAGCCCAACTCCTATTAGGATTAGGGTTTCACCTTTTTATATAAATATAAAGAGGGAGAGAAAAAAAAAAAAAAAGAAGGAAGTTGTGCCGTCAAGTACGTAGACAAGAGGAAGTGACATCAACTATCACTTAGGTTGTGAGGTATGTGTAACGATTAATAGATATTATTTTGAAT
>NQLW01000034.1:1818977-1884396 GCA_002312845.1 Kalanchoe fedtschenkoi | reverse complement strand
TGTAATAGTAAATTTTAATTCAAAAAATCAGTTCAATTTTTTTTTCATTGCACCCTTTTTGGAAATCATGGTAGTTCTGACCGCAATTGGGTAAACAGTGGTAGTTCAGGGCCCCTTTTGGGTTTTTCCCCTAAAAAAAATATGCACTCATTTTTTGCATTTTATCCATAGCCTATCTGTGCTGTTAAAGTTTGACTGTCTTGTTGCTTAGAATATACAGAAGTCAGGATTGAATAGTCTTTGAAGTTTAGAGTTTTTGATTCATTTATGTCAATTTGTGCAGATTCCTTCCTCCAGAGATCCGATACCTTTCAAATCTGGAGCATTTAGATCTTTCATTTAACAAGTTGAGGAATTTGCCCAAAGAGATAGGAAAGTTAGAAGCCTTGCGATCATTGAAACTAGCCAATAACAAACTAGTTGAGCTACCTTCGAGCCTATCTTCTCTGCTGAACATGGAAATCCTTGATTTATCTAATAATAGATTGTCGTCATTGTGTTCTCTCAAACTCGACTCAATGCATAACCTTCACACTATTAATCTCCAGGTACTTTTTTGATGTGTACATTTGATTCTCAAGTATATTATTCCTGCGAGTTCTTTAAAAGTGAGGAACTCTTGTAGTTAACATGTGCCATTTAAATGTCATTTAAAGAGTTATAGAATCAATAATTCTCTCAAAAAAATTCATTACTAGCAAGTAATTACAGGTTAACGCAGAACTGCGAATTTCTTGTATCAAAACATGTTTCACTCTAAAAACAAAATGATTGCTTACATGTTTCACTTTGTCAAATGAGTAATGCATTTAGTTATTTTCTTGTGTTCATTTTACATTTTCTTTGACCAATAGATTATGTATAGACATGATTTCAAGGTTACTGATTTTTCCTCGTCTGTCTTAGAGCAATAGGCTCCTCCACTGTTGCCTCATACCTTCATGGATACATTGTAACATGGAAGGAAATGGAATGTACAGTTCTGAAAGTTACTCCAGCTCCTCAGTCGAAATGGATGTAATTGATGCAGAAATTTCAGATCGCGGTAGAGAAGGTGATGGATATATGGTTTTGCATAATTTCCTTTTTCTTGTGCAACAATTTTTGATGATGTAGACAGATATTTTACAATATGATATTCTGACACGGCCGAATTCTTGGTGATTCTGCAGCATCACCTGACACCTCTAGTTATGCTTCAACTACTTCTTCAGTAATCCGTAGACGTTTTGCTACGAGAAGGCATAATAAAGAACAGAATCATTTCAAACACAGATATTTGAATGGTCACTTGTTTAGGAACACGCCCAAGAATTTTGGAAACTGCTCCGCGAAAATAGAAAAGGCAACTGAAACGTACAACTCTGAAGATGTCATTGTGCAGGGTTCTGAATCAGTTGTAGATGATGAATCTGATTCTCTGTTCCTGGATGGTCTTAGTAAAGATGCTGTTTCCGGAGAATATCAGAACAGAGAACTGGATGACAAAGTCAGGGATATCAAATCATCTTTGAAGAACAGGTTCACTATGGGCAATATTTCAAGTGCTGCTCCCAATCTTTCTTCTAGTAATGAGGATTCAATTGAATGTTTAGAAGATGCATCTATAAGCTCAAGCGACAGAGACAGTGAACCAACTGTTGCAGTATCTGGGGTATCTAAATTTAAATCAAAAAGGAACCGTGATGCTTGTCCTGATAATCATAAGCCGTACAAGCGCCGAACCACGGTGTGCAATTCGAATTTATCTTGGAAATTTAGTAATGAATCATTTTGTGGTATAGAGGACCATCTTGTTGATGGATTTTATGATGCGGGTCGTGATCGACCATTCATGCCTCTCGAAGAATATGAGAAAATCATGGATCTTAATTCACGTGAAGTTATTCTAGTGGACAGGTCAGTATAATTTTGATGCAACTTCCTCTCAGCCAATTAAGTAGTTTATTTATGGAAAATAAATGCAGGTTTGGCTTCACTTGGAAGTTCTGACGGAATGTTAACTTAATTCATCAGGGATAAGGATACCGAGTTGCATGCGACTTTGCAGCTTGCCCGAGCTTCAGTATTCAATCTGAAGCAATTAGCTCGATCAATCAACAGCAGGGAAGAGGACACGACAAGCAATCTTCATATTGCATCATTACTTGCTTTATTTGTATCAGACCATTTTGGTGGTACTGACCGTAACACGGTACTCGAGAGGACTCAAAGGAATGTGTTCTCCTCTGACTACCAAAAGCCATTTGTTTGTACATGTGGAACTGGAAACACTGTTTGCAGTAGATCTAACAAAAGGGCTTCAAGCACGGTAGAAGATGTTGATTTCAATGATCTTTGCGAAAAATCTTTACGATCTATTAAAAGAAGACGAAATTCCATCGTAATCCCTCTAGGAACCCTGCGATTTGGCGTTTGTAGGCATAGAGCCTTGCTCATGAAGGTGAGACACTTCTTTTAGTACAATCTCTCCAGTTTCCAGACTCCATTTTATTTATATTGACTAATATTATTATTATTAGTGTGCTAATAGTTGTCAAACATAGTATCTTTGTGATAGGATGGATCCTCCTGTACCTTGTGAGCTTGTAAGAGGGTACCTGGATTTCATGCGGCATGCCTGGAACATAATTCTCGTCAAAAGGGGTGACTCATGGGTTCGAATGTTAGTGGACGCGTGTCGACCACATGATATCAGGGAAGAAAGAGACTCAGAGTTCTTTTCCCGGTAAGCTATAGTTCCATAGAGCATTAGCAGCCGTATGACGTGCAAGATAGTATAATCAGTATATTTGATACGAGATGTTCAGTAGCATAAAATGGCCCACGTGACTTTTACCGTGTTATTGTAGCATTTAAACTTGTATCTGCTTCAACATTAGCATCTCCTAAATTCTGTTCGCCTAGGCCCAAAAAGATGTGCATCTCGGACACTATCCAAGAATATTTGCTATCACATAGCCACCAGCATATTGATAGTATTTTGATATTATAAACTTTCTGTTTAGAATTGGTAGGATCTCTTTCGAGTAGTGCAGTAGTTCGCTTTGACATTAGATTGTCTGAAGCATCCCAAGTTTTAAACATGAACAGCAAAGTATTATTTATCTTTTGTTCAGTCATAATGCGTTTTTGTATTCAGTGAAGTTGATGTGTAATATATCTTTGGTCTCAGGTATATTCCTCTCAGCCGAAGTCATATGTCAGGTGTGACCCTGATCGACCCTGATGCGTTTTCTTGCTTTTCATCTCTCTCCACAAGCAAGGAAGTTGAAAACGGGGCTACTCGTTCGGTCTTGAGGTGCAAACTCGGTTCGCTCAATGCTGTAGCAAAGGTGCGAGGTTGTCACTTATGTGTTAGATGATTTATCTTGCCAATGTTTTGCTACGTCCTTTGCCTGTTATTTGGTTATAATTGATATAATTTACCAAATCATCTTCTGCTTCTGATGCTTGATATTACCCGCCATCTTGTTTGAAATGTAATTCAATCATTTGGGCGTGTGGAAATGTTCTCTTATCTGTTGGATAATTTGAACTTAATGAGAATGTTCTGCTTGCAGATCCGCACTTTAGAAGTAAGTGGATCTTCAATGAATGAAGTCATGAATTTTGAGCATAATTGTTTAGGGGAAGTCAGAATTCTTGGGGCGCTGAAGCACCCTTGCATTGTAGAAAGTTATGGTCATCAGATATCGTCCAAGTGGACTCTCTCATGTGATGAACATTCAGATCGTCGAATATTACAGTCTTCAATTCTTTTAGAGTACATTGAAGGTGGATCATTGAAGGTATCTGCTACATGATTCAATTGCATATGTTATGTTTAGCTCTGGTTATTGTTTACTTGGATCTCAATATTCGTCATGTCACAGGAATATTTGGATAAACTTGTATCAGCTAACGAAGGGCACGTCCCAGTTGAACTGGCATTATGCATTGCTAGAGATGTTGCTTGTGGACTTACTGAACTTCATTCTAAGCACATCATTCATCGTGATCTAAAGAGTGAAAATATTCTCATCGATCTGGACACAAAGAAAGCTGATGGATCGCCTACTGTAAAGCTCTGTGATTTTGACAGGGCTGTGCCTCTGCGGTCCTTCTTGCATACATGTTGTATTGCTCATGCTGGGATACCTCCACCGGACACCTGTGTGGGAACACCTCGATGGATGGCTCCAGAAGTGTTGCACGCGATGCATGAAAGAAAGATATATGGACTGGTATTAAAGTTGTATACTGATTTTTATGACTTGCATTTCCATATATTCTGTGTTGGTGAACCTCTCAAAATGTTTGTGAAAGATTTTAAAATGACAATATCAGCTAATGCACATAGTCCCTTTGAGTTCAGCGACACCTTTTCATCTCATCCACTTCATACACTCATTGTAGTTTGGTGTTAAAATCATTCAGATTCTTTGAAAAATATAAGATTAATATGTTGAAGAAAGACTTATATCATCAATTTCTATCTGAGGTTCTTATTTGGTGGGATTTAGCCTGTACATTTTATTTATTTTTTGAGCTAGTTTGTGCTAATAACTTGGGCTTTTGAGTATTAACAAGATCTCTGTGCTTTTGATGTTATTGTAGGAGGTGGATATTTGGTCGTATGGGTGTATTCTATACGAAATGCTAACCCTGCAAGTACCCTACGCAGGTTTATCAGATTCTACGATTCATGACTTAATTCAGGTTACCATCACTTTCCCCAATGAACTTTAGCTCTATCAAATGCCGTGGTTTTAGTTAATGAAAACGTATTCATGAAACTCTTTAAAGTAAAGAAGTGGCATTTTTTCAGTTTCTTTTGGCTATTGGGTTGAGCCAATATGTTAAAATTGGTCTCATGTTCTGTGTGTTCTGAGCAGATGGGTCAGAGGCCAGATCTCCCAATTGAGTTCCAAAAAGCCTTGCAAGCAGCAGAGAAGCCTGCAATGGATCAGTCATGTTCTGACCCGCCGGAGGCATCAGAGACTGCAAACCTTGAGTCCTTAAGCTTTCTGTTGGATTTGTTTCAACAATGTACTCAGAATAACCCAGCAGATCGCCCCACTGCCCAGAAGATTCAAGAAATGTTGCTCAAGCACATGGATACTAGGCCCGTCAACCCTTACTCAGGTTAAATTTTATTTTGACCAGGGGAACTTCATCTTGTACTATTGATGTATCTCTGTAACTTATTATATGTTTAAAGATATGATTTAGTGGTAGCCATTTTTCCTAATTATACAAAGACTAATTGTCGGCAGATTGGAACTTACTCTCAGAAAAGAGGTTTGTAACTTATAGATAATTATTGTTTTAATGCAATGTTGTATCTTGTGCGGTGCCGAACCAGAAGGTAACCTTATGATATGCCCTCTCTGTGGGCTTGCGTTTAAGCAATCATCCCGGCCGAGGAAACTCTTTTGGGTAATCCTAATACGTGTTGGTATTTAGTATGATTTTGATGTATACAGACAGAGGTCTGGTTTGATTGTGGAGGACCAGGTAATCCATTTACTGGTGATATATAATACCCCCAGAAACAGGACCGACTCCCAATGTCTGTATCTGCAGCATCTATTCTCCTCAGCCTCATTCAGCCCACTATTGTGCATAATTCAATTTTGTACTATCATTAGTGGCAGTACCTAACTTTACCTTGTGCTGGTATTGAATGTGTGGTTTTCTTGGCCGCATACAAATTTGGGAAACCAAACCGCAAAGCAGACACGCATGGACCCCACTCTACATTAAGCATCTAATCCTGCTGCATGCCATATTTGCTGGCCTCTGCTGCCATAGAGATGGAGGTGCCAAAGCTCTTCCTGCTGCTGTGTGCCAACCTTTTGGGGATGGACCACCTCAATTGTCTCAATATCTTAAACGAAGCGTGCATTAACAACATCTCATTCATTTTAAGAGGGGGATGAAAGAAAGAGTGCAGAGCAGTAGAGGTTGTGAAAGTAAGTGGAGTCACATGCAAGACAAACTAATTAAAAGCAGCACTTGAGGGAGGTCACAATCTGGCCACCAAGACACTCGACTCAACCAGCAGGGACCATGAGAAAAAAAGCCAGTTCGGAAACCCACTTGGATGATGGGCTGCCCAATTTTTTTTTATTTTTTTTTATCCATTTCCATCCAAAGTCCCTGTTGCTTCCAACTGTCGTCAGGCCTGTTCTAAATCAAATACCATCTTATATCGTTGTTATGTTTAGGGACCATTTACATATGATGATATGACAGTATATCTTCTGTAGCCTGGAGTAGCATCTAGTAGCTATATATGCTGCTGCACCATATCTGAGCTCAAACCCTAAACTCTGCTTGTTTCCATCACCACCTCCTCTAAGAGTTGACTTTGTTGTATAATAGCAGCGAGGGCTTGAGTTGCCTGCCTCTAAATAGCCAAACAAGTGAAGGCTGGGCTGTGATAAGTAAGTAGGTAGCATTAGCTGGGGGTGGCTGGGTTAGGTCATATCAAGTTGATTCGAGATATGTTAACGAGTTTTCATTATCTTTTGGGTATAAAAATGCACGCAGCAGCAGCTGTATAAGAGCCTGATAGTGACGAGTCTGTGGGGGAGACAAGAATAAGGATAGTAGCAGTATCAGTTTTTTTTTTTTCCTATCTATACATGCGTAGGCTTGCGGACTTGTCTTTTGTGTAGCCTCCGCTGTCACTTTGCAGCTGCCTTTGGTTACTTTTTGTGTCATGTGATCTGCTACCTACCTTACAAATATTCATCCATTCTTGCTACCATCATCATCAGTTATTAATAAGAGATGAAACTCAAAAGGGGCCGAACTATTACTACTTATCTAATTGCGGTCAGAATTATCACAAGTTTTAAAAAAAGTGCGATGAAAACTCTCATGTCTTGTACTAAAGTGCATAATTCCTAGGTATTCGTGACTGTAAGTAGTTATTATTGTCATAATTCATGTTTGGGTGGTTCCTAAGTCCTAGATGGTATGTGTTACACAACGTTTCTCCTCGTGGTTGATTTGGACGATATCCTCCAATTGTCAATAGTTCTTTGCGTTCGGCTATATGTTCCTACCACGAAGGACCGATATCAGTAGTGTGCTTAATAGACATGTAAACCTCGCACTGCTGCATTATTGCAGCCTTCATCATTTTTAACATAATGTGCACCATAACTTTTAATTTTGATATCTCAGAGGACGAGTATGTAGTTGGTGGTGTATCAGAGCTGGAAACCTTGTGCAATCCATGACTTCAGTTTTGTGAGTTGAACAATCTTGCATTTTCAGCCATCTCTTCTATGACTGTCCACACCTCATCAAGATACTTCCTCTAGATAGATACACCAGTTACGACATCCCACATCCATCTATCTTATGCATACATCCGCTTGAGCAAGAACACGTCTAGGGTTTTGTTGGCAAACTTATGGTTCTGGCACTTCATCAGTAATCGTCTTAAGCGCTCATAGTATTTGTACGCAGTCTCGAATTTTTGTTGCTTTATTTCATATATCTCTTTCCTAATTTGTGTAGCCTTAGTTGTAGGAAATTTTTTTTACTAGAAACCTATCTTGCATTTGGCTTCATGTTGTGATAGTACCTGCGGGCATATATAACAGTTAGTCTTTGGCATAATCCACAAGAGAAAATGAAAAGCCATATACTTTAATCGATTAAGTTTAAGTTCCAGTGGTTTTATCACAGTTCAAACCACATTGATTTTGTGAAGGTGTCGCTAGACATCCTCTCCCGGTGTCTCTTGATTTTTGGTAGTTGGTGTATAATATCATCCTTGATTTAGATGTCCACATCTTACTCTTCGTTATTGGGATGAATACACAATAGTTGATCTTGGATTGTGGGTTCAGTTTGCTCTCTCATGATCCTCCTTCTTGGCACTGCCATCTCAACGGCTTCTCTAGTTGCTCTGTCTTTCGCACGTCTCTGAGGAAGTACCTGCTCAATATCCCCATATGGTGGTAGTGGTTCATCTTAAAACTGAATATTCATACAATCAATAACAAACTAGTTATAGGGTTAGTTAAACTTTATAGTAAAGTAAATGATAGACCTTAGGGAGATGATGCTGCACGTGGGTCTTTAAAAAGGTCACGCACATAGTCAGTCATGGAGCCGTGCGCTCAATCAATCTACAGTTCGTGCACTTGGGCAGTTAATTAACCTAAAAATAAAAACAAAAACAAATGAAACATATTAATAAGTCAGTAAGATACATAATTTACCTGTCCTCAGCAACGGCGTCAATTTGATAGCACCATCATTTAGGTGTGTCATGAAAATAAATTTAAAAATATCTTTTTAACTAGTAAGTAGCAAGTCAGGGTTGATCCACGAGGACAATAACATGTAACGTTAGTGACGACACGACTAAATAAACAGACACACTAGGGTGTTTTGTGAGTTAAATTGGTAACCTTCAAAGTTGTAGAGGGATAAAAAAATAAGATGAAAAGACGCATAGTTCAGGTAATTGACTTATGATTGTGTTGATCATTAGCACTAATGATGAAAGTCATGTAATGAACCTTTCTCAGCAAAAATAAATGACCACATGTAATATGATAGTGTGACAAGGTGTAAACAATTGCTTCTATCCATATATCATCATACCCTTTAGACAATGATATAAATTATATATGTCAATCACGCAAGATTAAAGCAAAGAGGGAAGACATATGCATGCACGATAATTTATAGGGATTTTGGTCTGGATACACAAGCCCTAACCAATGTAGAGTATGTTTACTACATAAACACACACGACATGTATTTATCTACCACTCAACTAATTGATGTTGGCCCTAGCCTTCACAATTAAATCAGAGAGAGAAAATTGCAAGAAAACATAGGTTGTCATGTCATCCTACTAAACAACATTTATAAGATGAAGTACAATAAATATATCATCAAATCATGTACTTTATTAAAAATAATAATCTCACAGAAAATAATGCACAACTCATCACATGTGAACTACATAAAAAAACTTAGCCACAAATGACCATGAAAAATACGTAATAAGATGGGTAAAAATGATCCTACAATCTCTACTACTTTCTTCCATCGTCCTCTGCGGTCCTCTATTGGTGGCTACGGTTTTGGAAACCTAAGAGAATTGCGTACTTGATGTTACTAGTAGGCTTTTGCCACATGATCCAATGCGGTCATGAGTACACTTGAATGATGGGGCAAAGACTGCTTTTCATAACCATGATTTTCACCATCTTTAGCAATAAGTATCTGCAAGAGATTGAAGAATACATTCTGATGAATATCTCTTTAAAGCGTATAGATACTTGGATTTGATACATATTGAAATTGGAAAAGAGGAGTTAGAAGCTAAATTAGAAAATTTCTGCACGTCCACTTTATTAGCTATGCTGTCAAAAATCTGCCGAGAATTTGATTTTGACTTCTCTTACAAAATTTTTGATCTCTGCTTCCTTATTCTATGGCAATTAGAATCAATCAAATACTCAAAAGACTCTGTCATCACTAAATTGACTTTAGTAACACTAATGTTCTAACTTTCAACCCACATTAAAAACCAACTGGGTTCTCACAGTTCAATAACATAGTCATAATGTAAGGAAAAAGTGCAGAGATAGAAAGAACCCAAAAAACTGCAGTTTGGTCAAACTGACAGACCAGGTCACGTGTGTAGTTTTTCTTCCATGCGCACAATGTCTCTGGGTAAGTCTTCGTGAGCTGTGAAATTTTGCTGCGGGAGGGAATGCTTTATACATGCGCAAGATGAGTTTCTTGAATCTCTAATTTTGGTACGTTTCTATAAAAATCTCACAATATGACTTTGTCATGGTTAGTGAAACAGAGAAAAAAATGTTAGTGGGACTAAAATATAACTATCAAAATAAAAAATGCAAATTAAGTATGCCAAATATTAAGTATATAGAAGACAATGATATGAAAGTAAAGTACAGTCTCCTAAACATGTGGGCGTGCATCTTGATGAGACCAAATTATTCAGTCCACTTTACTTAACTCACCAAATTCTTGGCCGTTCTAGAGTATTATTTAATAGTTCTATCAAGCATTTTTGTTTCAAATTCATTTTAAGTCTTAATGCAAAAATATGCTAAAAAGAAGATTTTCAAAGCAAAATACGGAAAACAACAGATCGGAGGGCAAAGACAGCATCTGTGAAAGCGCAGAAGCCATGCACTGAGTAAGAGGTTGCATGCAGTGACACGGCAAGGATAATACATGCATCACCACTCAGAAAAGAAGAAAATATCTGATTCAGCATGTGCTGCGTGCAAGAGCCGAGCGTGAGAGATTATTAAAACATGCGCGCGACACGCCTAGTTTCCAAATTTTGAGTCAGCAGATCTTTCTAATTTTTGAGGGCCATGCAATTCACACTGTAAGTCCGATTTTGATGATTCACACTGTTATTGAAAGAGGGAATAAAGATATAAAATTTAGTAAGAGAATTTAATAATTAATTTTTGACATATTTCAGTCATCTGGACAGCCAAGTCGGTGGCCAGATTGTTTCCTAATTCAATAAAGAGGCACAACTTGACATATTTAAGTTGTGTCCTCATGGCCAGATTCTGCAGATGTGATAAACGGCTATTAGAATTTAGAAGTGACTGACTGACTGAGCACATGGTTGCATGCTAAGAAATGTAGCTGTGTGTGCGGTGACATGGCAGAGTGAAAACACGTGACACAAATAAGAAAGGAGCAAATTATGCTGACACTACAGAGGCTACGCGCATGACCAAGTACAGTTTGTTAGTGAAGCAGTGCACATATTGCTTTTAAAATTTGGTTAGCAGAACTAGAAATATTTTGAGAACAATAACTTTTACACTGTGTGTCTGATTTTAAAAGTTCAAAGTGTTACAAAAAGAGGAAACAGACATCTACAATTTTGTAAGAGAAGTCAAGTCTAGTTCTCGAGGGATTTGCTTCGTCGGAGCAAAAAATGTTAATTTACAGAACATTCAAAATTTGACCCCCCAATTCCTAGTTTTCAATTTGTATCCTTATCATGTCTGATTATCTAGAGATTTCTAGAGAGATACACATTAGGGATATTAGCAACTCGTGCAGATTATCATTACTAAGATTGGTGTCTCCGAGGGTTATATAAGGAGATTTTCACCCCCTCATTGAAGTGCTTCATAATTACAACAACTTTTGACCCAAACTCTCTCTTAGGCCAATATTATCTTAGGGTTCAGACCTGAAGCCGCTGGTGGAGGATCACCATGGTCAAGTTCCTTTATGTATTTTAGGTGTTATGACTAGTGAATTGATGTTGTTAAATTATTATTCTTAATAAAGTTTATATTCTAATGATATGTCCACTGAGACTCAACTAGATGATTATTTAGTTGCATGACTATTTTATAAATATTTTAATAACATAGCCTGACAACTTATTTTTTCTTGTAATTATTCTATTGCTGATCTAATTGTTCAATCTAGGGCCAATACCAGTTAGACGAGTAATAAATAAACATATTTTGTGTGTGTTTATGTGGTAAACATACTCTAGATGGGCTAGAGTCAGATAATCTAGACCGACCTTCCCATTATTTATTAATGCATATATCTTTTCTCTATGCTTCTGTCTTATATGATTGACATATAAAATTTGTATCATTGGCTAAAGAGCATGATGATATTAGGATAAGAGCAATTGTTTACACCTTGTCACACTATTGCAGTGCATGAGGCCGTATATTTTTGTTTTTGCAGAGTTTGGTTCATTACATGTATTTCATCTTTAGTATCAGTGATCAATACAATCAGAGGTAGTCATTTAAGTTAAACGTTTGTTCATTTGTTTCCCCTTATAGGTCCCTATCCTTATCGAGATAAATAAATGCGTAGCTCAGATGATTGACTTGTGATTGTGTTGATCATTGATAGTAAAGATGAAAGTCATGTAATGAACTGAATTCGGCAAAATATATGACCTCATACACTAGCATGTTGTGACAAGGCATAAATAGTTTTTCCTACCCTAATATTATCATACCCTTTAGCCAATAATACAAATTTTATATGTCAATCATGCTACACAGAAGTATAAAAGAATGACATATGCATTAATGAAAAATGGTACGGAGTTCAGTCAAGATAATCTAGCCCTAGCCTATCTGTATTATGTTTATGTGATGACATAAATATGGAAGATGTTTTTTTGTACTCGACTATTTGATATCGGTCCTGGCCTTCACAATTAGATAAGTGATATAATAATTGTGAGAAACAAAGGTTGTTAGGATATGATATTAAACAGCATTTATAAAGTTGTCATTCAACTAAGCCACCATAAAGTTGAAGCTCAATCAAAATAACATCAGAATATGAACGTTGTGATGAACAATAATCTCACAACAACAATTCACAAGTCATATCACCTAAACTACACAAGGAAATTTAGCCACGCATGGCCATAGAAAAACACATAATAAGATATGTAGGAATAATTCTTACAAACCGTATTAGATCTTTCTTTCATTTCATGTGGTCCTCTACTAGCAGCCTCGGGTTAAAACCCTAAGAGAATCTTGTGTTAAGACTTGGGGTCACGCACTTGTATGATGCTTGGCAGGATGCTTTGAACGAGGGGAGAAAACCTCCTTATATAATCTTGAATGACACCAATATTTAGCAATAAGGATCTGTGCAAATTGTTCTGTATCTTCTGTGTATATCTCTTGGAAGTCTCTGGAATCTCGGGCATGATAAAGATTGAAATCTGAAACTTGGAATAAAGAGCCAAATATGGAAAGTTTTTGCACATCGACATTTTTGGCTCTGCTTGTGAAAATTCTTTGAGAATTAAACTTTTACTCCTTGTAGGAAATTGTTGATCATGGTTTTCTCTTTTTTATAGCACTTTGAATTATCCAAATCAGACATTTAGTTTGAAATATATTGGCCTTGAAAGTTGCCTAGTTCTGCTGATCCAATTTTAGGAAACATGTGCGCACAGCGCACCACTTAAATAAGCACCGCGTGCTCGACCATGTGCATGATATCTGCTGAGTCAGCATACTTGGCTCGTTTCTTATTTGTGCCACTTGTCTACCCATTTCCACGTCACGCACATGTGGCTGCAGTCTTTAGCTCGCGGTCAGTTAGTGACTTCTATCCTCTGATCTGATTATGTTCATCCTTTGCTCTACGAACTTCTCTTTTAGTACTTTTTGCATTAAATCCTAATTTTAATTGTTAAGAATCAGGTGAGCAAAAGATATATTGTTGCACATGTGATCAATTCTAGTTTTTAATTTCTTTATGATCATCTCTTGAGCCTCATACTCAGGTTTAGGGCTTGCATTAATGGTTTCTGGCTATTCCACACTAAAGATGAAATCATGACAGTAAATGAATGCTGGAAAGTCACTTTATCTAATCCTACTTCTAGTGTAAAAAATATTAGTTACAAACCAGGTTATTTCTTGTAAAAATCAAGTTTAACATCTTGGTAAAACATATCCTCGCTAGAAGACATTACTGAGAAGTCCTATTTGAGGATATCATTCTATAGGTTGTGCACCGTGCGAGCTCTCATTCGAGGAGTTGGTATGTCATCTGGTCGGAAATCAATTGTTTTAGTGATATGACAACCATCCTCAAAATGAGCATTTGATTTGCAATGCTTTACTGTTTACCCATTAACTCTGTGAGTTCCACGTGGCCAAGTGACATCAACATGTTCATCGAAAAATTGGCGTGTCAATGTAAAGGGTCCATTCCATCTACTTTGAAATTTCCTCAGAAATACCTTAAGTATGGACTTAAATAGAAAAAATGTACTTCTTCTCTGATTTTTTTAGCGAATGATCTTGCTATGCCGCCTTTTCATCTTTTAATCATACTTTTTGTATTGTCATATGAATCCAATAGTACTTTTTCTAACTCATTCAATTGCAATAAACATTTCTCTTACATGGCCTTTAAATCAAAATTTAAAAACTTTGTTGCCCGCAATGCCTTGTGTTTCAGCTCTACAGAAAGGTGGCATGCTTTTTCATAAATTAGCCTAAATTGTGAAATTCCAATTGTGTCTTGAAAGCTGTTTGGTAGGCCCATAGTGTATCATCTAACTCCAATAACCAAAACTTTCTTGAGTTTAATACTATTTTTCTATTATTTCCTTAAGCTCACGATTTAATTCTTCAGTCTGCTCATCCGCTTAAGCGTGTCAAGGAGTAGCAATCTTATGAAAAAAACAACATATTTGTGCAAGAGAGATTTCAAATTTCCTTTCTGTGAAGTATGATCATCCATCACTATTACAAACCGTGGCACTCCAAATTGGGAAAAAATATCTTCTTGAACAGCCTTGCCACCACCTTGAAATCGTTTGTTGGTGATGCAATTCATTCTACCCACTTTAAGATATAATCTACTACTATCATAATGTAGTCATTCTCGTAAGAAGATGGAATGGTGCCATGAAATCCATCCCCTATACATCAAAGACCTTTGACTTACAATATTCCATGCTAAGTTATTTTGTCCCCCTTCGAGTTATTTTCTACGCATCTTTGAATATCTTGGAAAATAATATCTTGATTTAAGTACGCGTGTTTACGTCTAGTGGCTCCTCCATGTCCTTCATACCTTGACTTAAGGTAGTCGAATAGTATGCTTGGAATTTTCTTCTCTTGCACCCAAGTCCAGTATATTCAGTTAACACACAATTTGAATAAGGGAGTTTCATCCTGAAATTAGGGCTTCATGTCAAACAAGAACTTATTCCTTTGATGACAATCAAAGTCATACAAAATAATTCTTCATAGATAGTTAATAATACTTGCATAACAAAGCAATGCTTCTATGTCTGCATATAACAGTTGCTTGCCAATGAATACATCATAAATGGGGAGAAAGTTGGCTTCTTTCTGAAGCTCTTTAACCTCAAGATATGATACGTACTCAAAATTATGATGTTTTGTGCTCCCTTTATCTCTAACCTCCACATCAAACTCTTATTGCAGTAATACTTATCTAATTAGTCTGGGCTTTAATTCCTTCTTATACATTAAATAGTTTATAGTTGCTTAATATTTGCAGACTACAATCATCTTGAAGGCATATACAACAATGAGCATTATCTTTTCGGTTGTTTTCTAGGTTGCTTGTGCATCATTCAAAACCTTGTTGCAGTTGTATATTGTGTAAAGCTTGTTATCCTTGTGTTTCCCTAAAACTAATCAAATTTTACAGCCACTTACATCATAAATCAATTTGATGGGCCTCATTTATTTTGGGGATTGAATGATTGGTACATTGAGAAATTCTTCCTTTAAAATGTGAAAAGTAGTTAAGAAGTCAGTGTAAAAAATAAATGAGGTTTTTTTCTTATTAAAGTTGTCATGGGTTACATAATCTTCGAGAATTCCTTGATGAAATGGAGTTAGAATCCATTGTGTCTAATGAAACTCCTTACCCTCTAATATCATGGGATGAGGTAATTTTCAAATTACCTCACCTTTTGCTTTATCAACTTCAATAACATCATCTTAAGTCTTTCTTGTTGAACCGTGAAATGACATTTTTCCTAATTAAGCACTAGCTCAAATTTGATAATATTTTAAGAATCAATGCTAGGTTAGTTAAACTACCATCAAAACTATTGTGGTACATAGAAAGTCACTCATGGCAACTTTCATGATTTGTTCACCGTTCCCATCAAATATGGCATTTATGCACGAATGAAAAGAATCAAGAGCTCCACAAAATCCAAATGGAACACGCTGAAAGGCGTATCCCACTGGGGCATGTTAACTAGTCATTTAATAACCTTTAGGTTCAATATAAAATTGAAAATATCCTAAAATCCATCAAAATAGCAATAGTACTTATACTTAGTTAATCATTCCAACATTTAATCGGTGTAAGGTAAAGGGTAATGATCTTTTTTTAGTTGCATTATTCTATTATTTGTAGTCGGTGCACATGACAACCTCTAACTGCCCTAGTAGAGAGGTCTCCATTTTGATTTTTATTACTATCAGTCTTTCCTTTTTAGATACAACATGTAAAGGGACAACCAAGTCACTAGTAGCAATAAGGAAGATGACACCTACATCAAGCAACATAATTACTTTTTGTGCACTACCTCTTGCATGCTAGGATTAAGCCTATGTCGTCGATATCTAACTGGTTTAACTCCTTTCTTTTAAAGGTATACATTGTATGCGTAGAGTCAGACTTATGCCCTCAAGATAATAAATGAAGTAACCAATTGCTTTCTTATGTTCTCTAAGCATGTTAGGAAGTTTTTGTGTTTGCTCTTTATTTAAAAAAGGGAATTAAGAGTTTTTATCTAGAATTCCTACCTGAGACTTACTGGTAGGTATTTCATGTGTAACTTAACAAGTTCATTATTTGTTTCATTTCAATGCCTTTTGAGAGTTTTGAAAGCTTCACTGTCCATTGCCTCTACTTTGTCTTCCTTAAGCGACTCAGTCAAATGCTCTTCCTCTCTTAACTTACTTAGTTAAAGCTTATTTTGTGAGTCATTAGTGTCAATTGAGAAGCATTTATCCCTTGTACTTGGAGCTTTGAAATTTTTGTAAAGGCTAAACTTAGCTACATTATAGCCTATCCATAGGGTTATGACTTCACTTTGAGCGTCTATGAGCGCTCCTGTAATGGTTAGGAAAAGATAAAAGAAGATGACATTTCACAGTCCTCCACTAATTCTGACTAGCACATCTTCAATTCTCCTCCTTGCTATCCTATCCACCAGTCTTAGTGAGATTTTTTGTGAGAGATAGGCTCTCCTAATCATTTTCTTACCCAAGCTAAGTAAAGGTATTTATTTCTCCTTACTCGGTCCGAGTACAGAAAATGCCTTTTTCTCACTCGGTTTGAGTAGTGTTTATCACATCTTACTCGGTTAGAGTAAAAAAATAGCCTTGGCTCACTCGATAAAAGTACGCCTACTTGGTCTGAGTACTACTTTATTCCTAGCCATACCTGGTCCGTGTAAGGCAATTCTGAGAGGCTTTGATGAGAGTGTTCATGGAGGAAATCCTACTTCTCTCATTTTTGCACTATAAAAGGAGCTCGTCTTCACACAACAGCAACACCAACTCACAACAAGAAGAATTCACAAGCAAGGAGGTGTATCTCTCTCCACGTAGTTTATATAGTTCCCTTAGATTAAATTAGGGGTGCAAGTGAGCCAATGTATTCACGAGCAGCTCATGAACAAGATTGATCAATACTCCGTCAAAGCTTATTTGTTAATAAATGTGTCGATTTCGAACATTAATTATAAGCTCATTTAATAAATGAGCCGAATATGACCAAAGGGGTGCTTTGCTTGTTAATGTTGGCGAAAAAGTACGATTAAAAGCTTAATTAAAAGCTTGATAACTCTATTAAAAAACTAGAGAACTTACTGACTTAGATTAGAATGTAACTCAAATTCAAACACGTAACACTATCATAACAAGAGTTAAGAGATTCGAAATTACTGAAGATGACTAAATTGACATAAATTTTATCTAATGTAAATGAAATGGAGGTAACTTATGCCTATCGTTTGAGCCAAACATGAATAATTAGGTATTTGACTCATTTATGGGCTCGTTTAAAAGCTCGATTTAAACTCATTTATAGCTCATTTAACCTCGATTACAAACCTTTTATATATTTATAAAGTTACTTGTCATTTAAGTGAGATTCTTTAATGAGTATCTTGTTTAAAACTTGATCAGACTCATTTAAAAGCTCATTTATCATATATATTAAACTTTATATTGGATTAATCCACATGCTCGAGTGAAGCTCGTGCTCGGCTAGAACTCATTAAAATTAAATGAGTCAAGCTTAAACATGTATTTTAAAAGCTCATTAATGCTCGGCTCAAGATCAAACTCGTAAAATTTTAAATGAATGAACATGAACACCGTAATAATCGGCTCGACTCAGCTTGTTTACATCCCTAGATTAAATCATTATTTTCTCTAAAACCATGACTAAGAAATGTCCCTCATGTTCCAAAGGATCTACAGATCCTAAGTTATTATATTCACTCTATCATTTTTCATTTATAAAGTTGTTTTCTTATTATTTTTGCTGTGAAGTCTCTTTTATATTCATGTAAGCATACCTCATCTTGGGATTAACATGCAATAATAATTAAGCATAGAAAAAGTGTAATAGAAGAATCTAGACATCTATCACCCAGGGGCGGAGCCACTAAGGGGGCAATGGGGTTGGCCTCCCTCTGAATCCCACCTAAAACACATATATCATGTACAAAAATTTAAAAAATTTATATATATAAAAAATTAATTTACATGCTTAATTCCACCACGTCCCCCTTGTGCAGCTCTTCCTGACTGCTTTCACCTCCTACTTGACCCTGCCACTCGACTCGTTGCTCATGTCCATCCTCTGTCAAGTATTACTTTATATTGTTATGAGATTGGAACCCATTTTTTCATGATGTATTTTTATAAATTGTAATGATTTAAGGGGCCGGAGGGCGGAGGCACTGAGTGCCATGGTCCTAGCTTAATGATTTGTATCTCTTATCCTTTTTCACATTTTGGGATACTTAAAATTGTGCAATGTCTACATCTTTCCGGTTATCGGCTATAATTCTTTTCATGTTGATTCACACAACATCACCGATTGAAAGAGGGTGAAATACTCTACTTCCTACACATGCAAATAAAATTAGTTAGAACTGTTATTCATCTTCTCTTAGTACTCTTCAACTCTCGCCTTCGGTGACCAGAATCAGATGACTACAATGAGATTAAGCAGTGATGACTCTTCGATTCTCATCTTTTTGGTTCATTACTTATCTTTCAGGACATGTTTATTTTAATATTGACTCCCAGCAACTCCTTCAAAAAATTTAGTAAAAAAAATGAAATGAAAAGTATGTGGGAAAATGCTTCCTGAAATTTTTCATGTGATTTTTAATTTAATACTTCAAGTTTCCACGTAAATAAAACATTATTTTTGCTCCCATTTTTGATGAGTCCACTGGAAACCAAAGTGCATGACGTAGTCTGGCCCGTACGAAAGAAACTTCACACGGTTATCAACATCATCATTTCATGACAAGCTCAATTATTGGTTTGTAGTTGCATTGCAGCATTTCCTGATCATCCATCCTTACTATCGAGATTTGTTGCCAGAGACAATAAGAATCCACAAAACACTGACTAAAACTTACATTAGTCAGATGTCGGTCATGTTATTTATCATCTAAGTATTTAAGATGTTGTTAAAATTGACGTGCACTACCAATTACCATCCTCTACCAGAAATAATTTTCTCAACCTATCGCTGTATCTTTAGATGTGTATGATTAATTTATCTCATAAAAATCGAGTTATTCAATCGATTTTTGGAAGATCTTTGATCAGAAAAGAAAGGGGATCGAGAGCGTTTGATTGAAATAATCATGGGAGACTTTTTTTTTCTGGCAACAATTTTGTTCTGTTGTTGTTGACATGGAACAATTTACAATTGTAATACAAGCGGTACTTGTTAAAGACTGATGTAAAAGCAGTTTTGATTGTGAAATAGATAGCTAAGGCTGCTAATTCATTCTAGCTCTTCTGTTAAACTATTTTTGATGCTATGGTTAATTGAATTCTTATCTCAGTCCTGTCAAGTAATTTCGCAGTCACTCAAAACACATTCGTTTAAATTTTATCAATTCATTTCTAATTAACGTCTGTCCCCTTATGAATAAAATCATCTTAATTTGTATCAAAACCGTACTGTTTTATATCTCAAACGACCCTTACTTTTCGTATAATCACTTGGCCGCAAACTTGTTTGGCATGACCGGAGGACAAATGTTTAGAGCAGATAAACAGATTGATTTATACCCACGGCGTGACCAAGAATACTGTGGTGAAAAATGAAATTGTTATGTGGTAGAATATTAGGTGATAATTTGAGTTTTGAAGTTTTAATATCACTAAGTGGGCAAATCCACCTAAACACTCATGTGCATATGGCTGGGTTATATAATTTATTGGTATAGATGAGAGAGAGAGGAGGGGTTGGTGGATGTGCATGAGTAAGTAGTAGAGGGGAAAGAGGGATGGGGATGAAGGTATTAGTACTGGAAAACTGGAATATTATTATATAGTGTGGAGTGTGTACATAAGGCTCTGCTGGTCCCCTTCCATATCATATCATATTGATACCCTAGAAAGAAAGAGAAGAATATAACAAGGATGCAGCCAAAACTAATAAGAAGAAGAGAAGAGAGCATCATGCATACATAATCTCATCACAGGCGCAGCTAGCTAACAAAGGCAATCGCATGGTGAGACGTTGCTGTACATGACATATTGTTAGTTGCGTCCTGACGACGATACATAGCCAGCCACAATTATATATATATATATATAGAATGAGGTTCGATTGAGAATACTAAATTCATGTAAGAACTAAAAACTCAATTTTGACGGTTAGATGAGATGATCTAATGACTGGGAGGGTGTATACGTGTCAACACACAACACACAACACGTCATTTTTTACTTGAGTTCTTAGTTCTCACCAGATTTATGGTTCTCAATGAAACCCTATATATATATATATATATATATATATATATATATAAATACAATAGAGTCTCATCTCATCATGCCTCCTCTTCATCCTGGACCACTTACTCCTCCCATCTTATTTCAGTTTTACACGCACATCTTTCTTCTTTACCTTAAATTATCATGCCATACCCTCTCCATCTCCAACAATAAGTTTGTTTGTATATTTGAGATTAGTTTTTGTTATCTATCCTGCTACTCCAGAATTATATTGTTCTATCTATATAAACGAGGCCACCTAGCGTCCTCTTTTCTCATCTCCACCTCACCTTTATTACCTCTACCCCTAACCTAACCTCCCACCTGTATATATATATCATCATCATCATCATCAAATGGTCGCATGGTGTGTGCTGGTTATATCTCTTTTGTATATGGATGGCGGGGGCTTTTGTGTTTTCAGTAGTGAGTGTCGTCTTTGGATCGGAGTCGGAGTGGTGCCCCCACCCTCATATATATCGATCTTTGCAGCCTAGCTAGGGACTTTTTTCAGGCGGCGGTGGCGGAGCTAATTATTTAGCCACAGAAGCATATATAGTGTGTGTAGCACATGGTGCGTCATCATGGGATGAAGCTGCCAGCATGATCTAAACTCTCCTCTCTCCCGGCCCCTTCTTTTTATTATGAGGATGGATCAGATCATGCGGCAGTTTCATCCCCTTGTTGCCTCGCACAGTACACCACCAGATTCCAATAATATAAACACACATCATTCATTCTTCTGCTCTCGTCACACAAAAAAAACCCTAATTGGATAATATTAGCAGTAGTGGCAGGCCGGGGTTCCATTTTCTAATGCTGCTACTCACTCATCAACGCGTGACGTAAATAACACGAACAGATCGAGGCAGGTATGTATGTATGTTCACTATTCTTGTTTTTTCCTTCAACAGGATTTCAGCTTAATTGTTGGGGAGAAATTAGGGTAATAATATATCAGTGTTTGATTTGATTTATGTTTCAGTTTCCAGATCTCACACCCTTGTGGGTGTACGTGTTTGCAGCATTCAGTTGAAGCAGTGTTGAATATTTCCACAGCTATATTTCGATGCTGTCCTGTGCACTGATTAGGTTAGGTAAGCAAATGTTATATATATGGTTAACTCAATTTTGGATCCCCAGCAGGTAGAGCTCCTGCAGTCCACGACACAGCAAGTGCTGTAACAATGTATGTCTCTTCTCTCGATATAAAGTCGCTCAGCATGAAGAAAGAAAGCTTTGGCAGATGCTTAGGCTGCTTCAATTAAGATGGAAACAGCAGACCTTGTATGTATACAACATTTCACCAAGCACTAGTAAGTATGAACCCTGCTGCTTTATCACATTACAACAACCATCTGTACCAGATATATATACTTGTTGCCTGGCCTGACCTGACCTGAAGCGTATATATACGATGAAGTGGAAGCAGGCCACCACATGAAGAATTCTCTGAATAGTAATGGAAATCTGGATGCTGAGCAGCAGCAGCTACCATATTTTTTCTCCCCCATATGTATATATATACATTGTATGTAAATGAAGCTCTGCTTGTAATTTGTGAAGCTAGTTTTCTCCCGCATGGATGGTTTGTTTGATGTTAATCATCTGAATCGGCTTCTCAATACCATTCATTTTGCTTCTTTAAAACCTTGCTTGCCTTATTTCTTGTATTTAATAACCTCTTACTAACCTAGCTGGAAAGAGAAAGAGATAAAAAAAAAAGAGGTAAGTCATTGATCCAATTGCCAATTTGAGAAAGAAGGGAGGAGTCTGAAATCACTGTATATTTTGTGGGAGCAGAGTCAAACCAGGTAAATTGACCCCATTCATAACACCTAACATGACAACACAAGCTTGGGGAACTTTTCATTTTTACCAAGCTTTCGATATGGTCAGCAAACAGTTACAAAGACCGAGGGGTGTTTAAAAGGATCTAGCTTACTTCAAGTACCAGCCTCTCCTGATTTATTACTTTAGTGTGCCCTTTTTTCTTCATTCATTTGCATTTAGATAATTGGGATCTTTTCTCTTCTTCTTCCTATATATGGCTACTCTTTTTCATGTAGCCTCTCTCCCCCTCCATCCCCATCTTCCTATTTTGTTTTCCCATAAATATTCTCCTATTTTCTCTCTCAATCTATCCACATACAAATTTTTTTCTTCATTTTATCCGTCTAAATTTCCTTACCTAATTTTGCGTCTTCTTCATGAGAATCCATCAGTCTCACAACTTCAGTTATATCTCGTGGTGACAGACACCTTCCTAGTTATTGGATCTGGCATCAGATAAAACTTCAGTTGTTTCCGACCATTTGATTTCATCCACTGAAGTTGAGAAGCTGTCCAATGTGGCTACAATCTATCCAGTGACGGAGGTTATGCTCGCTTCAACGATGAAGGCTTCAGCATTACCAACTAATGAAACTATGGTCTCTATAAGTATGACGACTACATTCTTTCTGGTGATAGAAGATAGAGTTTCTCTGCTAGTTGCAACAGCTATAGAAGCGATAACTAGAGTTTCTCCAATCGCGGATAGGGTTTTTCTTACAACATTTTTGTTGGCTTTAAAAATACTAATGAATTTTCTTTGGACTTAATTAATTAAGTTTGGATATATTCATCTTTAAACATCAGTTTAGTCATCTTTTTCTCTTCCTCCTCTGGGTTGGCGGGCTGTTAATGCCCTTCAATCAACTATTCTTAATGCACCTATCATTTCCTTTTTTCGACCACTTTATTCTCAGGCTTATTTTTCTTCGATCTTTGATATTCCAAGAGAGCATATATATCAAATGAATAATTATTGAATAGAGTGGAGGTTAGCAATCTCTATGCAAAAGGCTCACTCGATGACTCCTCCAAAACATTAAATGAAATTATTGATTTTCCACCTAAATCGTGTAAGCCGAAAGTGTACAAGTGTATTGATGATTATAAAAATGCTTTTCATACTTCAGTAGCCAGTTTTTGTGCTAAAAAAGATTATAATTACATTTGATTTTGACATGTTCAGTATTCAGATTTAGAGAATGTATTCCATGTATTAATTTAAAAAACATGTTGAATGGTACGATATCGATGAAACTTATCACCAAAAAAAAAGATGAATAGAAATGAACTAAATAAGAAAATTCAAAGTGTCTTCCCTATAAAGTATCATTTCTATGGATGCTTAAATCTAGAGACTTAACACATGATTGATACTCAATGACTAATACTCAATGACTAATGATGCTCTTACATGAAAAATTTCTTGTATCCCTTCTCATTGAAATCAATTTACTTTCATCTGACTAAGGATCATCCTAAGCATCACTGGTTTCACATGTGGAATAAACTCGCATATCCAAAACGTTAGCTTGACGTTCTGGCTAGCGTGTTAAGACAAACTTCCTCCAAAGACTTGGTTGTTTAGGCTCGATCTTCTATGTTGAATTTTCGGGTCGGCTCATATTGGATTGTACCAACATCGTGACTCAAGAGTCTAGCCTTCTAAGTCATGATTCAACAATCTAATATAAGTCACATCTTCTTCTCCAATATACGATGTGGAACTTTTTGCCAAGTGCTTACTCAACAATCTCCTCCTCACTTAGGAAAATGTCACTTGCTCCCCCTCAATCAATACTTTTTTATGCCCTTCTTTATGGTATGCATGCTCTTTATAGGTGCGCCATCTGCGTCTACCCCTCCTCTTGCAGTCTAACCCACGTCATAGTCGCTATGCGACTCTCTCTTGCCCAACCAGCTCAATCGTATTTTTGCGAGCCACTCTCACTGCCTTTGAGCATCCTTCATACTTGGATTGCCTTCACTCACATGTCCTTGATCTCCACACGTATCCCACATCTCACATATTGGTCTCATATCAAACCATGGGCTCTGGTACCATGTTGAATTTTTGAGTAAGCTCATACTGAACTGTGTATCCCTACCGTGACTCAAAATTAAATCTTAGGCTTATAACTAATGGTTAAACAATCCAATATAAGTCACATCTTCTTCTCACCAACAGACGATGTGGGACATTTTGTCAAGTGTTTACTCAACATTTAAAATATTGATAATTTATGTCCACTTTCTGATATGTATTCAAAATATTTAGATCACTTGTTCTTTCCGTGTCAGCATACCCAAGGATTCATCATATCAGCTTTGACATTTGTCTCTACTAGCATTTTAGCTCATTCTCATCAAAGATCAAGATGATTTCATGGTCAGCCTCATGAATTTCCATTCTCAAATTTTCAAGCAAGTTTGCTTTATCTTTATCTTTTCTAGTGTATATCATATCTGAAGAGCTAGAAATAATATTTTCTTTCGAGATATCTCTTCTCAAGAGCTCAAATCATGAAGATTATCCAATGTAATTGTAATCTCAAGATCAGTTTTCTTCAGTCATTAGAATCATTACAGTTTAATATCACTTGAACTCACAGAATAGACCTGCATCATGTCATTTGATAGCCTGTATCTCTAGCCATTATGTCTAAAATTGTATATTGTTTGAGCTGAATCTTCAACATTTTGTATATTTTTTGTTACTGTTCATCTTTCAAAAAAAAAGAAAGTTCATAAGTGTGATATTGAAAAACATAGCTGCTCATTTTCTAAAAATTAGGATACCAACGAAACAAAACAACAAACCGTGTACAAAGGAAGATCAATTATGAAAATACAAACAGATTGGAAGGCAAGAAAAAATCACCTCTCCTACATTAAGCATATTCCAATTTTTAGTTGGACTCATCCTATCATAAGAATGAGTAACCATTTCCACTGCAGATCAATTGATTCTCAAACCTCTGTATGGATTGATTCTTGGGTGATAATATCCACAACGTGCATGACAGTAGACATCACCAATATAAATTCGCCACTTGTCGCGTTAGAAATTAAAAAAATAATTCATACCAATGATAATTCATCACATGTCATGTTAATTTGAATTTCTATTGATGATATTCACTGTCACGTGGTGGAAACAGTCCGCCTTATAATTTCCCGTCTGTATGAGATCCCCTTACCTGGTTCAAATTTGCTTGTGGTTAGGAAAATTCAGCTAGTGCATACGACTTCAATACCCGGTTCACACCAAATAACAAAATGGGATGGTAACAATAAACAGGCTCATAAAAGAGCAACTCCATTTAACATCATATGAAGATGGTCAATCTAAGCTAGATAACAACAACTCGTGCAGGACTAGGCGCGCGGATGGTCAGCAGCAGCTACAATATACAACCAACTCAGTTTCTTACAGACATTACTTCCATTGCATATCTCTATCTAACAATAGAACATCACTCTTTTCACATTTTCCTTCAGGGCTGGCAATGGCCTCACACCCTCGCTGACCGTCTTGTTGTTTTTGGTGCTTTGAGTACCACAACCGCTGCCTGTTGAGCCGTTCTCTTGCAGCTCTGGTTCCAGGTAAAACCGTGCCCTGAATGCAGCTAGATGCGCATAGTATGCCGGTGGAACTGCACCCCACACATACAACGAGTGTAACACACTTAATATGAGCAAGCAACTAATGATGTCTGGGGCTGAATGAAACATGAAAACTGGAGAGGAATTGAGAAGCCAAAAGATGGGTTACAGCATGTATACATACCAACAGAGACGGAGCGTGTGCATCTTGCGTATGTATAGCACAGGTTGTTGGTCAATGACTGAATTCCATCCGCTGTGAAGTTGTTTTCGTCCCACAAGACATGATAGTGAGCCGGCCTACTTGTACCCTGTCATTAGCAGATCTCTTATCAGACATTAACTATATATATGCATGCTCAATACCAACAACAATGGTTGCAGAAAAAAATGAAAATCACAACCCAAGTGGGTCACAATCCTAAATCGTCTCTGATCCAGTTGCTTGGTGTTATTGAAGATATTAAACATCAAATCTCCAGCACAATCCATATTCGAGAAACGCTAAAATCTAGACATCCGGACTATTTATTGACTTCAGAGGTTGGCGTAGCAAAATGACATATATCACATTCAAAGTGAACTACCTAACATAACAAAAATTTTAAAATAGAAAAGTGATAAGCTGTTGCTAAATAACAAGGAATGCATATGGGCTACTGATGAAATTGTTACCTGAATGCCAGCGTGGCTGCAGAGGTAGAAGTCAAACTCAGTTGGGTGACATATTTTGGTATCGACCACCGTTCCTATAAATTGGAAAGAAAAATTTTATATATATAAAAAATAGTGCATATTGCTACTTTATCAGAATTTTTCATGCATACCGGGTAAAATATTGCCACTCTTATCAGTGCTACTTCGATCCTTGTGGTTACCGGCAAAAAGCCTAGTATGGTGCCGCTTTTGTACAACAATAAATGTCACAGGTGGTTGATAGTTGGGTTCAAGAGAAGCACAAGCCTGGTGAGACACATTTATCAGAGAGAATCACACTATGAACAGTAAAAAACACTATACAATCATGCAGAGCTCAGTTACCTTCCGGATGGCATCCAACTCATAGAGTAGGACTTGGTAAAATTGTCCTTCACTCACACCATCCCTGTTCCGAAAATTACTTACGAGGTTTAGCATGTTTCTAAAGGGTGAAGAGGCCAGTATTTTGTTGGAGAGTTTACAACATGGGACAGAAAATTACCTGTAAAAGATTATCCTCAGTGGCTTCTGGCCTGTTGCTTTCCTGAATGAAATCAGAAGATCTCTGCGAAAATGCGCAACGGAAAAAAAGTTGATGGGTCAACCAACATCATTAACAACAACAAGAGCACATCAGTACAAGACATTAGATGAGAACCCCTATCTACCTGATCATGCCACCATGGACTGTGCCACGCACAGGATCATGCCATGTCTTGTAGAGATCTTGTATAAGCTCCTGTCTGTGTGCCTGAGCACAAACCAACCCTGCATATTTTGTGACCTCAGGCCAGTCTTGAGAAGCTACTACCTGAAATCAAGACATGAGTAGGAATGTAAGACATTAGGGGGATACCTTGAGGACAAGCAACCATTGATAAGTGAATGTATTTTACCGCCGCTATTGATGGGCTCGTTTCTTCTTCGTTTTCTGGGTGTGTAACATCCGCTCCAAATATTATTGTTGGAATATCACTGACTAGAGGTATTCGACAACTGATTGCATCCAGAAGAACAGTGTTCCTCCCTCCCATCTGAGACATAAATATGTAAAACGTGTCAATTAAATCATCTGAAAATGATACTATTTTTATTCACATGGATACAGATGTTAAGCACATCAATTTCTCAACAGACATGAATAAGAAAATCATAGATGTGAAATAAGACCTTGACATTGATCTTCAAAGATACATTAGCCAAGTACTGCTTGCTTATCTTGAACACATGCTTTGTTAGACAGCATTGCGATATTAATCCAAGATCAGTTTCGCAAATTCTCTTGATGTCACCTGAAAAGTCAAAATGTTAATTACAGAATTACATGCCAGCAGTCAGCACCACATTGAATTACGTGAGCTAAAAGTCTCATAGCGAAGGAACATAAAATATGAACGGCATACCGTAAAGAGACCCATTATTATCTGGCAAAATAGCTAAAAGAAGCTCCAACTCCTTGCCTTTCAGTTTGTTCATAGATGCATGATAAACATGTTTCAAGGCTTTCTCAACTTGCTCTGGTCTTGCATTATATATAGGTATTACTGGTTCTGAGTTGAATTCCTACAACATCCCAGCAATTTAGAATCAAACTGCACAAAGAAAGCACATAGCACAATGAACTAGAAAAACTAACCATGCCGGATACTTGACACATCTGGGCTAGTTCATTACAGAATCCACGAGCAACATTCTCCTGAACACTCCTTGAGAAGTTTATACAAGCCCATCGGGTAACAGTCATCCCGTTAATCATTTTCTGGTTCAGTTCAGAGATCATTCACTTTTGTTATTGCACAACGATACAACCAGAAAAGCCCAAGAGCTATATAACATGATGAGAGATTGGCACCTTGTTCATCATATTCCACTGGCCTACTTGGGGTAGACAATCCTTTTCCTTCCCATTATCATTATATTTCAACTGTATACAAGGGTCCAATAAATATTAGCGGGCAGTGAAATAACACGAAGTTTTTGAACAAATAAATAATGTGGACGGGTTGTACCCAAGGCGCAGGTAGAATCCTAGCTTCTACAGTGGTAAGCTTTTCACTGATATTGAGTCCAAACTCCTTAGCATATGGACCTTGATTATATGCGTTCTGCTGAACTGTCTGTAAAAGTAACTGAAGTTAAGAATGTTTCATGATATGTTCAAAGTAACATTAAGGAAACCAAACAATTCAGATGCCATTAGCACTAGTACTCACTCCAGTGATTCGACATATTCAACTACCGTAAATGAAGAAGATATTAAATTATAAATTCAAATGAAAATACCATATGATGTTCTATTAATAAAATTATTTCATTTGAAATGTCATGACAGAAGATTAGTAGCTAACTCTGCGCAGGGTGATGATACAAATAATGAGCAGTGATTTATTAGCAGTAAGGGATATATACTAGCTGTGTACCTGCAGAATATCATTCTCTCTATCTCTAGGCCTTTGGCAAGTAACCTTTAGGAGGGCAGTGATTTGCTTCTCATTTAACCTCTTTGTATATCGTTGACCTTCAACAATTTTGCATGCCTGGAATTAAAGCATACACATTAAACTATAGTTACACACTCAACACATAGTCAACAAAACTGGGCGTGCAGGCAGTCAGGCGCGTCATGCCTACCTCCATGGGCAAATAATTTGCTTTCCTTTGGTTTCCAACTTTAAGGCACGGAAGATGAGCATGTTGAATAGTGAAACCGTACATCTCCAGGAAGTATTCAACAACAGACTTCATGGTTGCGTTTTCGTCAACAGGGAACCTGTCCATCATCGAATCCAGCCATGCAATGACTCAATTATAAAAAGATATACGATGCAGTATACAATCACTTAGTTTTATTTTAATAGTGGACTTACACCAAATCACTCGTAGGTTGAGAGGTTATTCCAGTTACACGATACTTCCTCCTAACGTTTCCTCTATGTGTAACTTCAACTTTAACTCCTCGCAGTGCCTTCTTGACCTGTTTGATACATGATTATAAAGTTGGACTCTTCTGTAAGAAAAGATTCATCGTATGGTTGCAATTGCCCTCGCATACCACGGCCAACTGACATACCTTGACACGATCAGAGTCAGATAATGGTCTTGAAAATATGTCTTTCCCTATAAGCTGATTTACATATTCCAGTACAGGAAGAGGCTCTATGAAAGCAGTCGAAGACATATCTGAAAAATAGAAAACACAAACAAGCAAAAATGAGGTACGTCGCGTACAAGAAAGAATGAGAGAATCTTATCGGGATTTTGATAATAACCTATATTTAGTGACAGCCCCATTTGAGTGGGTCTTATGCTCTGGTAGAATCCACACCAAGACTCCAAGCCTTCACCGAGCTTTTGAGGTCTTCTCAAGTCTGGTGAGAAGAAGGATCTTCCAATAGGACAGTACCTAAAATATGAAGACAGTGCATATCCGGTATGAAGGCAAAACGTTATATGGCATCTTCAAACTAGCCGTGAATGTAATGTGAAAATAGAATTAGGAGATTATGGCACCTCTGGTTCGAGAGTTCTCTCAGCACTATATCTAAAATACGGATGGCCTCCTGTGGAGCATCAGCACGTTTTCCGGCTAGAAACTGTCCTAAATGATACAAGTTGGTCCTAGCGACACACCTAATCACAACTTGATAGTCCTTCGATCTTCTGAAACATGTTGAAAGAACCCATTAAAGACAGAGCTGGATGGCCAAGAAGATAGTGAAATGATGCTTCCAGACATCATCACATCACGAAAATCGAGCAGTACAACTTGGTAAAGGGGCAGTGCCAAATTCAATATGATAACAATCCCATATTAAGACGTCAAACATAGAAATAACATGTTTACCTGGGTTGACTGCCCCCGTCATCCTCATCAGTTAGCTTAATACTGAACTCCTTGCAAAGAAACGGAAGTTCACCAGCCGTGTAAAGGCTCTTTCTACCATCATATACAGGCAGTCTCTTACCCAAATCAGATTCTTTGTACATTCTTACTAATTCTGCTATGATAGTTCTATTCACAGTGCTGGACTTGACTTCAGGAGTAATGGTGACCTGCAAGAGGCAGACCAAGCAATAATTAGCAGCTCCCATAGCCAGCAGGAAGAACATATTAAAAAGCCGTCTTCCTCTCATTAATGCTTTGTTCATAACTGTAGAGCACACAGCGTGGTACAGGATGTATTTATTATCAGCTCAGCAGTGCACATAAGAAGAAAAACAAGCATCATGAGCATCAGTTAATGAGTACATTACTTCAAACAGATGACGTCCACAAGAGCTAGATCCAGAGCAATGATGAAAATGCTTTATTAAAAGCTTGTCTGCAAAATCACATAATTTCAAAGTAACTTACATCATATTGGATTAAATCCTTGTTCGGTAGTTGGGCGATGAAATGGTTGGCCTTGACGACACATTTAGTCCCGGCTTGCCCATATCCCGGCCTGCGTGCCAACATGACAGACTTGCTAGACGAAGCAAAACCAGGTTCTTCTACACTTTGTTGTATGCAGCTAAAGTTTACAGGTTCCACAACTGGTAGAGCCTCAGTAGGATGCACAGCTGCTGGTTTATTGGCCACAGTGCAAGGCTTGGAACTGTTTCGCATTTGAACATCACCTTGATCTGATTTTCTGCCTCCTCTACGTCTTCTCCTGCTTCTATGTTTGGTTGGTGGTGAGTCATTGTTGGGAGGTAAAGTGTTGTGGTTTTCTTTAGAAGGTGGACCCTTCCCGTTCTGAGCAGTTTTTTGTGACTTCTGAGGTGGATTGGGGTTCTGTAAACTTGGTTTGATGACAAGGTGCTGCTCTGAGCTCTCCTTCATTTGCCTTATGGGCATGATGATTAATTGATGAGGAAACTAGCTAACTCAAACTGGAAATGTCAAGCACACTGATATCTTCAAATGAAAATTAACTTCCACCATAAGAAGTCGTTCAGTGCGCTCGCAGTCTTTACTTGAATCTCCCAAAGAAGTCCTTCACTTGAGCTTTGCACTGTCCTGGACATCCCAAAACGTAAAAGAAAACATGTTAGCAAGATGCCCGACGAAACTCTCTAGAACATAAGCATTGGACCAACAACAATGGTACTCAATGGATTCCCAGTATGGGCAAAAGACATTATTATTCCTTGCAAAAGTGAAATCAGCCTTTGGTTACTGAAAAACACACATTTATTTCACCAGAAGACCAAAGGCAGGAACACAAAAACAAAACAAAACAATTGTTTTCTGATTCATTCAAGTCCTGGGTACAGAAGCAGAGACATATAAACAGATAATGTTCAAGTATAAAACAGTAGACTGATTTAGGCCAAAATACTAGTAAAACTTCCAGACAGATTAGCAGATGGCTACCAAGTGCGCACCATAAATGCAGACACAATACTTATTACTACTTCAAAATATAGCCCACCACACTGGAACAGAATGAATACATGTAGAAAACTTAAAACTTGAGCTATGAGGTAGTCTTACTGTTAAAAAAAAGTGCTTAGTTTTAATAAGAGGGTGTGGAAAATGGAAATACCCAGAAGATGCAAAGGGATCCCAAACAGGCTGTCCCTTGCCTGAATTGGACAAAGATGAGTAATCAGAGGGAAAAAAGAAGTAAACCCCGGAAGCTAAAATCCAACATTTGGTCACATTAAATTTGGTACCCAATTTATGATGTGCAGAGCTAAAAAACAAAGAGAGATAAAATAATGAAATAAAATCAGCAAATGGGGCTCAAAATTGAAAGAAGAAGACAGTGAGAAAGCAACAAAACGAAACCCAGAAGGGATACAAAGAAGAAGAATATTAAGCAACATCAACTCAAAAACAAATATTAAAAAGAGAGACGATGTGAAATCGCCATCTAATAAACACCCACCACAGTCTGATAGTATATACTATGTTACATTGAATTGAATGAATCAAACTCAGGCTGACTGACTCACTGAGTCACCACCACCATAATAACCATACCAGTTGAGTAGTAGCCCGACCGTTGGCATTCAATCAAATAGAAGCAGCAGGCAGGCAGGCGAGAGTGAAAAATGAGGATAGGGGAGGCGGAGGTGGATATGAGTGAAAAAGATGAAGATGGGGGCGATGATGGATTTCTTTCTTTATACACGCATGCAGTAGCTTTTGGTGGGTTGATCACGTGTAAAGGAGGATGAGGAGAGGGAGGTGGGGAGGGAGGGAGGGAGATTGAAGGTTTATTTTAATGGAAGCATTTAGCGTGTAAAAATGGAGTCTTTATATATATATATATATACACACATATAGTAGCTGTGGTGCTGTAGGGTGGTGTGTTGGGGTTTTTGGTTTTGATGTGTTGGGGGGGTTCTACTTTCTAGTGAATGCGCACACTCGGCTGACCAGCAAAAAGGGTTGCTAATTAATAAACAATGCGACTCAGCCAGAGAGAGAATAAGAAGTAGTAGAAGAGGAAAGAGTGATTTTTGAGTGTACTGTGTATTAATAGGAGTCACACGTAGTACGTTAAAAAGTCAAAATTATACGTGACAATTTATCATTGGTTTGAACTTTTTTTACTTTTCAATACGTCATGTGACGACTCCTCATTGGTAATGTCCATCACCAAGTGATGGACACAATCCACCCAAAAATTTCTCGAAAGACAGATGGATGGTGTAATTTTTTTTATATTTTAATATGAAGAAAAATAAATGCGCGAACGCAATCATACAGGGAAGAAGAATAATTCGAACTTGCGGTCAGCCTCTCTCTATCTCTCTCTACCCTGCAACTGCCTAGGGTGAATAAACTTTCAAATTCAAACTACCCCTTTGCTTATTCAATTTGTCAAACATTTGGCACTTAGAATTGAGATTATCAATAACAAAAACTTTGTTTAATTTAGTAAGAGATTATATTAATTCTGTAAGGAAGTTTGCCAAACTCCAAAATTGTCTCACATCCGAATATTTCTAACAAAATTCTTATCTTAAAACACATTCAGTTTTGGTTATTAGTAATTTATATAGAGTAGTAATAATAATACAGAGAATATGTGATGCTTTAAATATCATCTTAAGTATTAATGCAACCACTTCATAATTTATAAGATTGAGCAAACTATAAATTTATCAAAATGTTTCTCTTGTCAACAGATAAAAACTTAACACAAAGAATTGTTAGTTTTTGTCAGCACATTCTAGTAAGGGTGAGATTGACTAAGGCTGCACACTAATTCATTTGAATAACTAGCTATTCTCACCTAAAAAGTATGTCCAAGTGTACTTAGTGAAATTTGGTAACAACGTTAGTTATCAAAGTCCACTACCAAAGACATTAAAACTTAGTTCACACATCAAGATGTTTGAGGACGCTTCATACATCTTTTATCATATTGGTACCATTAAGCGTTCAATTTTATTCACATATTAAAAAGGGAGTTAAAGAAGTAAGGCGCTAAGATATGTCGACATGTCGTGTGGCTAGTTTTAAAGAAACTTGGGATCGTTATATACTTCTAGATAAAGTTTGCTTAGAATAAGAGTTCCTTCTACGCGGGGAGAATTTCAAAACTTCAATTATGTCGGCCTATTAGTATACTCTAGTTGCAACGATCCTTTTAAATCTCCCACATTCCCACTCCAAAACTTAGAATAGAGATCGCCTCCATTTGAGTTTTGATATCTGCCTCTGAAAATCATTTACGCGCCAAAATTTTGACGTCCTCCCAGGCACCTCGTCCAGTTAGCTCATCCAGCAATCTCTAGATTTTCTTGGCAATGTCTGCCCAGCCAAAAACATGCATAAAGGTTTCCTGCGCACCAGAGATACTCCTATTGCAACGGGAGGCTAAAGACACCCCTTTACTCTGAATCTTATCGTCCAAGGGGATGACTTCATAATAGACTTTCCAATGGAAGAATCTATTTTTTGGACTATTATTACACTGAATCCTCTTTTAATTCCTGCTCCTCGGCTTTAAGGCCTATCTTAGACCACGGAATTGCTTAGCGGTGACTATACCTGACTTGGACTGCATCCAGACCAGTTGATCATCCCTCTTAGAGATAGCGATATTGTGAAGCTGCTCCTTAGCGTGATGGGGGAATAAACTCGGCCAGGGACTCCCAAAGAATTGTGTTCGTTAGAACTTCACAAATAGTGTAATTATGATCGTTGAATTCTGGTCTAGGTATGGCCGAGACGCACCACGCTGAGTCCCAAAGAGGGCAATCACCTTTGCCAACAAGTATGCAGGACTCACCTCTGCTATCCTTGACTAATGGCCTTAAACACCTCTAAAGACTAGACGATTGACAAACCACATTGTTACTAAATTTTTAAACCATAAAATCTATCCACTTTGATTCTTTAGTAAGGAATTTCCAGGCGAGCTTAGCCTGAAGTGAAAACATTGTGAGCTCCAAAGGCGATAGGTTCAACCCATCACATTCATAGGGAAGGTAAATTTTCCTATAAGTAATCCAATGATAACGTCTCACTACCCCTACGTCCCGCAAGACAGCAGCAATGGCGCATGATCTGAGACGACTCTTTCCAGATGGGTGACAGAAATCGATGTTCTAGAGGATCCAGATGTTCTTGTTGTGATCCGGAAAAATAGGAATCAAAGCCTAGATTCTGCACCAGTATCACCAGTCTAGGATGCCTACTATTGTACTCGAGGATAACTAGAAGAGTTGGTTTATATTTATTTGTGAGATGGAACAGTTGATCCTTAGCTGCTGGCTTGTTAGCCCCTCTAATGTTCCAAACTATTGTATTAATCATTTATGAGTAATTAAATTTGTGATGAGCCCTTGAGCTCTTCCAATTTGTTGCAATTCCTTGCTGCCCTTTTTCGCCCCCTTTTCTTGCCTTGAATGTTCTCCATGTGTTGCATTTCGAGCTTGAGCTCTCTATTCCTATATTGCCGATTGTCTAAGATGTCATCTGAACTCTAAAACTGAGATATATCCTCCGTTTTAGCCACAATTATCATATTGTTTGAAACCTCTCATGTCCTCTTCCAAGGTTCTGTCATCTTGATTCTTAGCCTAATGCTCATCGTTCACAAGGTTCTGGCCATCACCTTTTGGGAGCCCGATATTTACTTACTTGGTGTTACCACCTACTCTGTCTCTTTAGGTTGGTACTGGTTTACGGGAGCCTTGAGATTCTTCTACGGCGGGTCCAAATGTAACATTGCCTTCACTACTTAGATTAATCATTTATATGAACTTAACATTGTCACGTGATCTTTTGTCATCTGAACATTTTTATGATTTGTAAGTACGTTTGTTGTAATAATAGAACTCTTATATTTTTTTTATTTTCTCATAACTTTATGTGATATTTATTTCAAGTTATACAAACTATAACCTCTGAACTTTTGTTTAGTTTGTTAAATAATTGGTACGTAAAGCTTAAGTATATAAAGTTAAGAGAATTTGTAAAGTTCTTTGCACTTCTACTCTTGGTATGTTCTTTGAATATTCTCATAAGCATTCATGATTTGCATACTGATAAGACCGTCATTTGACTGTCGTATGTAAATAAATTTATAATACGCTCATTAGCTAGTAGTAAGTACACGATCAATCCGCATAGACTAAGTTATTGACCATTTAATAACAAGACAATTAGAAGTAAAAGACGTAAAATATTGAGGAGGTTTAGTAATAAGAAAGAATTAGGACAAATAATAAAAAAAATCAGATAAATAAGCATGTAGTTCAGGTACCTTTGACATGTGAGATTTTTAATTATCGATACAAAAGGTTAAATTCTATTCATGCAATGAATTCAGCAAAATATACATATCATATTTCAGAGTATAAACAATTGCTTATATTCTTCGTTCATCATACTCTTAAACTAGTGATGTGAATTATATATGTCTAACATGCTCTGGTAAGTTGTCAGCATAGTAAAAAGACATATGTCATTATAGTTTTAGAGAATTCAAACAACCTCTGTGCTTTCAAAAAACTTACAATATGTTACTATATACGCTCTTATCTTGTTGGTACTGGCTTTTTCCCTCACAATCAAATTTAAGTACCTAGGTTTCATGTAATGACACACTACACATATTGAGGTTGTCATGAAATTTAATGTAATCATTCAGATTCAGTGCAGTAACAATATCAACATAAACAAAATTTATAAGCACAAATTATCTCACAATAATCATCAAAAACTTACAGCACCTTAACTACACAAGAGAATCAGCCACTAAAGGCCATAAACATAAACGTGAGTGAAATAGTAGGAACTACTCTTTATTTATGCGACATGTGTCAGCTTTCTCCCACGCGCAGCAATGAACCACTATGCGCTGCTCTTGTGCTCGGGTGATCAATGTCTTCTGCCTGATTTCTTCTCCTTGTCGGAATTATGCTCTGAAACTATTCTTTTTATGACATTTCGCATTAAGACCTAAAACAAACATGGAATATAAAAAATAGTTAAAATTATTAAATAACACTCAAGAACGGTCTAGAATTAGAAAAGTTAAGTATAATGAGACGGAATAATTTGTTCTCATCATAATACCTCACACTAACCCTTAATGTTCTTCAAGCAAGCAATAAAAACTCAAGGTATCGTAGCAAACACATGTATCTCATTAGTGTAGTTCAATTTTAGTGTATCCTAACTTTGCTATCCATCCATCATCCAAACTTGTAACTTAACTCACATGCAACATCTAACACACAATCATGGTAAAGACAAAATCATTGGTATTAATCTTATATAAGTACATGTACGCACCTGCCTTCACATGCTTCAACTCTTTTTAAGAATAACCAATAAAGACAATGTCAAAGATATGAACGTGGAGTGAGCATCTTTTACTAGTTATGCATCATTATATTGCCTATCCTTCACTAAATCAGAAATAAGTGGATACCCAAACCGTAATTTCGCTCCATGTTAGTGGGTATATAAGTCGGTGGCTTAAGACACAAGCTCATATTCAAAGAAGCTTGACAGTTTAGACTATAAATATTGCGAAAATATAAGATTTTTCCATAACTCTATCAAACATGACTTTTTTCTTCTTTTTTCAAGCTTCTTTTTGGAAATTTTTCTCTCTGATTTTTGTAACTATATGATCTCCAAAAATTATAATTTTTCCAATGAAGGAATAGATTTGAGGAGAGACTCTTCAAAATTAGAGTGGATAGCTTTGGTTTTATGAGGCATCAGAAAAACCAAACAGTTTGGACAAATTATATGGTCTTTAGAAAAAGTCTAGGGCTTATTGCTTCTCCCCCACTTTTTCTATTCTCGCATCAAGACTGGTATGTCCGACTTCAGAAGAGTTCGCGAGAGAACGTCTGCAACCGTAGTTGTGTGAGGAGAATTGTGCCTTTGAAAGTGTTTGTGGGTATCTACTAGGACAGTAGGGCGGTAATGTTTAAGTTCCTCAATTTCTCGTAAGACTTATTCTAGTTTGCACTTTGAAAAACTTTTTGCTATGTTTCCTAACTTTCGACCTCCTTTGTTTCTACGCCGGAATTTCTTATGACATCATATTATAATCTTACTTGCTTACACATTGAATAGTTCACTTATTCTAGTCCTTGCTTCTTATTTTATTACATGCAATTGATCCATAGAAATAACATTATCTCAGAGAGTAAAACTCTAACCCTTTTTTATTGTCTTAGTCCTCGCATTCGATCATGCATTTACTAAGAAATGTTTAGTAAACTTTCATGCTTAAAAGACTAAGCAAAATTTAGAACGAGAATATCATAGCTCATGATATTTCACATGATTTTTGAAATTTCAAATATTCTTGGTGATTATGCTTAAATTATTATTGTATAATCTTAAAATAGATTAGATTTTTTATTTTTTTCAATTTTGTTGTAAAAACCCATAAAAATTTAAAAAAATTTACAACCTTCAAAAAGAGTAACTTCACCAAATTTTAAATCTCTAGCTACTTTTTATTTGTGAAAATCTTTTCAAAAGGTTTGAAAACAAATGGGTTATTAAGCCCAAGCTTCTAAGAATGAAATTAATTTCTTAATTTTTTGAATAGATTTAACTTTTTTAGAAACAAGTGGCATAGGTAATAAAATTTCAAAAATTCAATGGAATCTCATGTTTTGAGGTGACTCAAAATCCTACTTTTTAATAGCTTGTGTGAAAATTCTCCTTTATGAAATTTTCTTCAAAAATTGAAAAGGTCTTAAGGTTGGAATGATTTTATATCCAATAAACCATATCTAAAAAAAATATATGTTCTTCATTGAGGGGAGAAGAAAAATTTCCTAAACCTTTGAAAAACTTGGCCATTCTATTTATTTAGGTGATTTCAAAAGAAAGATTGGGGGGGGGACAGTCTTGTACAAAAACATAAACTCTTGAAAGATTTATCTTTTGAAAAATCTTTTTCCTGGCTTTGCTTTCCTTATGGACCGAGATTTGATCTGGGGAGACTTAAAAATGCGCTTTGAGCCACATGCTTGTGGACAAGCCCTTGCTAGTAAAGGTAATTGGTGGGATAATTTTGTGTGACTGGTTTGGAATGGTTTGATGAAGTTTAAAATGTAGTAATTTTTGTTAAAAGTCTAATGAAATTAAACTGTATGCTTTCTAACCTTCATATTGATTAGTGGGAATGTAGACCCATTCTCTAAAGAAAAAAATATCCCCAAGTGCCAAAAGTCTTTTCTGTGGAAGTACTATGTATTTTGAAAGGCTGGCTAGGCTATTAGATTTCAAACCATCCTTCATAAGTCAGACAAATCTGTGTAATCCTGTCCAAGAAAACCTTCATGAGACTATAACTCGTCTACTAGAGACACCTTGGGCTTTAAATGCTTGATGCAACCGCTAAATGCATTCATGATTCCTACGAAAGAGGGTTATGATTTCCAATTCCCACTTAGAAAAATAAACTAGGAGTGAAAGAGAGAAAAACACTTAGGGGAATAAACTGAATATCTTAGTCATATTTTTCCTCATATGGTTTATTCTTTATTGTTTGTTCGCAATGAAAAAAAATTAAGTGTGGAATTTTGATTGAAAAAAAAATATCCAACTTTAAGCTCCATTTCTTAGCAATATAAGTCAATGACAAACCATTTGACTCCATTTCTAAGTGTTTTAGTCTCATTTCGCGCAAAATGACCTCATGGGAGGTTGAAAAGCTAAAAGAAGACAAAAAGATGCAAAAATGAGTAAAAATCAGTCCAATCACCATTGTACTCAACTGAGTAGTGTTACCAAGGAGAATCTACTTGACCGAGTAAGGTAATTATAAACTTTCTCAGCCGAGTTAATCCAAGGAATAACTCCTACTCGGTTCGAGTCGATGCATTCATTGTATTTTACTCGGCAAAGTAGAGAAAATACAAAGTTTTTACTCATTCCGAGTAAAGCATTTCATGCAATTCACTCGGCCAATTGAGAAAATAACAAAGGATGTCATTCAGTTCGAGTTTATCTACTCGACCAAGTAAGGAAATAGCCTTAAGACTACTCGACTGACTACAGGGAAACAATGTCTTTATGAAGGAGGATCCTTGGAGAGAATTGCTCCTCCATTTTCTAGATATTCAATAGTCAACTCTCCTATCCTATAAAACAAACCTCTCTACACCTCCTCAACCATAAAAGAGAAGACATATATTAGAGATCATAAACATATTATGTACAGAGCATCTCCCTCTACACATTTTTGTAGCTTTTGTAGTTGTAGTTTATTTTCTTTGTAATTAGTCTCTCTACTCTTCATGGTTAAACTTGAGACCATGAGTGAGTAGTAAACTTAGGTCATAGGACTCACGTACCCTAGCTATCTTGTACACACTTCAATTCAAGTAGGTATTTTTTTCATATTTCTTATTATGTTCTTTATCTCATTTGTAGTATACATCTTATTTAACTTATATAAATGAAAAGAGGGAGCTCATACTTGTTAAAAATTACACTATGGGAAAGACTGGGATGGGATGAGCTTTCTATGCACCTGGCTCTAGATTTAGATAACCAACATATGTTTCTGAATTTTTGTATGGATGAAACTCATCATATGTTTGCTTAGTCTAGGATATCAACATAAAGTGACATAAGTGATGGCTTAGATCCATAATAAGTATACATATTAATCTAACTAACTAACCCATTTAGCAAGAAAATGACTTAGGCTTATGAGATTGAGTAGTGTGTGCATGATAGTTAGGTGAAGTGAATCCTAGGACTACTTTATTTTATAATCAAACCCCCTATCAATTTATGATCAAAACTAAAATAGATACTAGCGAAGACTAGCGTTTAGATCAGCCCCTAAGCTCTTTGTGTTTGACTTGGTCAAACTGGTTATAAATAAAGTTAAACTTGTATCGGAACCTCTGTCGCCTTCCAGTGAGACGTGTGAAAATAATGCACCGTCAATTACCATGAAGTTTGACAAAATAACATAAATTTTATGTTTTGAATCGGGTTAACTTAATGGCATCTTTAATGTTCTCTTATCAACTTTTGATTTTATTTTTTGTTAGCATTTATGTTTTGCGTGTCGATTCTTGTAATGATAAGGGTGAAAAGGTTTAGGAAGAAAAATAATTTGTTTTTGGAGCAATCATTTCACTACCAATATATGCACTATTTCCGGCCAACTTTCCAAGTGGCTAGAAATTGGCTGGAAGTTTTGTGGTACAGGTCTAACCAGTTTCCAATCACTTTTGGACATTTTTTTATAAAAAGAAAGTTCCTCAAATAGGCTAAACGCGACATACATTCTCGGTAATTCGCCGGAAACTTCCGGCCAGTTGTTGCTATTTTTATTAAGTAAACTATAATATAGCCAAAACATGGCCGAAAAAAAATCTTAAACTGAGCGCACACTCAGTTCCTCCTCATTTCTCTTTTTTTTTCTTCTTTAATTTTCTCTCCCATCCACCGCCGCCCTTCTCCTACCCCCTTCCCTCCCACTATTGTCATTCCCTCATGCCTCCTAGACATGACCTTCATTGGGCTGTTCTTAGCAAATAAATTTATAAACATGGTCACTAACTAGTAGTAAGTACATGATCCATCTATAGGGAGAGATTCCCACAACTTATTAACAAACTCAGTTAACAATAAAAAGACACAAAGCTTTTGGGGGAGGGGGGTTTAGAGGTGTATAGGTGGTTATTCAACCTGCACAAGGAAAAGAAATCAATGAATAAAACATGTAGCTCAGATGACTTGACTTGTCAATGTGTTGATCATCAATTATAATGATTAAAGTCTTATAACGAATTGAACTTAGCATAATATACATCATCTATCAACCATGCCAATGTGATTGAGTGTAAAAACTCACTTGTACTCTACATTTGTCATAACCTTTAGCCAATGGTATGAATCATATATGTCAAATATGAATTATTAAGTTTTCAGCCTAGCAAAAGATATATACAGTAGAGCTACGGTTGTAGGAAGTTCCATCTAGGTTATTTAGCTCATGCAAATGTAGAGTATGCTTATCTATAAAATAACATGAGCATTAGTTTATTTGCTATTCAACTAGTTAATTTTGGCCCAAGCCCTCAAAACTAGATCAATGATAAAATTTGTGCAACAAAGCATTCATTCATTGAAAATATCATGCAATAAAGCAATCATTCAGTTGAAGCACAATAAACAGAGCATCAAAAAAAAATTATCAAGTACGAATATCTCACAACCTCTTTCTGCAAGTCATATCACCTAACTTGCACAAGAGAATTAGCCACTAAGGGTCATAAAGTTATACATAATCAATTTAAAAAATTAAACCTTACAATCTGACTCTGAACACTTCAAAAAAAATTCTTGTTGTCTCCACTGCTCTTCTAAATTATACACCGGCTGTAGTGCTAGAAAGCTAGACACTAACACCACTGATGAAGCAAACTAAATAGTGAGGTCGAGACCTCCTTATATAACCTTTGATATAGATTACAAATTAAGATAAGTGATATGTGTAAATCTGATGTATATCTTTAGGGAAATATGATAAGAATCCGATTTAGACGGCTGATAAAAGATATACTCACTTGAGTATATCTTTTATCAGCCGTCTAAATCTGATTCTTAAGAGTGATGAGACTAAATTATTTGGTCTATCATATAATTAAATCAATTAATTATTGACCTTTCAAGAGTGTTATTTTAGTATTTTAGTTTATTTATATTTCAGGATTATTTTAGGTCTTAATGAGAAAATGTACTAAAAATAAGGTTTCTGAGCCAAAATTAGATAATTTCAGATCAAATGACACAAGATGTATATACCAACCGCATGAACCATGTGTACGGTGATGTGGCAAGGAGAAGACATATGTCAACATAAAGAAATGAGCCAAGAGTTGACTCAACAGAGGTCATGCGCACCTGCCAAGCGTGTGATGCAATAGTTTATGTGCGCGACGCGCAGAGTTTCCTAATTTGAGTCAATGAAATTGGGCTATCATTTCATCACCTTAAATGATGCCTCCAATTTCCAATTTTTATAAATCAAAAGGATAAAAAGATGAGATAGTTGTCTACGATTTTTAAGAGGATTTGAGGTCTAACTCTCTACAGATTTCTGCGAGTTGTACACTCAAGTTCAATTCGCAGATATGTTTAATAATCCAATTCAAATTTGAAGTTCAATTTTTATTAGCTTATAAGTCTGAATCCTAATCATATTCCTTGAAGATTTACTTAAGATATGCTTAGCAACTCATCAATAGCATTATTGCTAAGTTGGGCACATGAGAAAGCTATTTAAAGAGGCTTAAATCTGTTGTTTCAAGTTTTCTTGGTGCCTACGACAAATTTGCAACACCAAAGGCCAGATACCAGTAGCAGAGAGTAGTAAGGGAGCACGTCTTAGGAGGAGGGAGAGTCAACTTTAAAGGATTATTCCTTCTTATTTGATTATGTTCTTTTGCATGACTATTCATGGCTAATTTTCTTGTGTTTTTCAGGTGGTATAACTTATGATATAGTGTTATGGTATTATTATTCTTAACAATTTCTTGTTTGATGCTTTATTTATTGAGGTTCAACTGAATGATTGTTACTATAGTAATGACAACTTCGATGAATAGGTTGTGTTATTGCATTATTTCTTAACGTTAATCTAATTAGGAGGCTTTTGGCGTATATAACCTAGACGAGTAGTAAATAAATATATATCATGCGTATTTATAGGTAAACATACTCCAGGTTAGCTTTCAAACAGTATGCCTAGATTGAATTGGCTACCACAGTAGCTCAATTGCATATGTCTTTCCCTTATGCTTGACATATATAATTCATATCACAAGCTAAAGGGTATGATGGTTGTAGAGTAAGAGTGACTGTTTATGATTGTCAACGCGTTGGAGTGGATGAGTGCATATATTTTGCTGAGTTTAATTCATTGCAAGAATTTTATCTTTATTATCAATGATTAACACAATCAAAAGTTAATCACCAGAGCTACAAGTTTATCTGCTGAGTTTTATTTTGTCTATAGTCTGCAATTATGTCCCATGCCCCCCCCCCCTAGTTGTGTCTTTTACTTTGTTTTATCAACTCACTAACATTTTAGGTCTCATATCTTCGATGAACGATTCGTTACTAACTACTAACTAGTGAGTCAGGTTTATAAATTTTATTTGCATAAGATATCTCAACGACGATCTAATCAAATTGGTATCATTGCCGGAGACAGATAAACTTTGTATTTTAGTGACTTGTTATTTTTTTTCATTTAAGTTTAATAATTTTCAGGTTTCATTGAGTCATGGTGCATGCTTCTCATTCCTTATATTTGTTTTTAACTAATCACCACGTGCGGCTTAGGTAAAATTTTCTCAGATGTACCATGAAGTTTTGGTTGTTCGATTCCATTAACCTTCTGCCCAGCATTGAGTCTATGGATCTCTGTTTTCAGGAAGAAGTATTTCCACCATATGAGGTCCTTGAGCAGCTACTTCGCCTGAGACGAGCGGTGGATATGTCAGCATGATAAGCAGCGGGTATGACAGCACCGGAACAACCGAGAATGAGGATAATGAAAGATGTATGTTCAAACAGCAACTCATTGAGATGACTTATGAGTTTTACGAATGTTTCAGATGGTTGATCACAAAGTACCACAACCATGAGTTTCAAGATCCAACTCTATTCAAGTTTTTTGAAGAAATTACTACACAGGAGAGACATATGTTAAATGCAGGAGCTAGTAATTTTATTCAAAATAAGTATCCATATAAAGTTTGGACTATTATTGAAGAGATGGATGAAAATGCACGCTTGTTCAACCAAACTCGAGGGGTGCACAATGTTGCTGCCTTAGAAACAACAACACCAGTACCAGCATCAGATTTGTCCTATGAAATATAAAACTGACAATCATGGTGCAGGCAATGTTAAAGAACATGGAGGCTGCTGAAGTGTAGCAATATAAGATTTGCATATCCATTAAGCACATACTAACAATTGTCATTATGACAGGGACCTGTGGGTGAAAAAAAGACCTAATGGTGATGAGAGGGTATAGTCTGGGTCAGACGCGAGGCTACAAACTGCCCAATACTTACCGCCTCGGACTTCGTAATCACTTCAAACATGTTCTATGCCAACAACAACTATTTTCAGCCATCAATGCCAAGGCATTTTCAACCAAAATACCAGACGGGAGCTCTACACTACCAGGAGAATAGTTCATGACTCAACAAGCTCGAGGAGTACATCAAGAAAAGAAGCTCGACTTGACGATCCGGAACATTGAACAACAACTCACCAACTTGGCCACTAAATGAAATTCGATCAATGATAATGCCTAATTCCCTTACAAATAGAGAAGAATCCACACTCAAACGTTAGTGCATTGACTCTGAAGGGTGGAGAACAAATCAAAAAAGTTGAGCAGTGGGAAAAAGATAAATTTATCAAATGTAGACATTGGCCAAGCACAACCCTATGCGCAGAGGTGATCCAGCCCAAGCGCACAGTTAAGAAAATTTAATTGAAGTTCATAAATTGTGTGCAAAAGAGAATTTAACGAGTGCACGACCAATTATTCATTGTGCGGCATTCATTCCCAGAAAACTCAGGCAAAGGAAAAATAAGTTCTTTCTAATCAAATAATCACTGATAATAAACATAAACATATCCCCTTCTCATTTCAGGTTAAGACTACCAAGAAGAAAATAAAAAAAGGAGAGATTTAAGATTTGTTTCGAAAAGTGAAAATTAATATTCCACTAAGCGAAGCACTACAACAAACTCCAAAGTATGTTAAGTTCTTAACAAAATATGCACTAAATAATGTTGTTGTCTAAAGGGAGGTGATAAGATATGCTTCAGCTGCAGCTTGTCTGTCATGTTTGCTAATAAGCTACCATCAAATTATAAGAACCAAGGTGTATTTATGTGTAGTGCATTATAGGTAGAACACGTTTAATGCATGCTTTATAGACTTGAGAACTACAATTAATGTCATACTTCACAACATATATTAGTCTCTCAACATAAGATCCTTGAAACACATTAACATTATCATCTCACTTAGCGATATGTCTGCTGTCTTTTACCCATTATGTATCATTAAAGATTTGTTAATGCAAGTAGTGAGTTTGATCTTTCCTGCAAATTTCTATGTACTAGACATAAAGGAAAATCGATCTCTCAAGCATCAGCTCATCATTCTTGGACACTCATTCATGGCGACAACAAAGACCAAGATTGATGTGGGCAATGGTACATTATCCATGAAATTTAGTAGTGAGATTGTACATATGAGAATCTTTGACACTCCAAAATGATAGCCATGATATGAGGGGTTGAGCTCCATTGACATGGAATATAACAATAATTTGCAACAAGAGAATAATATATGTTTATGATAAGAATTATCATGTTATGAAGGGATGAGCTCCATTTCGACACTCTAAAATGATAGTCTCATGCAATGGAGGATTGAGCATCTTTATAATTTTGTTTGATTATTCGCAATAAGAATAATAACTTTGATAGAATACAGTGATATTCAGTATATTATGAGTATAGCATATGTTTATGATAATGAATTGAATTAGTTAACATCCATATAGTAATGATAAGAGATGGGGAAGGTAGAGAGGCCGGAGGGAGGGACCTGGATCTACTTAATTAAGATGGAGTACGTTTGAATCATGTAAAAGTTGATGATGCCCAAGTTGAAGGCGTGGGGCAGTCATGATGCAGAGCAGAGCCATGGCCACCGGAATGTGTCACCCCTAATTATTGCTTGTTGACCAAACATCAAACATTTGTCTTCAACCCTAGCTAATTTTAATTGCATTGATAGCCATCCATATAGCACCATTTGTAGTTAGAGAAGATATATTCTATTTCTATAAAAAAATCCAATCACACAGTACCTTAATAAATTTTACAGTAGCTCATGCAGAAGGGTATTAGCAAGAGTGACGTAACAATAATATAAATGGAGGTACCACTACAATGGGGGCAGATCTTGCGAAAACGACTTTAGATATGTAAACTGTGAACCATTCGTGATTGTTGATTCAGATTATAATCAATGCTTCATATTATTTGTTTTTCTTAAAACAAATCATTAAATTAGAAAGATATTCATTGTCCATTAATTAAAAATATCTGGTAAACGCACAATCCACCAAATCGTGCCTATTTGCCGAGAAAGCTCTCACACTCCCTCTCGCGTGAAATATCAAAACTCGTCCTTTAACCGATTGAAGAGAGAGTAACTGTCGAACCACTAAGAATCTCATCGATCATCCATCCTTCATCTTCCGATCTCGTTGTGCACCGTTACTATAACACTTGGTGCACATGTACAGAAGTGCATAGATTCATCGGTGCATAAAAAAATAATGGTGCACAGATGCAATAGTGCACAGATTCTCTGGTGCACAAAAAAATGTGCACCAAAATAGTGCGTGACACGACAGACGAGCAAGGAAGAGAATATCGGATGAAAAAAATCCTGCGCATAAAATGGATAATATATCAATTAGATGAGAAAGAATAGAAGAGAGAATTTTTACTTTATAAATATATGCTGATATTAATGAGAAGATATTCATTTGATATTATCGAAAATAAAAGAGAGATAATTATTTTAAAAAGAATAAATCAGGATCCGTTGGATCAAAGAAAATCAATAAATAAGAACAGTTCACAATTTATATATTCAAAATGATTTTCATTTGATCCACTCCCCCACCACAACTACTATATATATATATATATATATATATATATATATATATATATATATATATATATATATATATATATATATATATATTGTAAAGGGGATCGATAGTGGTTCTCCACTTCCCCCTTGGTGGTCAGGGGCCGCACACCCCTCCACTTTGATAGTGTACCCCCTTCGCTCACGCCCATACTCTATATATATATATATATATATATGAGTAGAGTAATGCTTAATATCAGCATTATTGTTACATTATTGCTGCAATGGTTTACGCACTATATAACCAGTTCTGCAAGTGCTAGCAACGACCACAATCCACAGCTGCTGCTGCACCTGCAACCGCACGCCGTGAAATAATGACAACAAAATCATTGTATTGGCACCCACACACAGCGTAACAGGCCGGGGCAACAATTAAGTAGTTGCAGGTTCCCGATCTGCTTCTCAATTTTTTATTTTTTTATTTTTTTTAACTGAATGTAATATATGGTGTGACATGATGATGCATAGAAAAAAATGAGCACTAAATTCCATAAAATCATAATTGTATGCACCAAAAATCATTATTATTACACAAAGTTGGCAGGTGCGAGTGCAATGACTACTACACTCGTCCGTCGTCACTGCCAACCCATGCATGCTTTCACATGCACGGCTTATATATAATCATCTCAAAATCTACATATCATGTCTTACTCACCCAAAGCTATAGCTCTTACAGAGAGCACATATCTTCCTGAACAGGGGCGGATCCAAGGGGTGGACAGCGGGGACAACTGTCCATCCAAATTTCGATCAAACGTTCATATTTTAGTGTAAAAATAATATATTTTTAATTTTTGTACCCCCAATTAAGTTTAAAAATATGATATTTCTTATTTTTGTACCCCCAGTCAGCTTAAAAATAATTTTATACCCTCAATTAAACTTAAAAATATTATATTCTTTATTTTTATACCTCATTCAATTTAAAAAAAAATTTTTCGTACCCCCAAATTAAAATTTCTAGTTCCGCCACTGTTCCTGAATTGCATGCGTGTACACACATGATGAAGATGACATAATTAGCTAGAAGTTGCATTAGTTTCTACTTACATATATGCAAACACAATTGTCGGGAAGAGTTTTCATATGTTATCTTTTTTAAGTGAATTAGAGTTAATAACTCACATGTCACCTAAGAAATGAATTGCATTGCAGCAAATGACTTCAAGGAGAGAAAAAAAGTTTCACAAAAAAAAGAGAAAATGAAACAAAAGTGAGTTCTTAGTGTGCTTCGGAAAGAATTGAACCTAACTCAGGTCATGTGACTTGTTAAAAAATCCAACGAAAAAAATCAAAATAATAGTAAATCACCACATCATGCCACGTGATGATTTTTTATTTATAGTGTCGATCAAAGAATCACTGAGTAATGGTAGGCTTGTAAATTTTACTTGTAAAAATCATTGACAGGGGCTCACAAGAATGGAGGGTGAGGGAAGAAATGAAAGAGGGTGGAGACAAAAGCATGCATCTGGTGGTGCGTGGGCATGCACTGTTTTGGGGACGACAAGTGAGTTTTCCCAAGGCAGCCCAGCCCCTGCCCCAGCTAGCAAGCAGTCGAGTGCGCTTGGGCGGGGTCTAAATAAACTCTCCATTACTATATTATATTATATATATATCTAGCTTTTGTTACGAGTAGCTTGGATATCATTTTACTTTTGAGTTCGTGTTTGGGTACATGAGAGAGAGTGGACTGTGGAGAGGACTCATTAATTCCAACATGCATGTTGTGTCGAGTCTCGAAAATGTTGAGTGCTTTGTTGGGGACATATATCATCGGGTCACTGTCCCTCCATACTTTAAAAACAAAGGAGCACTACAAAGTGTTTAGCGCATACTAAAAGCTTAGCATTCTCTTGGAGTTTGTAATTTAGTGGGGTTTGGTGTTGCAAATAGTAATTGATTTGATGCAGACATGACCAACCTCATCCATTCCAACTCGATCTTTTCCTGTATACTCAAACCAGACTTACTACTGCAACTGCTAATAAGGCCGCCATATACTAGTTATTCTAACATACCAATTCCTTTGTTATATGTTTTGTTAGGACTTAGGATAGGAGTGTGGTGGTTCACAGCCGTGGCGGAACCAGAAATTTTAGTTTAGGAATATAAATTTTTTTTTAACGGATTGAGGTATAAAAATAAAAAAATATAACATTATTTAAGTTTAACTGGGGGTACAAAATTTTTTTTAAGCTAAATGAGGGTACAAAAATAAAAAATATAATATTTTTAGACATAATTAGAGGTACAAAAATTAAAAATATAATATTTTTACACTAAATTATGATTGTTTGATTGGAACCTGAGTGGACGGCTGTTCCTACAGTCCACTTTGTGGTACCGCCCCTGATTCACAGTTTTTGTTGGGTGATATCAAAATTTGAACACTCTTGACCATGTATACAAAACATATCAACTCACATATCTTGATTCTTGATTATCAATTAACGACACCGTTTGCGACTGATAAGAGAAGAAACATAATCATACACACTTCACTCACATTTTTCACACTCCATCCTTCTATCTCAACTATTTTTCATATTCCAAATATACGCACTTTTTCGTTTCCCCTTACTCTCAAATTTCACATTTTATTTAGTTGATTTCAATTTTATTTTTATACATATTTTAAAAAAAATATAGCTATACACACAAAACATAATTATTACAAACAAACTATGCGGATAAAATATACATATAAAATGATGATATATTAAAATTGAACAGTTGAAAATAAGAAACACAACAAACAAAATTTAATATATCATTTTAATGAGTTCAAAATGATAAAGTAATAGATTGTTAAATTTAGCAGAAAATTGTCAGAGATGATAGAAAATTATAATTATGGACTGCAATTTTTCAGTGTGAAATATTTTGGACTTTAAATGCAAAATTTTTACATCTCGGTTTTCGAAATTCCACACTCCAAATTTCATTTTTGTACTAATAATATGGATGGTCTTAGAGAAATTATCACTATCGATACGCAAACGAGGGATACAAAAAATTATATTATCAAAATTTTTAAGGGATAAAATTAAAATTTAATCGAAATTGTGAATATCATTTTTTTAAAACTATGATTAGAAATATTTGGATTAAATTGGGGGCGGCTCTCTTTAATGTCCCCAATCCCTGTGCCACTAACAACAGTATAATGTACTTTGAAAATGCTAAGATGAGATCACGTTTAATGATCAAATTTTGTTTTAAGAGAACAATGTCGGTAATAGTTTACTTAAATGATCTTACTCTATCTTGTTTGGTTTTAGTTCGCTTAGGCTCAATTTTATTTTATTTTTCAAAAAACGCATATTTTTTCTGTATATTTATTATATGGTTGAGATGCACACTTCTTCCATATTATTTACTAACAAACATTCTGTCCATGAGCTAGTTTTCACACTTCTGTAAAATTCGGAGGGTATCCTCCAACAAGACTTGTATCTAATACCTCTTAGATTAGTCCTTTAGACTATGTTTGGTTTAGAAAAAATGAGTAAGGTAATTAAAATGCGAGAAAAATGAAATATTCATGAATTCTATTTGATTTCCGTTTATTTGGTTATAATATGAAAATTACATGGAAAGTATAACATTTTAATTTAACTAAATTTATTGTTTAAATTTCTATTATCTAATTTTCTCTAAAGTAACATCAATATTTTTTTTTAATTTCTCTCATTTTGCTAAACTGAAGAAAACCTTAACGATCAAGCATCAAATATTTGTCCTACTCAAGAGTAATGGTGGGTAGTAGAAGATAATTAGAGTGTCCGGACAATAAGGTGTTAATTTAGTGACTAAAGGTATTGTCTAATAATTTCTAGATCGTAACTTCGAGTCTTGGTTGTACCGTATTTATGTTTTGATACGATAGAGGTGCGCGTGATCTGTCTCACAGTAAGTAAGTGCGTCACTATCAAGATAGAAAGGATGTGTGATCCATAAAACATAAAGTGCCCATGTTTTTTACTATTGGACGACTGGATTTCGAATTTGGAACAGTTTGGACGGGCTCTCTTCAAAACACATTATTAGTTATTTGATAATTTGTGTGCAAGCACTTGTTGCAATAACATTATCTTGGCAACCCCAACATAACAACCCCATATATGTTTACAACTCATCTGCACACAAGTGAAAAAATACACACTACCAAATATTAATCAGGATCCAACCAGCATATATACGGCACAGGAAAAATTAAATCCAAGTATTCACAAGAATCCAATATATTCATGGGGTCGAAGATACGCCAGATTTAAATGCGGTTTGAAAAATCGAAATCTTATCATGTGAATTGCAAGTTTGTCATTTTTGCTTGTTAACTTAGTTGAAAATGGTAAATGAGAAATGTCTGAACAACCTTTTGGCAAATAAGCAGTGGGGAATGCCTGTTTGTGCAAAAACATGTAACAGTTTTTATAGACGCTGCTTCCGCTTTGGTGTTTTGTTTTTATAGACACTGCTTCCACGTGTTATCTAATTACACATGTTATCTCCAATTTCCTGATTCAAGGAAAATTAGGAGGAAATGAATGTTTGAGTAAAATTTTAAAAATAAAAATTTATTTAATTTAGAAAAAAGTAGGAAAAAAAATAGATGAAAACTAGTTTGATGAAAATTAGGAGTTAGGCTGTGTTTGATTTGGGGAAAATGTAAGAGAGAAAAATTTGTGGAAAATGAGAAGGAATATTTTGTTTGGTTTATGAAAAATTGGGGATTCAAAAACTAAATGGAATGTAAGATGAGAACATGAAAGAAAATTTGATTAAATTAAAGAAGTTTTAATAATTTTTCCAAAATTTTCCACCTCATGCCAAACAAGAGAAAAATAAAATAGATTTCTTGAGGAGTTCACTTTTCTCAAATTTTCCTTTCTCTCAAACTTTCTTCTAACCAAACACAACCTTAGCCTTAAGGTGTGAAGAAAGTTTAATGATTAAAAAATGTTTCTAATTTTCTTAACAATTTTTCACCAAACGAACAAAAGCAAAATAAAATGATTTCACAAAAATTTTATTTTGCTTCTATTTTTTTTTCCTCCACATTTTCCCTAAACAAAGACAGACTTAATCATGGGTTCCACAGAGATCCTGACCAAAACATTCTTCCATATATATATTACAACTGTACACTTTGAAAAACTCTATATATAATATTACAAAAATATAAGCAATTCAAATAGTTAGTTTTATTTTTATAATATGAAATAGTTTGTATTAACTTTAATTTAATTTAATTTGACATTATTAAAATCTGTTTTGCCTTCTTATTTATTTTAATTTATGTAGTCCATTATTAATTTAGTTAAACTTCACCTTATTTGGTTCCATTAGGATAGATTAATTTAGACAATAACCTTCTCGAGAAAAGGACATCACTGATGATTAAATCTAGTGTCATCCAATACGACATCCTATCCTTCTATAGAACAAAACATTCTAAAAATAATCTACCCAATAATATGCGTCAAAAATATCATAAAAATATAAGAAAACATGTCATAAACTTAATAAAAAAAGTAAGTCCTAAAACTATTCTAAATGCCAACAATAAAAAATTAAACTGCACTTTTAAACAACAGTTGGCTTTAAACCGCATTTTTAAACCTCAATTCAAATGACCATTTTTTTGCGAGAACAAGCCAATTTGAACCAAAAGATGGCTGGTTTTAAATTACAGTTGCATTCATTGATTCAAATGCTCGTTGATTTTCAGAGAGCATTTCATTCAAACTACGATTTGAAACCGGTGCAAGAAGAGACTCAACCATCATTTCAGACCACAACTTCTTTTCTTCCAGCACTGCTTTCAAACCGGTGGTTGCCAAGGTGTGTACTGACTAGCCTCCAAACGTCGATTGAAACAGCGGGTGGCTAAAAGTAGGTCAATTCATTAAATTTTCTTTGATCGAGGTTTTGTTTGGGAACTTTTTCATCTAAAAAGTTCAGTAAAAAAAAATATCCGTGGGGTGGATGGGTGTAAAATCATGACTCCACCGAAATCAAAATGGAATATATTTTTTTGATTTCTGATATTGATCAATAATAATTAATAACTCTTAAGGGATGCTCACTTCTCATTAAAATTATGAATTATCATTTGAACGTATATGTGTGTGTATATATGTAATTCTGGATATATTGTTAGTAACCAAATGCTCTATATATGAATACACTAGATGGATATAGATATATAGGGTCTTGTGACAAATATTAATTTCCCTTTATACACACACATTTGATGGTCTCCTTGTACTGTGTGGATAGTGATGCAACATGTTCTCAAAGCTAATAATGAGTATGCTTTTGCCTTTTTTTTTTTTTTTGGGATAAAACTTAAAAGGGGCCCTGAATTATCACCACTTACCCAATTGCGGTCAGAACTATCACAATTTTCAAAAAGGGTGCGATGAAAAAAAAATTGGATTGATTTTCTAAAATAAAATTTACCATTACATTCCTTAATTAATATTATTACAAGACTTAGATTTGCGTGCGAAAATTATGTCATTTGGTTATCAAAATAAATTATATCGTTTTGTGCACATAAAGAGAATGACGTCTTTTGATAACCAAATGACATAATTTTCACACACAAATCTAAGTCTTATAATAATATTAGTTTTGGAATGTAATGGTGAATTTTATTTTAAAAAATTAGTCCAATTTTTTTTTCATTGCATCCTTTTTGAAATCGTGGTAGTTCTGACTGCAATTGGGTAAGTGGTGATAGTTCAGAACTCCTTTTGAGTTTTTTCCCTTTTTTGTATGAATATCTTTGCTTATTGATTTCAATCACATAACCCTCCATGAACTGTGATAGATCGATGTTGGCAAGAAACAATAATACCTCCATCCTTTTGTGTAATCGAATATCTGTAAAATGAGTAAATAATGATACTTTTAAAAGGTGGTTTGTTTCACTTTCGCGTATTCTTCACTTATCGGTACGGTCATGCCAAAAGGGTTCTTGATGGGTCCATTGACCGGCTTTGGTGATGGTTGTTTTTCAAGACCAAGAATACAAAAGAAGAGAAGATTTAATTTGGCAACACAAAAGGCTACAACTGATTGCATTAGGGGGATAAAGCTTAGTGAAGGGAACACACACATGCATGCTTAAGAATTAATATATGCAGCCACTTATTTCTTTCATTTTACTTTCCTCCCTCTCCTCAACCTCCAGTATTTTATTGAGATATCTTACCTTACTGCACGTTCAGTAACATGTATTCAAAACGGAATAGTATTGTTAATATATGACGATATGTTTAGTTCAAAAATAAGGATAAGTATGAATAGTATATAAAGAGAAATTTTACACTCGAAACTTGTATTAATAATATTTCATCAATATGTGACATTATTCATACGGATATTAATAATACTTTCTTATGATGTACGGTATATCAAACTTACTCTGATTATCTTCGAGAGTTCATTAGTTGAATCTACAATCTCTTTGCATAATGCATGGACGAGATATAAGAATTCGAGTTTCAACTGCTAGTTCTCTCGACTATATCTCATGAACCAAATATACTATGTTAGAACTTAGAACTAAAGAGTCTATTAGGAAAGACCCATAGGATAAAATACACAGAAGATCAGATCTACAGCCAATCCGTACCGGCCACATATATCCTTTTGAAACATGTTATTTGTTACTTTTCAGTAAGCAGACATTATAATATAATACTAGATTACCAGCCATAAGCATGCATTAAGGATGTTTTTTGCCAGCCACTACACTTTCAAAAGTGATTAATTTGGAGCATAGTGAGTTAGTGACAGCTGAAAAAGCCACTACCAATATGAAAAAAAAAAAAAAAAAAGTAAAGCTGCCGCATCCTCTGCGACTCATACAACATGGAACATCAACAGCTTGGGAATTCACATTTCGCTTTATTGATGCTTTCCATTTCTTTTCTTTAATCAAGATTTGAATTATTCAAATCACATTTCCATCATAATCTAAACAAAATTAGACTAAAATAGGTTAGGTTGATCAAGCGTGGTCTTCCAATTACATATTGCATTTCTTACGCCCCACTATTACCAAATAAATAATAAATATTTTCAAAATAACCCAATTTATGCTCAAAGCTAGACTAATTTACATTCAGAGCAACAATTTGTACTACTGAATTTTCGGTTAATAAGCGAACGAATAATACATAGGATAAAAAATTTTGTCCGCTAACTGAATTATTTATCCGTTTAAATGATTAATTGATTAACAGATAAATATAATTAATTTTTGATTTAACTGAAAATTTAATTATATTGAATTTTTTAAAATTCTAAATTTGAAAAATTAAATAATTATTTTTATGAAGTTAGTTTAATAGTATTATAATAATAAGTAAACTATATTTAAATTGCTCAAATATTATTTTAATTTATATTTTAATATATTTTTCGATTAAAAAGTTAATTGTTAACCAAACATTTTGAAACCCTCACCCAGTAACCCAACTGAATTTTTTCGGTTAGTTGACAAAGTCAGTTGATTAACCGTTTTTCAACTTTTACAATTGATCATCTCTGTTAATTTAATTTCGATTAACAATTATAATCATGATCACAACTATGTAAATGTTATATTCAAATATTAATTATACAAGCAATTTAATTTTTGACACATAAGAGTCTTATATTTAAATTAAAAGTGCATCCTTTTTTTTTGGAAAAAACCCTAAAAGATATCTGAACTATCATTACTTATCAAATTACGGTCAAAACTATCACGATTTTCAAAAAGAGTGCAATGAAAAAAATTGAATTGATTTTTTAAAATAAAATTTACCGTAACACTCATAAACAAATATTATTACAAAACTTAGATTCGTGTTTGAAAAATACATCATTTTTTATCAAAATAAATAATATCATTTTACGCACATGAACAAAAAGACATTTTTTCTTACTCAAACGTGCATAATTCTCAACAAATTTAATAAGCTCAATTATACTAAAGAAGTCAAATAAATTAATCTTAACCATCATCCGAAATCAGTCTAATTTTTTTCATCGCACATCTTTAAAACTCATAATAATTCTGACCACAATTAAATAAGTGATGATAATTGAATACTCTTTTTGAGTTTTTCCAGGAAACCACCTTATATCTCATTCGTATATCATGTTTCGAAGCCCAATACCTTGCCGGGCTTATTCAAGAGATCAAACTATTTGGCCCATGCAAAATATCAAAAACGTTGGGCCCAATGACGATCGTCCGCTTCCTGATGGAGAAGGCGACTTGGTCACAAGTCAACGACTTAGTCCATCATATTGATGAAAATCAGCATAAACCCTGATTTCAACCACCGAGCCCTTCATCTGCTCCAGAGATGCAAAACCCTAAAATCGCTCCGTCAGATCCATTCACACTTCATCACCGCAGGCCTCGCCAACCACACATACCCTCTCAGCAAGCTCCTCATAGCCTCATCCGCCGTCGACGTCAGCTACTCCTTCTCCATTTTCAACCGCATTTCAAACCCTACAATTTTCCTTTACAACACTCTCATTTCGTCCCTGTTAAAGACTCAGGTCGATAAGCTTCATATTAAAGTTGCATTCTCGCTCTACTATCGGGTATTGCGTGACCACGGTGTTGAGCCCAACTGCTACACGTTTCCATCGCTGATCAAAGCGTGTTGTCGTCATCGGCTGTTTGAATTTGGGAAGTTGCTTCACTGTCACGTGGTGAAGTTTCTCGGAATGGGATGTGATCAGTTTGTTTTGGCTTCCTTGGTTAACTTGTATGCCAAGTATGGGGATATGAGTACTTGTAGGTATATTTTTAATCAGATCAGTGATCCGGATTTGGTGACGTGGAACACCGTCCTGACTGCTTATGCTGGGACTCCTCTAGCTGCTGGATGTGGAGATTGGGACGTCGGGTTCTCCATGGATGCGCTGTACACGTTCCATGAAATGCAGAGGGGTCAAATTAGGCCTGACGAGAAAACTATGGTGGCGGTGATCAGTGCTTGCGCGAATGTTGGGGCATTGAGGCAAGGGGCTTGGGCTCATTCTTATATGCTGAAGAACGATCTTGAGATGAATGTTCATGTGGGTACGTCTCTGATTGATATGTATGTGAAGTGTGGGTGCTTGGATGCTGCTTATCAGATGTTTGTTAAAATGCCGAAGAGGGACACATTGTGTTTTAATGCGATGATTGGAGGCTTTGCAGTTCATGGTTATGGACAAAGGGCCCTTGAGGTTTTTGAGCGAATGAATGTGGAAGGTTTGGTTCCTGATGATGTTACCATTGTAGTGGTGTTGTGTGGTTGTTCGCATGCTGGATTGGTAGAGGAAGGCTATAAGATTTTTGATTCTATGGATGGAGCATATGGTATTGAACCAAAGGTCGAGCATTACGCATGTTTAGTTGATCTTTTAGGACGAGCAGGGCGCCTCTCTGAGGCTGAACAATGTGTACATACTATGCCAATGAAACCGAACGCAGTTGTATGGAGGTCTTTACTCGGGGCAGCGAGAGTTCATGGGAGCCTTGAGATTGGGGAAGTGGCCCTTGAAAACTTGATACAATTAGAACCTGAAACAACTGGGAACTATGTGCTCTTGTCCAACATATATGCAAACATGGATAGATTTGATGATGTGAAGCGAGTTCGCAAACTGATGAAAGATAACGCAGTTGACAAAATGCCTGGGAGCTGCTTTGTCGAAATGGATGGTGCGATATATGAGTTCCTTATGGGTGACCCAACCTGCCCCTGGTTGTAGAAGATATATCGGAAGCCCGAGGAGACAAACCAAAGACTGAGAATATGGTCATAAAACAAAAAACAATGTGATGTTTGGTATAGAAGAGTAAGAGAAGAAGGTGCTATTTCTTTCCATAGTAGGCGGCTGGCTATAGCTGTTGCTCTTCTTAAATATCGTCATCCTGCTAGCCCTGCTCCAGTAAAAATAATAAAAAGCCTTAGCGTTTGTGGGGAATTGCCATTCTGAGGAGAAGCTCATTTAACTTGTTTGTAGTAAGGAAATTATGGTAAGAGATAGAAACAGGTTTCATGATTTCAAAATGGGATTGGTTCTTGCTCAGGTTACTGGTAATTGACTTGTTCATTGAAGTCAATATTCTATCACATGTATACTGTTAGATGTTCATCCTGAATTTTATGATGACAGAAAAAATATGAAAAGAAGGTTGGCAATAGTGTCCTAGATGTGGCAAGGTTTTTTTTTAAAATAGAGTTAATATTTTGTGAGTTCGAGAAAATTAAAGGGATGGAAAAGTACAAAATGGGGTACATGTTCATCCAGTTTTAAAAATCACGGTCAATAATTTTTAATTTCAAAATTTGCTATAATTAGGGGCTGTTGTGTAATAATTGAATTTATAATTACAGTTTATAATTATTTTTTACAATTAGAATCTTACAAAAACTACATCATTTTGTTACATTTTTTGTTCAATTTTTTCTTTTAAATCCATCTACTTTATTCAACATGAATTTTAAAATTCATATTTTCTTTAATGAAACAATTTAAAATTACAACATATAGCTACTATTTTCATTTTGTTCTAGCATTATTTGAAATAATTTCGGACACACTTATTCTTCTTTAATAGAGCAAATTCGACCTATTAACTGAATTGTTATTTTGGTGAGAGGATGATATGAGTTTGAAATATTTAAAAATAGATTAAAAAATGAATGAAAATATATTAAAAAGATGTTGTTTTAGTTAGATGCCTAATTATAATTTGTAAATAGTAATTATAGGTTATAATTATAAATTCAATAATTGTACAACAACTCTTAAATTTAAAATGATCATGAATTTTAAAACTAAAAAGTGATGAACGTGATTTTTAAAACGGGGATAACACTGTATCCCCATTTTGTACTTTTCTCTTAAAAGAGTCTAACTTATAAAAGCCAATTCTGACGCCTTGACAACAAAAAGAAAGGAAATGCTTTGCTTACAATTAATGAAAACTTTGTATCACAATTAATCTAAAAATGCTGTGCGTTAGGAAGTTTTGAAAATTGAATGCACTAAAAAGTACTCCCTCCGTCCTCTATTACATGTCGTTTAAGGTTAATTTGTGTAGATTAAAGTGAAGTTAATGCTAGCGATTGGACAAATTTAATGAGTAGGTGGTAGGTGTTTTTTTGAAAAAGTTTGTGCAAAAAGTAAAATTGGTAGATGATTACTGGTGAGGAATGTATTTTTTATTGATTATGATAATAAAGTGATTAATGTTTGACATTTTAAGGTAGTTGTTAATATTAAATACGCATTGAAAATTATTAAGTGACAAGTAAAAGTGGACAAAAAAATTCGATTAAGTGACATGTAAAAGAGGACAAAGGAGTATCAAATTGCATGTAAGTTTGACTGATTGAAGTATTGGGCTTTACTTTGTTGGAAATGTCATAACTTTGGTCATTACTATATTTTTGTTCCTCATGCATCTTCTCAGAATGAGTTTTTAGTACAAGTAGCTCATTTTCTTGTCCCTCTAGATGTGCAGTCATTCAACTTGTCTGTTGACGAGTATCGTTTTTTTTCAACAACGAGGATTGTTGCACCTAGGTCATCAATGGAGGATCGTCTGCTATGGGATGTCCCTGAGAAAATCTTACGCAGTTCAACTGTCACTGAATATGCGCATTGCCGAACTGAGTTTCTCCTGAAGAGGATCGTCGGGTGAGGATCTGAAGGATGAAAGTTCTCGAACACTTGGTCTTTTTCTCGCCTTCACTCTTGAAATAGCTTTCATTACTCTATTTGCTGACATGTCCATTGCACTGGTCAAATTGAAAACATCCAGTTTCGGGCATAAACAATTACCCTTGACAATTCACAAAAAAAATATAGTCTACAACAAGACTTTATCTTTTTATTTTGAAGAATTAAGTCCAAATTCATCTCTTTTTTATTCAGATTCTATATCATGCTGCCATAACCATTGAGCTTTTCCTCAAAAAGTTAATAACTAGGGTTGCGTGATTGTAGGTTTAAAATAAGTCGTAATCGCCCCCTTCCATGTATAACCATTATGATTTATTTCATATATGCGAAATATAAGTAACCATAATAATGTCTTAGAATAGTATAAATTTTATACGTTTAAATTGAACTGTCCCTAGTAAAATATTGTGATGGATATGGATACCAACAATATACATAAATAGTGTGAATTGTGATTGCTGACAAGGTGTTGTCATTTATATAAGCTATGAAGTCATATATATGAAAACATCTTAAGTCATACTAGCGAATACCAATAATTCCTCTTGTGACAAGAAATATAATTTACAGTGTCGAGGGAATTGAATAGCCTTGTAAGTCGATGAGTCAACGAGAAATAATGAAACTCTATCAAGCCACCATTAGCCTCTGGTCTATTCTCATACCGAGTTTCATCATGAGACTGACAAGGATCTAAGAAAGGACCATTATCATAGACAATCACGCATGCATGCACAGACACATCATATTTGGTCGTGTCATGCCCTTTCCTTTGTAAGAATTACTTTGTATCATAGATGTTCTTTGAAAATTTGTGTCCTTCAGAAAGCGGCTCACCCACCAATATGCGTATCTTTTTGTAACCACTCTTTGTAATGTGGTCACTTGTTTTGATGCTCTTAATTTTCATATTAGCATCCAATTAGTGTGAGAAGTGCATCTAGAATATAAGGCTTTAGAGCACCATGATGTAAATTGTCGGTCCCTGCAACTCAGTCTAATTTTTTTCCTAGGACATCATCTGCCATCAGATTTTGAGGCTCAAAACATGTAGATGGACTAAAGTATGTGGGAACAAGTTGTTGTTCAATAGTGATAAGGTAATAATTTACCCTATTTTAAGTACTTATATTTAGTATATTTGAGTCAATTCCGAGTTATTATTGGTGATTTATAACTGATTTTGTCTCTTGTAGGTTAACTATGAATAATACTAGCTCTAGAGGGGTTTGTCAGAGATATCATCGGCAGACGAATGTTATTAGTCACTACTGACTATGGCTCTATATATGACATCGAAGCCGTGTTTCAAGTGGCTCAGAATGGGATTCATATAAAGGGGATTCACAGGGTCAGCTTAAAAGAACTCCCAACAATGCTGGTAGAGAAAACCCCGTCAGGGCCCGGAAGACTAAAAGGAATAGGACCGAAGACCACAGATTTAATTTCCTCTTCAGATTGAACTTGAAGCAGGAAATTGCTGTGCATATAAGAGACTAATGATAAAAAAATCATCATTATGAGAGTACATTTGACCTTCAAATATCCTTGAAATAATTTGATGTTGCCTTTCCAATGATTTTAGCATCATTAGTTTTAAACCCATCCACTTGTTGATAATCAAATTTGAGTTTGACTTTATGAATCCTTATGGTCACATGAAAAAGGGAAGTATTGTGATCCCCACCTTGTAACCAATGAATGTTTTACTTATCCTCTAAAATTTGGTAATTGGCGATACTCCCACTGAGACATCTCGAATTTAGCCTGAATAAGCTCCTCAGCTGACCAAAAAATTTGTATCCTCTGCTCCAGCTCATTAATAAAAATTTTAGTTTGTAGCAACTTATCTCTAACATTCCAACGATAGGATAGTTCCAAGTCTTCAACTTCTTTCGAAAATGAGCTAATTTAGTAGCCAAATTTTGAGAGGCACTCAATGAGTTGAGTATGAAAATTTTTTATAAGAATGGGAATGGTCTAAAGACAGTCTTGCTAAATGAAGAATCTCACACTGAGGGAGGACAGACAAGGCATGGCCATTAGCTAGAATGCGATCCATTCATTTCCAAATTTGATAAATACCGCTTTGGTTGTTACCCCAAGTGAAATCATTTTCTTGATAACCAAGCTCAGACAGCCTAACAGAAATGATAAGACTATTGAAATTAGCCATACTCTCATCATAAATATGTTTCCCTCCTCTCTTTTCTTTCCAATGAGCAATGACGTTGAAGTAACCTCCTAAAATCCAAGGAACAAAAACTGACGAAGAAATGTTCAGCAATTCTTTCCACAACCTAGCTCAACCATGTCACGAACAAATGGAATAAATAAAGCTCACCAGAATTTTAATAGACTGGATATTTAGCTCTCCATGAATAAACTGATGGTGAAGCTGAATGACCTGGAAATGAACTTTTGTTCCTCAAAAAAATAACAATATGGTGATTTGTATCCTCCTCATAAAAAATATGATCATATTTAATGGCTTTCCTCAAGACATTTAACTTTCTTAAGTTAGCTTTAAGTTCCATAATGCAAATAATATCAGGATTATGAAGACTAATAAGGGACTTCAGATGGTACTTTGTACTTAAATTATAGACCCCACGGTATTATAATTACGTGTAGATAAAGCCTTTATGATGGCATGTTTCCACTAATTGTAGTTAGCAGTTCTAATGAGGATGGTTGAATAGATTTTGGTATCTGAATGATCGCAATGACGTATGTAGAATGGATAACGCGGACTAATCAAAGTGTGTATTCAGTTAATTCCTAAATTACATACGATGTGAGAACCTTAATCAAATTCAGTTTTAGAGAGAGAGGGACTCGAGATTATAAATAGAATCTTGTTTATTTCATATATCTCTGAATGGTTAACAAAGATTGTTGTAAATAGCAAAGCTATGGTACAATCAAAGGGCAGCAGAGGAATGCCGGAACAGGTTCTCTATTGTAAATAGCAAAGTTTTTTTTTTACATTGTTTGAGACGAGTGTGGAACCTCCTCAAAACAAATCATCTCGAGATGATCAGCCTGGACATCTTCGTACTCTTCCTCCACATTCACTTGCCTTAATTCCTCCTTGATCCAATCATTCAAAAACTCTCCCACAAGCTGCTCCTGATCATGTTCTCCCTCTTCAGCGACTGGGAGAACATTTTCTTTCTCCCATACCACCACATCTGAAACCTCATAATCAGAAATGTCCACATAGTCTTGAATTTCCTTTTCTGTAAAACCACGTAAGGCACCTGGCTCTTCTTGATCAGTTGATCTCATTTCAGTGGAAAACGAATGCTCATCTTCTTCTCTCGTGTCTTTAGCTCCAGAGAAGCGCTGCATGAAGTCAGGATTTCGGATAGCTTTCGCCAAGAATCGAGTTGTCTGCTGCTGTTTTAGCTCCGTCTTTCTGAGTCGCTGCTCCATCGACCGAATATGAGCTCTGGTGGTTTTCTGAAGCTGCCTCAGCTTAACTAACTCTGTCATCAGTATCTGTCTGTCTCGTCTCAGCCTGTGGACTTCTCTATCGAATCCTGGCTCTTCGAATTTCGGGCAAGGTTCTACGTCAGAGGACTGCATTTGCCGTGCTCTTCTCTTCATGCTGGTCCTCATGAGATGCCCATGTCCTCTGATGAAACCGGCATTGGCAAATTCCCACCTGTCCGGATTAACCTTCTTAAAACCCTGCAAATAAAAAAAAACGATGTATCACAATCTCTCTTCTAAAAGCAGAATAATCATTTGATGAATCCTTCTGATTTCTATCAAAGCTCTGGAATGCCTTGCAGCCATCATATTATCAGTGCGAAAAGTCGGGAGTATAAAAATACACAATGATGAAAAAGATTTGGGTACAAAAAACCAGTGGAAATGCGGAGAGTTAAAGCATTTTCAACCTCTCCACTCGGCTTACTTCGTGGACGAGTGGAGATTCTGCAGTGGATCAATTCGACTCTGCAGCTCAGCTTGTCCAAAGTCGAAGAGGCGTGTTCTGGCGCGTTCCATTGCCAGCTGATGGATTCGGTGCATCCAGGGATGGTGCCGATGCATAAGGTCAATTTTGATGCCAAGAGCGAGTATGAAATGATTCAGAATTACAAGGTTTTGCAGGATGTGTTCAACAAACTCAAGATCACTAAGCATATTGAAGTAAGTAAGCTTGTAAAAGGAAGGCCACTGGACAATCTGGAGTTTATGCAATGGATGAAGAAGTACTGTGATTCAATCAATGGAGGTGTTCAAAGCTATAATGCTCTAGATAGACGAGAGGCTAGTAAAGGAGGGAAAGAAATAGGCAAGAAATGTCCGCCAGCAGTAAGCAGGCCCGTGGGAGCTGCCCCAAAACCTCATTCTTCACATGGATCCAGAAAAAAAGATGCACTCTCTGGAAGTAACACTGCTCAAACTACCAAGGTATCCTCCCGGCCATCCTCCAGGGAAGGTCCTGCCTATGATGAACATATAACTGAGTTGAAGCTGTCTGTGGATAGTCTTGAGAAGGAAAGGGATTACTGTTTTTCAAAGTTGAGGGATATTGAGAATCTATGTCAGTTTCCTGATATCCAAAAGTCACCTATTGTTGAGGCCATAACAATGATTTTATATGCCACTGACAATGATTCACCCATTGTGGAACAAGCTGAAGCCTTACTGACCCGGGGGAAGCTATCAGATGGATTAAGTCCCATT
>NQLW01000034.1:1782061-1811590 GCA_002312845.1 Kalanchoe fedtschenkoi | reverse complement strand
GGGACATTTGGTGTGAAATATAATTCCCTCAAAAGTTATCAAATTCTGCTGACTTCATTTCAGAAAACTTGTGTGCGTAGCGCCCTTTAAATAATTACAGCGCGCTCGACCATGTGCGTGACTTCTGCTGAGTCTCAGCTTACTTGGCTCATTTCTTCTTGCGCCACATGTCTGTCCTTTGCCACACTACCACGCACGGCTGTGCGCTTGGTCAATCATTGACTTTTGTCATTCGATCTGATTTTGTCCTCTTTTGCGTTAAAAAATCTCTTTTAGTACGTTTTCGCATTAAATTCTCAATCCCCCCTATAATCTAAGAATTAGCTAAATCCATTAAATAATATTCTTGATTGGTCAAGAATCAGATGAGTTAGATATAAAATAGACCAAATAATTTAGTCATATCTACCATCCCATAGAATAATGATTCCATTTATTTCCTCCATAGTTGTCGCATTTACCACAACATCCCAATTTGCACAGAGCTTTAATCTAGAACACATACCGTGGATATTTTTGCTTTTGACTTTTCATTTTAAAAAAGCTACAATATCAAGATTCCACTTTTTAGCAAACTAGATCCCTGTAAGCTATTTTAAAGGGTAATGAGCCTTCTAATGTTTCAAGCAGCTAAATTGATCATCACATGGCATTCATTTTGGAGTAGCTTGCCTTGCTCCTAGGGATTTGATCTGAAGTAGTTATATCAACAATTCATTTTTCGCTATCAATAATCTTGGCCATTTTTTCATTCCTCTTTATCTTTTTTTTTTTACTTTGTTTAGTAGTTACCATATAAAGCCTTCATTAATCTGTGCGTCCAATTCCACCATAGCATTTACCATTGATTCACCAGATAGCAACTCAAACTTATTTACAATTTACTACAATTGCCTCGTTCTTAGCTAAGTGAGGTATGAAAATTGTCCAAGTTATTTACATGCGCGGGAGAGTTGCCGTGAAGGGGAGGCTAAGTTGGGGAGACATGAGAACGATTTGTACTAGGAGTGGTCAACTCTATCATTGTTTTTTTCAGTTGCTCTTTTATGAACAAACTTATCTTTTCAGCTTCAATAATCTCTTTGATGAATTATACCCTCCTCGGTGCCATTTTCTTGAGAATCATCTGAAACATCTACTTGAGGCTCCATGAATTCCCTATAATCCTTGCAACCATTCATTTTGTGACTAAAACAATGAAAAAATTTGCATCTTATAGGTTCCATTTGTAGTGCATTTTTGGATGAAGACTATTCCTTTAGGCCAATGTTTTTGATGATGGATTTGAGGTCATCCATTGCTGATATTTCTATAGGATCTCTGACGTACATCAGCTTTCCCTTCGTGTTGTGAAGGTGCTCTCCGAAGGGGCCTTCTAATCTGACTAACTATGTAGATGAGAATGTCTGGATGCCACAGGTTTAAAAAATGATGAGGCAACCTAATCCAAACAGGAATGTTCCAAGATATCCTTCATTTTGCTTCTTGTTGTGCACCTGAAGATACTCACTCCTTCCGTAAGGAAGGACACCTTAACCTCTTGGTTTCTCCCCCATTTACTCTTACGAAACTAGGCATGCTTCCTAGATTTTATTACACCCTATAAATTATGGTGTAACAGTTCGCTTCGGTTTTTAATAAAAAATCTAATCGAACCATTGGTGGTCGGTTTGAAGAATTTGAGACGGACAGAACCGCTTGTTTCAAAAAAATCAAACCGAATCAAATTGTGCGGTTCGATTCGATTTATTTTTTCATAAAATTTATCAGCTAATTTAATTATTAAATAGTAAACTTTTCATATAAATAATAATACAGATATACTAATTTATATTATATATTCAATTAAAATTAAATATGATCTAAAATATAAGTAAACCGTTTAGTTTGGATCGATTCGGTACCGAACCATTCGTCATTAGTTTTTCAAAATTCAAAGTCGTAACCAAACCATTAATACTCCAAATCGAACCGAACATATTGGCTCGGTTCGATTTGATTTGGTTCATTGATTTATCGGTTTTAATTCATAATCCTACTATAAATGATGTTGTGCATAGTAGTAATAAATTCCATTACAGATCCCTCTCATTCAATATCGTCGACTATGACCGCTTCAGTATTGACAGAAAAGATGCTCTCAAGTGTAAATAAATTCCAATCGTGTATTGATGAACTCAGGCAACAACTATACAAAAGTAGGAGGTGAGATATTTATACTCAGCCTTATGCAACAGTAAATGAAGCATGGAAAGGGAAAGCTGAGTTTACAAAATAAGACTAAAATGACGCCGTATTACAAAGGCGTGTTGTCTTTCAAAGACTAGTTGAAGACGACAACGTCCCACAACTAGCACGAAACGATGTCGTCAAGACGTGATCTTTCTTTGCACGAAAGCCAAAACGCACCACAGGGCAAACAAGTTGTGTAGGTTAAACCTTGACCGAATGCGAAGAAATTGCGAGACAGATAGCTGTTTGGTCAATAAATCAGCTGGTTGGTCTTCAGAGCAAACATATACAGGTCGAATCTGATTCGATACTAAATGACCCCGAATCAGATAACAATCGATCACTATATGCTTAGTGCATTCATGATGAACCGGATTATGAGCAATAGCTAGTGCATATATGCTATAACGGGCAGTGGCAACAAGATCTGACACTCAGTTAGAACAGTGATGATCCATAGGATTTTATAGGTGACATATGTAAGGGCATGATACTCAACATCAGCTGAATATCAAGACATAGTATACCGCTTCTTGCACTTTCAATAAATAAGAGATTATCCAAGAAAGACACAGTAACTGGTAACTGACCGGCAAGTAATTTGACAGGCACCCCAATCTACATCACAGGCAGTTGTCAAAGTGAGAGAAGCCAATTTAGAGTAGAGAAGACTAGTACCAGGAGAACCTTTAAGGTATTGAACCACTTTCGAAGCAGCAGTCAAATGGTGTTCACTTGGCTCGGTAAGAAATTGACTAAGCCAATGAACAGCAAAACAAATATCAGGCCGAGAAATAGTAAGATAAACCAACTTGTCAACCAACCTTTTGTATTGATCAGGATTAGCCACAGAAGGACTGACTGTAGTACATAATTTCAAGTCAGATGTCATAGGCACTGAGGAAGGTTTGCATGCAGTAAGTCATGTGTCATTCATAATGTCAAGAACATATATTGTTTGACATAAAGATATATCAGTTGATGACTTTGCTAGTTCGATGTCCAAGAAGTACTTTGCAAAGCTCAACTCTTTGAGTAGGAACTTAGTGGCCATAAACTCCTTTAACTGAACAATATAGGAGGTTGATCCACCAGTGAGAATTATGTCATCAACATATACCAACAAAATCAAAATAGTCTTATCTATAGGAAATGTAAATAAAGTATGATCTAATTAAGTGAAACCAAACTCAAGTAGAGCAGAACTAAGCTTGTGAAACCACTATCTTAAAGCCTTTTTTAACCCATATAAGGACTTGAGTAACTTGACTCGTAATCCCGCGACGTCGGTGGCCACAACCAAGCAAAGGTGCGGGTCCTCGGGTGCCTCTGGCCGTGCCGGATCTCGGATTCCGGCCTCGCCTTCATACCACCTTGTGCCTCGCTCCAGATCCGGCTGTCGGCGCTGGATTTGGCCATCGAGGCGCTCGACCCCTGGGTTCGGCTGCTTTTTCAGCCCGGCTAGCTGCAGATTGGCCATGCGCGGCTCGTCCAGGACTCACGGGTTGGCTGGTTCGTCCCTTCCCCCTCCTCGCACGGCTCGAGCCCAACGCCCCGCATCGACTGTCCCCCACCACGCCTCGGCTGTCCCGCCTCCTTGAGCGCCGCGCCAGTCCACGCCCTACCTGCCCGTGACAAGCTCCAGTCGACGCCCTACCTGCCCGTGACAAGCTCCAGTCGACGCCCTACCTGCAGTCCTGTTTGGGCTCTCTGGGAGCAACCCAGCCCGTTTGGAGCATCCACAGGAGTAGCCCAGCCTAATAGGCCAAGTGCCAGGCCCAGCCCAACAGCATATTTTCAGTCAGCCGTCTTTTTTATTAGGCTCCTCGAGTCACCCTCTATGTAGGATCCCCGATCCATCCCTATCAATGTAGGTGTTCCCGTCAAAAGATCCTTTGGATCACCCTATAATAAAATATATTTAAAAAAAAAGTAACTTGCATACTGGTCTACTAAATGCTTTTCTTTCAGTCATTTTATATCCTCGAGGAAGAGTCATATAAAATTCTTCATCAACATCACCATGCCAAAATATATTAGCCAGTTATGAGTTGCGACCAAGTCAATGACAATCCTTAATATTGTCATTTTTGCTACAAGAGAAAATGTTTCAAATTAGTCCAATTCATCTGTTTGAGTGAAACCTTTTACTACCAATCTGACCTTATATATGTCCATTAATCCATTAACTTTATATTTGACTTTAAAAATTCACTTCCACTTTATAGTATTCTTACCTACACGGAGCTCAGTTATCAACCAAGTGTTGGTACTTTGTAATGCATGTGTTTCATGATTTATTGCTTGGACCCAGTGGGTATCCTTTGAGGCTTGAGTATAAAATCTGCGTTCAACAATCTTATAAACATATGTCAAAAAAGAGAAATATGTAGAAGATGTATGTGAGAAGGATATGTAATCAGAAATTGGATATGATACCTTTGATGTAGAATTTACACTTGGATTTGGTAATCCTGCCATAAATGGAATGAAGTAGTCAGAATATCTTTGAAGAAGTTTTATATTTTTTTTTTGGTCTTCAAATGAAGGTATAGAGGAATTATTGGGAGCAAAAAATTATGGTGAAATAGGATCAGAATGCAAGGTAGGAGAATTTAAAGATTCTAAGTGAACTGTATCAAGATCAGAAATTAAGGTTATGGTATTTTTATATGAGATAGGATTTGTATCAAAAGTGGATTTTAGATATCAATATGATATGTAGATGTGTAGCATAAATTTGAATATCATGAAAACAAGATTCATCATAGGTATGAGTAAATGAATGTAGGTAATTATGTTGGCAAAGAAGGTACTATTAGTATGGAACAAAAAGGAAATTTTGTTTCCTCAAAAAACATTTCTACTCACTATAATAGTTTGTGTATAGAATTAGAGTACTTTATATCCTTTTTTACCAAAAGAATATCCGAAGAAAACTCCCTTAACAGCCCTTACAGAAAATTTATCTCTTTTGGAAGACAATGTAGAGCAATAACACAAACATCCAAATACTTTGAGAGGTTGGTAAGTAGGTGGTTTGCCTAACGAAATTTCCAAAGGGCACTTGAAGTTTAGAGATATCATAGGTAATCTGTTAATGAGATAAGTGACGTGAAGCACACAATCTACCCAAAATTTCAAGGGATAAAACCCAAAAGGGGCCCTGAACTATCACCACTTACCCAATTGCGGTCAGAACTACCACAATTTCCAAAAAAAGTGCGATGAAAAAAAAATTGAACTGATTTTCTAAAATAAAATTTACCATTACATTCCTAAACTAATATTATTATAGGATTTAGATTTGTGTACGAAAATTATGTCGTTTGGTTATCAAAATAAATTATATCGTTTTGTGCACATAAAGAAAACGATATAATTTATGTCTGCGACGCTTGTTACGTGAAACAATATCGCACCGGTTATACGATCGATTTTATGATCCAAGTTGGCGATGACGACTGCCTAGCACAGTTCATGTTTATTCACGCATTCACATTTACATTTGACATAGCGTTTTGATGTGGTATAAAAAATTATATGTGCCAACAAAATATTAAATAATCTACTCTACATACACAATAAAAGTATGAACGGTAAGCGAGCTGTACGTGATAAATAAAATATTCATCAATATTATACAATAAAAGAATTTCCCCCTTTGCTCGCTAAAATATATAGCGAGTTATCTACTCACTTAGTCATTGTGACTCACCCCAATATTTAAACATCCTCTTTTTAGATCAGTAGTCAGCTAATAGTGACGTTGTTTGGGTTAGCAGCAAGCGAGCTTTTCGGTATGGTGTCATCCAGTCTTGAGTCAGTAGTTATTTAAATTTCATTATTTATCATCTCTTTGATTATCGCTCCGGTGTATTTGGCTAGAATTCTGAGTTGACTTGAATAGTTTGAAATTTCAAATGTTATTTTTATTTAGTTAGCATTTTGAACAGTTGACTTTAAATTTTTCTTTATCGAAACTTGTTTGACTAAAAGTCAAAAGAAAAGTAAAACGCCATTGCGATTCTTATTTTTCAGGTCATGACATTTTCTTACTGAGATAACACTGCATTTGCTTGTACTGGATTTAAAAGAGCAAATTTCTTTTTATTCATAATTTGTTGTTCAGTTTGAGGCTTATAGAATTTGTGTCATTTAGGAAATCTAATGAGTTTGTAGCATTAAAATTTAGTGTGTCCAAACTTCTTGCGATAGGCACATTCAACTGGTCCACCTTTATGCATATCACCTTCATGTTTGATGAACTTTTTAGTCTGGTGGGCAGGTTTAGATTAAAGAGCAGTGGCCTCATTTTCTATACGATTTGCCTTTCTTCTTAAACAATCATGGCAAACACCTCTTCAAGTTTAGGTAAAGGTTTCATCATGAGTACATTGCTTCTTACAGGTAAAATTTAGTTGAACCCATTAAACAGCATAACAATGTCTTCATCATCCTCCAGTTCTTCATCGATAAGCCTAGAACAGCTTGTGCCACAAATACAATTCCTGAAGTTTACTAAATTCTTGATAGCATCTCTTAACTGTTTACGTTTTGAATAGAATTGTGAAACAGTCAAGGTTCCTTGTTTGGAATTATATAACTCATTCTTCAGTTGAAACTTCCTTGTTACATTCTTTTCACTATATCTGATAGTTAAGACATCCCAAATTTCCTTGGTTCAGTCATGTACAGTACATTTCTTGCAATATCAGTGGAGAGATATTTGCATATCCAAGTTGCAACAGTTTCTTCGCAGCAGCTATAATCAAACCACAGTTCTGATCCCATACTTGGCACTTCTATTGTTCCAAGAATGAAGCCTAGTTTATTTCTTGTGAATAATGCTACTCTTAGACTTTTACTCCACTAATGGCAATTGTCTATACCAGTTAGCAAAACAACTGTAACTTATGTGGTTGAATGTTCACAGGCTTTTATATAGTAAGGATGTCAACTGTTCACCACTCTTTCAAGATCAGTTTTCTCTCGAACCCTAACTTTAGGTTCAATTCCAGCAGACGAACTTGACTCTAAGGACTAACGCAGACTTTCATCAAGATTTTCCATAGAAGCATCAACAAATCAACCAGTACAGGCATCGAATTACAGAGTTAACCAATTGCAAAAGGATTCAAAGAGATTTTCCAAAATATGACTCTTCAAGCTTCCAATTCAACAGAATAACAAGAGTCAGGTGATTACCGGAGCAACATGAACTACCGAAATCAACAATCGGAGTATCGCATCACCGACTCTGATACCATGACAAAAAAGATGCTCTTCGGTGTAAATAAACTCGCATCTTGTTATTTATTCGATGGGAGTTGCAGCATACTATAGTTGAGAAGTATTTGCGGAAGTGTCGTTGAATCCCAAAGTGACTCTTGCATCTCTAGATATGTTATGCTGATTTGGATCATATCAGAACATTATCGATTGATTCTTGAAGCCTTGTTCACTATCAAAGGTATCGACTGGCAACCCGCACCGTTGGATTTCTAAGCGGCAGGAATACTACCCACCTCAATTGGACAAGAAACTCTCTTGAATTTTGTAATAAGGTTGATGGCCTCAAGAATCTGCTATAAAGCAGCCCCGCCCAGAGATCACATTTCCACGAAGGAGGAGCGACAGAAAGGGGGAACGATCAAGGCAAAAAGATACGTTGAAGGAGAAAAAATTCTAGTAAGACATCTTTTAGGCGAACGAAGTTCCCAAGTGTATCGTGTTGATACTTGAAGAGCAGTAAACCTTCCATGATTTCTCTAGCTTGTTAAAATATCAAAATGGAAAATGTGAACAACAAGTTTACATAGCTATTCCACATTAGCAATACCGTAGAGGTGTGCGACACCCAGAAGCCACACATGAGATGATTACAATAAACATAGGATATGATAAATTCATCAAAAAAAAGCTAACAAAATGCTCACGCGTCAACCAATACCATAATTAATATATATACCCGTGTCCCAAAAATTCCCATTTCGAGCCCAACTTTTACCACCAACCCCACTTATTCTGTCACCTTCCTCTAAAATCTCTGCCTGTTGTTCCTCTCCGCAGCAATGGCCAGAAGCGTCGACACACCTTGTGTCCATATGTCATATTCTCTTTGGTTTCGACACTCGAATTCCACAACCCCACGGACTAAGGTTTTCAGGCCAAAATATCGCCTATGCTCACCACCTTCCAGCAAGTGACGCCCAGGCCAGGCCGGCATATCCTTACACACTTCCAACACCACATCTGCGAGAAATGATTTCAAAACACTGAGTTAAAGAGATATTGAAACTTGCAGTCTTTGTTCTTTTGCTTTAGTGCTACTAGTAGTATTTGCTTTAGCTGTCAGCTTCTCCCTTTCTCAAATCCCCATATTGACAAAACCAGCCCCACATTTTATTCCACATAATGGAGCAAAAGACAAAGTAATTATCACAATACTAGTCTATGTTCTCACTCTTTTTCTTTTTTGTGATGGTCCCAGCAACATGCCTGCTCTTCATCTTTAGCATTACCTACAAAAACATGAAGTCTTCTCAAATCCCAGAACCACTTAGATTTTCAATCAAACCAGGCTCAAAGATAGAAAAAGATAAAGCAGATGCCATTTCATCCTCACACATTGCTCTAGATGGTTAAGCTTCCAACTTTACCCAAGTACTTTTTCACACCATAGACAAACAGCTATAGAGACGTACTTCTCATCAATATCAAAACCCAATCAATCTAAAATAATTGGGAAAATATAAAGTTTATAAGATTTGTAATTTAACAAGCTAAGAATCAACTCACCTGCCCTGCCCTGTTTATGTACACTGATACTATCTTCCAGTGCAGATCCCCTGGGTCAATCGAGAACAAGAATTATAAGTGCACCAACAGAAAACCATGAAACCACAAAGTTGATTTTAAAGAGGGAAAAAGGTTTGGAGTAAGAATATAGGATCAACTCTTACAAATTGATGCAATGGTGCTATTTCGATTAGATAATGAACCTTACTCAGGTTTATCCAAATAGAACTTGTAAACTACAAACCATTACCATATGATAGCAAAATCCTCCTAAAAATGTGAGCAATTTTAAAATATAAGGTGTATGACCTTGACCTAATCTACTCATGTAATTACCAAGTATTCATGAAGATGATAAAAGTGTGAACATACCATCCCGTGTTCGTTTGAGGAGTTCAGATCCTCTAGCTAACAATTCGCGACTGCAGATCCCAAGAAAATTTTCTTCTGGAGCTAGCTCTCCGCTGTCACTGGTGTTTGATCCTCCATTATTAATACTGCCACCAGTTCCTACATTCAACCCCTTATCCACTGGTATCACAGCAGCTATGTTCCATACATCCTTTAGTGCCCTCGCCTTCAGGGTCGCAGCGCCACGTAAGGCTGCAAGGAATAGCCAACAATAACATGTTAACACATCACCAATACATTAAGAATTCAAATGACAGTGTAAAGACAGAATCCAGCTAGGTTTCACCAAATAATTTTGTGGCTTACTCCTAAAAAAGGAAATTCCATAACCAAATATGTTTTCCCTGTTAAATAAATTATCATACCGGTAGCAGCTGCAGCAGTCAGAGTCATTATATCCCCTGCTGACCTAACATTGACAGCGTTGTTAACAACAAATGCCAGATGCTCCCTTTCAGCACCCATGGCTTCTGCTGCCTCCACACACTGGGCAGCCACGAGAGTCGCTGCAGAAGCTACAGCCATATCAGTCTTTGCTGTGTGCTGGTCTTTGCTAGAATTAGATGTGGCGGCTGTGGCAGCAGCAATAGCAGCCACTGCTGCAGCAACCCCAGCTACCGAAACAGCAGCATGTAATTGAGCAGTGTGAGCCCTTGTCTCTTCTTTCTTCTTCTCTCGCCTATCCTTCAACCACCTGCCCACTGTCTTACCCCCACCAACAGCAGGCCCTGGGGCAGGCAAACCACCTCTATATTGTGCAGTGACTTGATTGTTGCTCACTCTACAACACTGAACACAAAATAAAATTCCATAAAAGTTTAGTAAATCTGCTATTGAGTAAATCTTACTAAAAACATAAATAGGACAGAAATCATAACTAGGCTGCAGCGACAGATTGACCGGTTAGGTTGGATTACGCATCCAACACCTTGTTAGATTAAGGGTCCAGTTTTTCAATGCTCTTGAACAGGTGAGCTCGTCACAAGCCAGTAATAATTTCCAGAAGTCGTGTCAACTCTGATCCTAGAATGAGAGTCTATTCTGACCCTAATTTCAAATCAAGCCACCTTGGGCCTAGCACAATACTAATATCACGCCCAAACCAAATTAACACTTTCTTCGAACTTGAAGTCAATATTAAGATCGTCAGTGTACAACCAAAAAAACAAAAGCAGCCAGGAAGCACCATAGACAGGCGATGTGGGGAAGCACAGCAGTTTGGACGAAATTAAAGACTCGTAAACAAAATTGAGAGAAACGAAAAACCACGCCCGAATAGCGTGAATAAATTAAATGAAGCACTAAATTTGGCTTGTCAGAGAAAACAAATTGCAGATATGGTCGGTAGGAGAGATATGGGCTTCTCTTTATTTTCACAGTTTGAGTACTTCTTTCCAGAAATGATGCAGCATACAAAAACAATACAGCCAAGAAGCTTAATCCCCAATAATCAGATCAAAACCAGCACACACACAAAAATCGCCAGAGAAAACGGAAATTGGAAAGCTGCTGACCTTGAGATCGTCAATTTCTGAAGGAGAGATCGGCGGACTGTCCGTGAGGGAACCGTTAAGTGGACCGCTACAGTTGGACAGGCGGCCAGAGGTGCGGGGCGACGCATCCTGGTTACAAATAAAATGACATAATAAGTTTCAGATAAAAGTAAAACACTGTAAGCTTCCATTGAAGCGAACAACATCATGATGAAAGCATTTAATGCTCCGTGCTGTTGAAGGAAAGAAGAAGCATCATTGCTCAGTCGACACAACACAATCATCCAGTCGTTGACATTTTGGGAACAGGATCACGCTCCGACATTCACCAACTGAGTTAAAGAACCACGATCTTCTACTCAGCTAAAATCGACACTACAGGAAAAATTGAGAAACAAAAAAATGTCGAAGCGGCTCTAGCTGCAACAACGTACCGACTGACACATAATGCGTTCCATGATAAGCTGCGAAGTGTCCGACGAGGCGAACGAGAAAGGATTTCCAGATATTCCGTTGTCCTCGATCTCTCCAACCGCGTCCTCCTCGATGGCATTATTAACTCCGCTAAGCGTTTTCATTGGAGCGAGTGCTTTAGAGACTTCCAGAGCAGAGACGCTCCAGGAACGAGATAGAAACTCCATCGGCTCGAGTGGCGTCTCAGGCGGCCGGAAAAGCTTCGCCGGTGAGGGATCGCGGCGACGTGACTCAGTGGAAGGCTTTTCCATTTTGAGAATTTTTGAGAAAAAAGCAGAGTGAAGTTCACACAATCCTTCACTACAACTGCGAGTTTGCATATATAGATAGACATGATAATTAAACGGGTCTTTCGAAATTGAGCATGTTTAGATTGGACCGATAAAATTGATGGTTGGACCGGTTTTGAATAGTCAATGATGTTTGTTTGACACGCGCGGATAATAGGGTTGGCGTTTGGGTTGCTGTACGGCGATTTTGTTTGAGTACCAGTACAGATTCGGTGTAGTAAAGTTCCGCATGACACGCGTCGTCTACTTATTGGTTAAATATGTACGGGAGGCACACGCGGGAACTGCCTCGTGGTGGGGGCAGCCAGTTGTTGTTATTATCCGTTTGATCACAGATGGGCTAGCCCAATCACCTAATTGGGTCTCCTCCATTCCAAATTTTGTCTTGTTTGTAAATTATTAGTGCAAATAAAACGAATTTTACTATAATAGTAATAAGTTTTCAATTTTAGTAAAAAAAAATATATAGTTAAATCGACTTAAATTCTTGTCTTGTGGAAAGCAGGGGAAGGGGATGACAGTTTATTCATCTAGTTTCAATTTAAATATAGTAAAAATTATTAGTTAAAATTTGATATATTTTAAATCAGTGTTCTAAAAGGCGCTAGACGGTCCTAGGCGGTGGATGTAACGCCTAACGAGTAATCAGTTAGGAGGGGATTAATCGGACGGTTATTCGAAGTTATATATATTAATAATATATTTAATAATTAATTATAAAATTATACCTATAAAATTTAATATTATTTTAAAAAATAAAATATATAAATAATTAGGCGCTAGGCGGGGCGTTTTTAAAACGCCCAGAGATTTAGAACAGAGTTTTAAATAGGATTCTAATCTCATCATGTCAAGCAAAAAATAATCTAACTAAAACAACGTAGTTTTGCTCTTCAACACCAATCATCATCCATCATGTGTCTTTTACTAAATGAATGATTTTATTAAAATCAAAACCACTCTTTTTACCCTCAAAACTACTTTGCAATAACACCATCCTCTTTTGGTTTACATTAAACTTGGTTAGCATTATTGGATTAAAATTTTTAAGTATTTGTATTTCTATTTCAAATAAATTTATCACATTTGCTCCTAAATAGTCAATAATTGAACCAAAATCTTAAAAAAATTAAAGAAGAAAATATTGAAGTCATAAAAATGATACCTTTTATAACCATTTTGAGATGTAACACATTTTGAACACAACCAAAATATATAAAAAATATTAAATAATTTTTATACACTCAACTTATAATTTCTAGTTCCGCCACTACTAAAAAATTTCAAACTCCCTACCTCGTTGATTCATTTGTGTGAATATTTCCTTTATATATGTGCATATTATATACTCTTGTACTCCCATTAAAAAAATTTAAAATATGCTAAATGATTTGTTATTTTATATGATAAATAGATTGCTGAGATAAATTTCTGAGTGACAATATTTGCCCACCAGCATCTTTTTGGTTCAATATTTGTCCACAAATTATTTTATGAAAAAATATGGATTAACGCTTTATATGAGTAATATAACGGATTGGGTAAGAAACATTGTTTTACTATTCTCTCTTTTTCATAAGGTTTTAGTATTTATTTTTAAGGTGTTAGACTTACAAGAATTTAGGATTTTAGTATATTGTTTTTGGAGTGTTTTATGATTTAAAGGTTTCTAAACACTTGGTGTTTAGAGTTTTCAAATTTTAGGGTATAGTTATTTACGATTTTATGATATTAGGGTATTTAAGACAATGTCCTCAACAACATAGAACTTTAAAACGGAAAAAACAAGAAGTTATGAACTGTTTTGTCTAATCTCTTATCTAATTTATACAAAATGTCATCTTACATTTCGTAACTCCTTTGTTTTGTAACTAGTAATCCTCTCAGATCTAAATGTTATTTTTTTATATTTATAGAAAAAAATTTCTCATCCATCCTTACAAACTTATTTAAAAATATTTAACTGCCATAATATTTTTCCAATAATATTATTAATTATAAAAAGACTTTTATAAAAAAAAGTCTTATAAAATTGCAATAATATTTACAAGCCTATTTTCAAGCAATTGCAATAGTATTTTGCAATAACTTATAAAAAGACTATCATAATTTGAATTTCATCAACAATTAAATTTTAAATTACATCATTTGATAAACCATAATCCAATACAATGGGTGAAATGAATTTTACTAGTACAGTTTTATGATAGTACATACAATAAATTTAGCCCAATTTGATCCAACCAGTTAACATCTAAAATCATCACACGCAAGACATCCATCTTGAATGTTGAATTGAAGCTGGGGACTAGAAGATTGAAAAGGAGAGCCAAAAATGCTGGCATTTGGTGTGCTTCGACCCTACAAATGGGATCCGCAGGAAATGCAAGATTAGTACGTAGTATTCTTTGGCATTTTGCCTAACATTGAACTCAATGGGCCATGATTCATAAATCACCACCGATTGAGTGGTCGGCTTTGCTAGCATGCCTGGAACCTGCGAGTAACAAGGACCTCCATTTATGTGTGGATGGGACCTTTTGCGTCAACATGGATATATTCGTTTTAAATAGTTTTATAAGCCGTTGATACTGAGTTATAGATTTTTTTTTTTAAAAAAAAATACCCTCTTCTGAAAATTTTAAACCGGTCTCGCTCTAATTTTATTTTTCAAATTGATATATTTTTATCAACTACTGTTTCATTTAACGGTCAATCTGAATCCAACAGCTATCCTGATAAGTATTATGTGATTACATAACTAAATTACATGTGCTCATTATTGTCTTCGAAGACTTACATTCACTTGCATTTGTAAGCAAAGTGTTTGTTGCGCACTTATAAGGCGGAAGCTAAAGTATTTATGAAAGAAAATATAGTTGACTTTTGAAGAAAATCATGTATGATTTTTCATTTTTAGTAGAATGATTTGAATGCTGCTGATGAGAGTGTAATACTTAGAATTGATCCATCAGTAATTCTACTATCTTTAATTTTTTTCAATTTGATTTATAATTTTGTAAGTACCCTTGAATCAAATGTTGCTAACTGTATAACTTTCAATATTTCATATTTACCAACAACGTCATGTGGAGCCGGTTCAGATAGTCAGCCGAAGGAAGAGTTAGATAACTACGAGGATCGAAGAGCTGACGTTACGGGTCTGTAGCAAGCAGCTAACTTAGGCATCAGGAGGAGAGTGAATGCTGCGGCAGTCGAAACATGCAAGGAAGGATAAAGATTCATACACTCCGGACCCCTTAAATGCGCCTGCTCGACTTTATTTAATGGTGTTTTTATTATCTTGTTACATTGTCTTTCTTTACTTTTAAACATGAATTTCAAATATGTTTTCTTATTTTTTTTAAAACATGCATATGTTTCAAGCATGAAACATCAAATATGATTGTAATGTCAAACTCCAAACACGAAACACCAAGTTTGAAGCATCAAACATGATTACAAAATTCAAATCTAAAACATGACAAAACAAAAAAAATTAAACTTAAAAAATACATTGTTGTATGAAACAGAAGTTCAAAGCCAACCGCTGTTTCACGAAGTGGTTAGCATTAAACTAGACAATGTTTCAGACAATATTCAACCCTCACTAAAAACTAAGTGCTCTCTAAGTTCAAAGTTTATCCCTAACCTTCATGTCAACAAGCCGTTGAATAAGTCAATCACTTTTTCAAAGTGTAGTTGCACATGAACCTCCGTTTCAAAGCGCAGTTGCACATGAACATCTATTTCATACAGTACCTTAGCAATGACTTTAGATAAGTGTTATCATCTCATTATCAAAATTGGTCCCATAATTTTAGTCAATATTAAAGATAGGATGGGATAGTTTATATTGTTATACCATGTTTGATTCAAAACATGTTGATTATTTATCTCATTTCTATTAATAATTGAATTATTTATCATATTATCAAAGTAAGCTCAAGATTTAACTTGATATAAGTTCATGCCAGAAGAAGAAAAACAACAATGACAATAAACATGTCAGCGATTTAAACTTGGTAAGAGGATTTTTCATGCATTTTATTTGATTGTCAAATCTCAAATGGTGAATCGAGGGCAAAGATAGTTAAAAATCTGGTCCACAACCACATGTGGTAGCATTAGAGTGGCAATATGCTCTTCAAGGACAAGACCTCTCAACTGCCAAGTCAAAATAGAGAGAACATTATTGACGGAGCAGGACATCATCCACTTAAGATCATCTCAACGTCAATTTTAGTCAGTATTTTCTGAAATTAATTTAAACACTAGTTCAAAATCAAACGCTTGCAATTCTTTCTTTCCAGCATATTCCATCCAAATTATTATTTTTAAATGTTGATGTCACATCAGAGTGGTGAATAAGTTTCATGTACTAGTACATTGCTAAGAAAATTTAAAAATTCCATAAGTATGCATAATAAAAAGAATTTTTTTCTTTTTATGCTCAAGACATTGAGAACTTAGCGATTATTAGTCACACCTTTTTTTTAATTTTATCTTTTCATAGTATATGCTTTATTATAAAAAAAATGGACTATCCACTTTTTTTCATTTTGCTTCTATTTGTTTCCATTATATAAGAAACCATGCCATTTTCACTTTATGATTACAACACAAACTGTCGTCTGAGTGAACACTATGATATACCTGGTGCAACTCAATTTTCAGTGTTCTTAGGCATTACTAAAATTGGAATGTGAGTAATATTAAGAATGTCACAGCATTGATCTGATATTTTATGGGTGGCATGAGATGTAGAAGTTATATAGCAGGATGATGCATTTTATTTATTAGTTCATGTAAATTTAAAATCAGTGTATGAAATATCTAAAGTATTACAGGGTTGATAAAAATGAGATAATTTCATGGTCTTCTCAGAGAAATAAAATATCCAAATTTGACAGTGGCATTAAGGATGTAGTTAAAGTCACCAAGAATAGACCATGGAGCAGTCATTGAGCCAGTAGTATTAGTTAAATCAACCAAAACATAGCTCTAGACAGAGATTGATTATAAGCAAAGATGAATGTTGCAAAGAAATTATGAGTCATAGTATGAATAAGATAGTAAACATACTAAGGGGATGAAGAGACCACTTGACAAAATTTGATCACTAATAAATTACAATCAATGAGAATTCTTTCATGGTAAGAAGAATCTGACTTTCTAAAGAAATCTCACGTACCATGAGAAGAAAACGTATTCTCCATCATTTCTAGAGAATGGGCTAATTATCTTTGTTATAAGAATACCAAAAAGATGAATGTTGCTTGAAGGGATAAAATTGAAGATTTTTTTTACTTTAAAGGGGAATTGCCCCAAATATTCTATGAAGCTAAATTAATCAAGGGGAGGAATTTGTTGAAAACTATCAGAGTGAGTATCACTTCTTAACGTAATAAGTTTTAGCAAAAAAATTTTGATAAATTTTTGAAACCTTTAACTCTGCCTTTTTTCCTTAAGTGAATCCATCATCAGTAAAGGAACCTTCATTGATTAAGGAAATGCCAAGAGATTGATTGTTAGGAACAAATGCAAAAGATGATATGACCTAAGGCATGATGTACATGCTAGAGAAAGTGTTGACTATGGATGGTGAACTGATAGAATCCAGAGTTGATTTTGACGGAAGAGTACTTTGGACAGAATTTATACCAATGTCTTGTTCAAGATTGATTCCTTCTCCTTTTTGTTGATACATGGTAGGATGTTCCTTAGAGATAGTAATATGTAGACTCAAAGTCTCGGTGGCCTCTGGCATAGAATTATTTTTATTAATAGTATTTTCAAAGAAACTTGGGACATCCTCTTCATTGATCATGGACTTCTCCTGTGGAATCTATTACTTCTAAATGATCTTAGTACAGTTCTCGGATTTGTGACTAGAAGTATTACATGTTGAGCACCAATTTCATTTTCATTCATATTCTACCTTTTGATAAATGATGATCCCATTTAGACCAGGTATGTTAATATGATATGGGGGCTCTGATTCAGTAAAAAAAATTTCATAGACTCAAATATATTACAAGCTTTCATGTCGGGCAGTAAAACCATTAGTGCAAATTGGTCTTCCAAGGGTAGAGGTTATTTTACTTGGCGTTCTCTGCCTTCACATGTGAAGATTTAAGTTAGGTAATTTAACCCATATAGGAATAGACATGTCAGATTTTAGAGATAAATTCATATCAAGCTTCAATGATTGAAGGATCAGAGGTCTTTTATTGAAAGACCATGGTCCTTTTTCCATGATGTATCCCATATTTGTCTTCTATTCAAAAAAAATGGGAAACTCTCATCTGCATTGTACTTGAACTGATACAACACTCTCGTCACCCCATCTTTTCCTTATATAATTCTTCATAGTACAAAGCGAAGTGTTCATCCCAAAAATATAGCCTGCCAACGTCATCATGCAATCTTTAATGCCTAATGACTAAATATTTCCCTAAAGAAAAATGGCAAAACCCCTAGAAAATAGTGAATCCTTGTCCGATTTAATTTCATCTTCCATTCTCTTACTGCTCGATCCAATCGATGCCGAAGACTACTTAACAATGATTGGCGAAAAACCATCTTTAGACTTAGCAATGCCATTATTAGCATATGTTCGACCAGAGGAGTCAGAGGAGAATCAGATTGCGTAGGATCAGGGCGGCCAGCTGAAAGCCGAGCCGGAGAATTTATTTGAACGGCCTTCACACTTAAGCTAATCATGCCCTAGTTACTTTCCTTAATCGCTTAAACTTATCCTCTTAAAAAGTAACTTCCAAAACTTAAAAACCAACTTTAAAACGGGTACGATGATATTAGGTAGGAACGATTATTAATGCCTTGTCACACTATATGTTCATGATGTCGTAAATTTTGATGAGTTTGGTTCATTATATTACTTTCATCTTAAGAACCTATTATCAACACAATCAGTATTCAATCACTTGAGTACGCGTCTGTCCAGCTCAATCTCTTTTTTCTCTTAGCTTGCAGGTCGCTTGACACCAGTTTCATCATAAAACCCCATTATTGTCTTTTCTTTTTTATTTTGTGTCATTATTAACATTACAGATACCTTTCAGTGTGAGTTCGACCCTTACTTATTGCTTGCTATGGAGGTATTGTGAATTTATTTGAATAAGAATCTCAACGACGGTCTTATCAAATTTTTGAACATTTTAAAACCCTTAACCGGAAACCACACAAAAAAATTTTGGTTAAGAATCTCAACGATGGTTAACCATCTCGGTTAATTTTACTCGATCAGTTATAACCATATAGTAGTTAACACCCCCAGCCCACAGGCTATGGGTGACGTCGAGCCACAGGAAGACCTTGTCGGAAGCCAGGAAGCCGAGTGGATACTTATCACCCCAGTTGAGCCTAGTGGGTAGCTTAAACTTGTAGTTGCTATTAATAAATTTATGGAAGTGTATGTAGTTTGATTTATTTTTTGGTTTACTAGTGTATTTTTCTATCCTTGTCTCAGGTATCTCCCAGATAAGGTGAACAAGGACGTGCACGCGATCATGCACCTCCGGTGGAGTGGGTCCTGTATCAACGGCTCCAAGGTTTTAACTTAAGTCTGCAAGATGTGGCTCAAAAAGTTTGAGGTTAGTTTGTGATGTTATTCAAAGTTTTCATTTTACCATCTCATAGTTAGTGATCAAACTCATACATTTTATATCAGGTGAAGTATATTTTGTCGATCAGAGAACGGACTTCAAGGTTCCCAAATTTTTCAAGGTGAAGTGGTCATATATTCAATCAAACTCACTTTGCACCGCTATGGGAACAGCTTCGCAAAGCTTAACGTTGTCAAAGAAGCCTTCTGGCTCAAGATCGTCGAGCAGATAAAGACGTTGAAGTTTGAGGAGGTACAAGCTCATAACAATGGCAGAACTAGCTTGACATAGTCAGCGAAAGAGGGTCAGCGTCATATCACTTCATATCAATGGGGGTGCGCTCTCACGCGAGGAACATGGTAAAGTGCCCTGAACTGAGCTTGGTTTGTGTTTTTATGTTTTTGAATTTTATTTCAAAAAATAAAAAACTTTTTTTTTGTGGCCAATGAAGAGGGTGTCGCTAGAGAAAGACTCCAATTTGTCCAACGTCTACAAGGGATAAAGATGGCGAAGCATCATCTAAAATCAATCCAAATTTTTTTCATCACATCATTTTTGGAAATCGCGGTAGTTCGGACCGCAATTGGGTAAGCGGTGATAATTCAGAGCCCCTTTTGGGGTTTTCCAAGATTAAAATATGGTAGTATTATTTTTATGCCAAACTTAGCATTTAAACAACTCAAATATGTTCTTTGGGCTATTCCAAAAAGTTTTGAATTAAACTTGTTTCACAATCTCAAAAGAAAAGTTTAAACATGGTTGAGTTAATTTTATTACAAATTTGACATTTAAACAGTTGAAACTTGTTTCTTGGCCTTTTTTGAAGGTTTTGGAACCAAACCTGTTTCAAAATCTCCAAAGAAAAGATTAAAACATGGTTGAGTTGTTTTTAAGCCGAACTTGGCATTTAAACAACCCAAGCAGTGTATTGGCTATTTTAAAGATTTTGAAGCTAAACTTATTTCAAAATTTCAGAAGACAAGATTAAAGCATGGATGAGTTATTTTTATATCAAGCTTAACATTTAAACAATTCAAACATATTTCTTGGCATATTTTCAAGATTTTGGAAGAAAACCTCAAAAAAATATTAAAATATTTTTGAGTTTTTTTTGAGAAAAAAATCTAAAGGGGGCTCCAAACTACCACCCATTTCTCAATTACGGTTCAAACTATCCGAATTGTCGAAAGAGTGTAAGAAAAAAAGTTTCTTACACCTAAACTTCTAAACTAATATTGTTATAAACAACGTTATTTGATCATGAAATTAAATGACAGTGTTTCGTTACATAAATAACACGACGCATTTTCATACTCAATCAACTATAATTTTTAACAAATTTAATAAGATCAATTAAATTAAATGAATCACACTAATTGATATTAAAAAATCTTAAATTAGTCTGATTATTTTTTCGTCACATTATTTTTGACGGTTATGGTAGTTCGGATCAAAATTGAGGAAGTAGTGGTAGTTTAGAATCCCTTTTTACTATTTTTTCCTTGTTTTTATGGCAAACTTATCATTTAAAAAAGTCACATATTTTTCTTGGCCTATTTTGAAGGTTTTGGAGTCAAACTTGTTTCAAAACCTCTAAAGAAAAGATTAAAACATTTTTGATTTGTTTTATGTCGAATCTGGCATTTAAACAATTCAAACATATTTCTTGAGCTATTTTGAAGGTTTTGGAAGCAAACTTATTTCAAAACTTCAAAAGAAAAGATTAAAAATATTTGAGTTGTTTTATACAGAATTGACATTTAAACAACTCAAACATGTTAAAAAAACTAAAAGAGTGGCTAGGGTTTCAGCAGGTGATTAAGAGAGACAGGTAGGATTATCCGCAACCATAGAATATGAGTGGATGCCTTACAGGTGTGCCAATTGCAACCTCTTTGGACACAAAATTGACAGATGCTTAAAGCTTACCACTTAACAATGGGTACCAAAAGCTAAACCAATGCTAAATGAAGATAAGTTGATGGTCTAAATACAAGTCTTCAACTAATTGCAGTTCTTGAGATTGATGGTACTCAAAGTAAAACAAATTCTTCTCCAGTCCAATCACCATCCCTAATATCTCCAAATCTGAGATTATCCTTGAAAGTTGAGCTCTTCCCATAGCTATTGTCCAAGCAGCTCAACATAATACCCCTCTGAATGATAAGGATGGGTTTACACCAGTTATTAGAAGAAAAGCTAAAGGCAGACCAAAAAAGACTGTTCAAGATCAGAAGCTGCCTTCATCCAAGATTATGATTTTAAGAAGTGATGTTATTATCAGTAGTCCCCCCAATCATGTTTAACATGTTTAGTGTAGCTTCCTGGAATATAAGGAGTTCAAATTCTCCTATGAAACAGAAGGAAGTCATTCAATTTGTTCTCTCTCACAAGATTCAGCTTATTGGTCTTTTAAAAACAAAGTTATCTCCTACGTACGGCTTATAAATCTTCTATTGTCAAAAGATTATCTTCTCATGGTGACGGGAGATTTTCGTCCAATTTTGATTGTCATGATCACACCAATTTTTTTTTTTTTTTTGCGATAGCCAGTGGCCGCACACACCCTCCACTCATACTTACTGCGGGCCAACTCACGCGCACCTCCAGCGTATCTAAACATAAATGCGGTATCAACATAACTTGAATCCAGGACCTTGAAATTATTAGACAACACTCAAAACCATTAAACCAATACCTTGGCATCACACCGAAATCTTTGAAATGCCACCCTCATTAACTCGGTGCAAGTTACCAAGTATTACCCTTAGTTTCTCCACTACTTAGTTTCAGCTAATGCTCAGAGGTTCCTTGCTACTTTTGTCTATGCCTTTAACCAGTCTATTCCCAAAGCCCCTTTATGGTGTGATTATGAATATAGCCTCTGATACATCTTCTCCTTGGATTGTTCTTGTGGCATATGACAGACAAAGTAGACAATTATGTGGCATTTTTTATTTCAAAGCATCGTAAAAAGCACAAAACAGTTAATTTTAAAATAATCTTGACAATAAACGGTTATTTTAACTTTAAAATGTACTATAAAGTTCAATCCAATTAATTTAAAAGACAATAGGCGATATATATATATATATATATATATATATGTATGTATAAAGCCAAGCTTTAATATGCAATAGACAATGCTTTTCAGAAAGCGATGTATAAAGTCTCGTTATACAATAGAAGACGTTTTAAATTAAAAAAGTGTATAGTCTTTTCACGAATCGCTACATCTATTCGAAACGGTGTTGTGTCAGAAGACGAAAAACTTCCTCCCATATTGAAACAAAGTGCTCTGAACTCAGACACAAAACTTACTATGAAGATTCAATGGGGATGCTCTTACAATGAGGTTACAAATGGTGGACGGTGAGGACAATATTCACCCAAATACAGTCCAACTTCGATTTAAATTAGAATCAGCTAGTCCAAATTAGACAAAATTTAATGTTGGCACCCCAAAAATCAATTCAAATCATATCAATTGGAGCCCAAATCAGTTCATAATGCAACCAACATCAATAAATATATATTTTAAAAATAAAAAACGACACATGTAAAAATTTAATTAATTTATTAGTCTTAATAGTTATTTTCAACTTTCAAACATTCTGAGCAACTGTAATTTATTATGAACTCAAATAAAACATATGTTGGATTTTATTTTTAAAACAATGTTATTAAATAATTTTTTTATCTGAATATTCCGGAACTGGTGTCACTAAAAATTAGTCACATACATGGGTCCACACATAATATAAAACAATGACATCTCAACTATATACTTAAACACTTACCATCCAAATAAAAACTACTGAGTAGTGAGTATATGTCACTCTCGTCCTAAAACGACACCGTTAGATCGACAAAGCATGGAGACCGACAGCCATAGTACATGTGAAAACAAAGTACGCTGACACTGACGGACGACACGACATATAATACGAAAATAAAGAGAACAGCAGCTGCTGCCGCTGGATGCCAACACGCGCTCGTGTATGCGTAATTTTTAAGGTTCTCTTTATAGTTTTTTTTTTTTAAAATCTTAATCTAATTTCAGATATTATAAGAAATAATAGAATAGTATAATAAAATACAAATTCTAATGTGATAAGATAAAATGTAATAAACTAAAATAAAACCTAAGGTGAGATGAGTTTTTGTTGAATTCCAGAAAATAATACGTAATAAAATAGGAAAAAAAGTAACCAAATATTCCCCCGTCCTCTAATACATGTGAATTTAAGTAGGTTAAAATGAAGCTAATATTAGTGGTTAAACAAATTTCATAAGTAGGTGGTTAATAGTTTAAAAAAAAATTCGTGCAAACAAACATGGTAGATGATTACTACTGATAGAAAATATATTTTTTATTATTTATGATAATGAAGTGATTAATATTTGATATTTTAAAATAGTTGTTGATATTAAATACACATTGAAAATTATTAAGTAACAAGTAAAAATTGACGAAATAATTCGGTTAAGTGACATGTAAAAAAAGATATTAATTTTTATTATTTATTTTCTTTTATAGTACAGTACTTCGTCTTTCCTTTTTTACATGTCACTTAACCGAATTTTTTTTCCACTTTTACTTGTCACTTAGCAATTTTCAAGTCATATTTAATATCAACAACTACTTTAAAACGTCAAATATTAATCACTTCTTTATCATAATTAATCAAAAATTCATTCCTCACAAAATAATCTACCAGTTTTACTTTTTGCACGAATTTTGTTAAAAATATATTGATCACCTACTTATTAAATTTGTTCAAACGGTAGCATTAACTTCATCTTAATCTAATCAAATTAATCTTACACAACATGGAGGATGAATAGAGTAATCTTATAGCTAATTGTTGGAAACTGATTAGATTTTTAAATATGAAGACGAAAGAGATAATCAACTTATTTGCAAGTTGATTATTGTGTGAAATATTTTAGGTAATTACTAAATTACTGTTTTGGTAGAATTAGAAATCCTATTTGATTTAATAGTAGGAACAAACTGAGAGACTTGGTGAGTGTCCTCCAACAGAATTCATAAGGAATTCTTTTTGAGTGTTGTGTAATATTTTTGTAGATTTTTAGTTGAGAAAATCTATGAAAAAGTTGAGATGTCTGTATGTAAGAGTGTTGAGAGGTGAGTCCATTTTTGTAATATATATCTATCAATAGTGGAGATCGTGAACGTAAGCTCTGTTGAAGAATTGTACCATATTAAAAATATTGTATTTTTTTTTATATTATTATGTGTTAATACATATTATTCGTATGATTGTCTCGTGCGTCGTTGTTTCAACTGCACGTGTGGAAGAGAAGAGAGACTTGTCCACCGCCCAAAGGAGAAGTAGAAGAGCAGCGGATAGGCGTGCTTCGGGGAATCGTCGTCTCATGATATCTGCAGTTGATGAGTTGCAGCTATCGATATACAGAGTGAGTATTATCGACACAAGGCTGCCGCGCTGCGACGACTGCGTGGCTTTTGGAGTTTGCAGAATTGCAGTGAAGCGAAAGCTTTTAATAAAATATAAAGGAAAATTTACGGTTTTGCCCTCCACGTATGTCTGAATCAGCTTTGAGGGGGTAGTGTACTGGTGGTAGCAATCATGGGCGTTAGGCGGTGTTAACGGAAAATTTGATTAAAAATTAGTGAAGTATTTTGATTGATTTAGGTAAAAAATATGACGGAAAGAAAATTAAATGGAAAATGTGATTCTCATCTCTAATAAATCAATCCAATCAAATTGAATATATCTCAAATAAATATTCATTTTTTGAATAAATTCAATGTATTTCATCAAATTTAATGTGTGAATTAATGAAATATTGATATTTTTCTACATATTTATCATAAAACTTTTCATGATCATGAAAAATGAAATGAAGTTTTAACAATTTTTTTGGATATTTTCTTTATGAAACCAAATAAGAAAAAGCTAGATAGAATCCTCCAAAGATTCCATTTCCTTTCAATTTTTCTTCAAATTTTCATTTCCACCTAATTTTCTTTAAACCAAACACAATCTTAATATTTTTATTAACGACACATGTAAGCACAAAAGAAATTAAATTAAAAGTGAATTTGTATTTTGTCTACTTAATAAAATACACTTAAATAAAGTGTAAAAAAGTCCTTACTTATCAATAAAACTATACGTCTTGATGTTACTTTTTTAATCTTTATTTTATCTGTCTTGATGTTATTAATTAAGATATTCTAATAAATTCATTCTTCATTAAAATCTATATTTTTTCCTTTAATAAATAAATTGATTAAGCAACACAATTAGAGTAGTTGGATCATGAAGTCCGGTCAAAATATTGAGGACTTGAGCTGAGGCAGAGACTAATGGGAATGTTTGCTGTGTATTTATTTTTATATTTATATTTTTGAAATGTTTAATTAGAAAATTTGAATAATTAATTTGGCATTTAATATAAAGGACATGGTACATGTGGACCTTACGTGTGTGCTATTTATATTTAAGTTGAGAGACAAAAAGGTAGATAAGAGCATCATATTTATTGCTCGCGATCACGGGAGCAATAAATGCATTCTTCTTCTTTTTCTTACTGTAAGAGATAAGCAAGCATTGTCATGGGAAAGCCTTTCATCATAATTACGCATTTGATGCAAATGAGCTTCCAGACCTAATTGCATCATTATGACATTTGGAGGGTGGGCCTTTCATTTCTAATGTAAATATTTAGGCTGTGTTTGGTTCAGGGAAATTTGGAAGAAAGAAAAATTTGATGAAAAATTAGTAAAATTCATTGTTTGATTTAGATGAAAAATAAGAGGGAAAGAAAATTATGTGGAAAATTAGATGGAAAATGTAATTCTTATCTCTAACAAATCAATCCAATCAAATTCAATGTATCTCAAACAAATAATCAATTTTTAAACAAATTCAATGTATTTTATCGAATTCAATGTATGAAGTGATGAAATGTTGATATTTTTGATATATTTTTCATAAAATTTTCCATGATCATGGAAAATGAAATGTATTCTAAAAAAATTTTCTTGACATCTTACTAATGAAACCAAACAAGAAAAAATTAGATGGAATCATGTAAAAATTTTATTTCCTTTCTATTTTCACTCAAATTTTCTTTTCCATACAATTTTCCCTAAACCAAACACAGCCTTACAGTATTTTTTATTTTCCAATCCAGTTTTGAGATAAAACACCCAAGTACGTATGAGACAGATATTGTCAGACCAGACGGACTCTGTTTGGATTTTACTCGAGTTTGTACATACAAATTTGAATCATATTTCGTGACAGGTCCGAATTTGATTAAGAGACAATAAGGAGGCAGAAAGATTAATCCAATAGTACTCGAATCCATCATTAATTTTCCACTACACGGGAAATGACTTTTTTTTAAATCACAACAGTACAACAAAAACAACAGACCTCGAACCAAAAACAGAACAAACAATTTTTTTTATTTTTTGTTGTTGTTGTTGCTCTATCTCACTATAAACTCTCCCTAGTGCCTCATCAAAATAATATTTTTTGGGGAACAATTATTTAAAACGACAATTGGAATAAATCTAGCCGCTATTTAAAATCAGCGTTGGATTAGAAATGGACAGTATGTTGATGGGGCAACACAATCATTGCAATAGTGGATAAGCGCCAGTTTGAAACCGGCACGGGAATAAAGTGGTGGTTGGTGTTTATAATTTAGCGCCAATTTGAAACAACGGTTGACCTTAAACAGGTGTCGGTTTCGAACTGAGGTTCGGCTTGGCCTTGCCTCTAATGAAAAATTGACATTCGAACCGAAGTTTCAAAGATCATTTGTCAATCCATCTCGGACCGAAACATGTATTTTATAATAAAAAATTTATATATTTAAAGACTGGTAGAAAAGTGACCGAAAAATAGGATAGAAAAGTAAATAAATGAAAATTTAGCTGTAAATAGGGCGAAAAATAAAAAAAAATTACCAAAAAATAGTCAGAAAAATTCCAAAAAATTTAAACAAACAAAATCCTAAAATAATTTTAATTGAAAAATGATAAAAAATAACATTAAAATATATTTAAAAATATGTTATACCTCTATGATAATTCCTCTGTCATCTTTTACATGTCACTTAACTGAATTTTTTTCCACTTTTACTTCTCACTTAACGATTTTCAATGCGTGATTAATATATACAACTAGCTTAAAATGTCAAACATTAATCAATTCATTATCATAATCAATAAAAAAATTCATTCCTCACTATAAAATTTACTTTTTGGGTGAATTTTTTCGAATAAAATATTAACCACCTACGTATTAAATTTATTCAACCGTTAACATTAATTTCATCTTAATCTAATCAAATTAATCTTAAACAACATATATTAGAGGACAAATGGAATATTTGAATGGTGATAGTTTATATTCTTTTACACTTTTCTTCATATTATATATAATGGATATTATTTACAAGCAAAGGTATATTTTCAGCCAAGTAACTCAAAAGTTATTCTCCCTCTGTCCTCTTTTATATGTCATTTAACTAAATTTTTTTGTCCACTTTTACTTGTCACTTAACAAATTTCAATGCGTATTTAATATCAACAACTACCTTAAATCGTTAAACATTAATCACTTTTTCATCATAATCAATAAAAAAATCATTCATCACCATTAATAATCTATCAATTCTACTTTTTGCATGATTTTAAAAAAAAAATATCAAACACTCACCCATTAAATTTGTTCAACCGATAGCATTTACTTCACCTTAATCTACTCAAATTAACCTTAAACGACATGTAAAAGAGGACAGAGGGAGTAGATTAGATGAAATAAAAGTGAATCGCATAATTATGAAGATAAAATGAAAGTCATGTTACATTTTGACTTTTTTTTTCTTATCACATTTTAAATAATGATTAATGAAATCATATATATATTTTAACATCCCGTATCACATGTGGTCATTAATCATAAATATTTATAAAAGTTAAACCTTTAAATTAAATTTAAAATTGACGAAAACAGTTAATTCTTTTTGGAATATATTACTAAATTTTATATCTGATCTATAATAGTATTAATATATTCATAATAATATTAATTAATTATTTATACCGATTAATTCTCGCAAAAACTGGCCTTTATTGATTTGATCCGATTTTTACAAGACTGGTAAGTGGTAAAGCCAGCCCTATTGTAGCCTCCTAGTGTCTGCGAGTATCTATCCAATTCAAGTTCCAATGAAAGCGACATTAAAGACCGCCGACGCCGACGGTGATGATAAAGACCGACGGCGATGTGACACCCATCTTATAAAGCTGCACTCCATTTACACCACAACCCCATCATTATTATTATCGATAATAATTTAACGAGAAAAAATCTAAAAAATTCTGAATTGAATTACCATGATTTAAAAAAAAATTACGATGAAAAGAAAAATTAAATTAAATTTTTTTAAAATAAAATTTATCATTACATTTATAAATTTATATTATTATAAAATTAAAATTTGTGTGCGAAAATTATATTGTTTGATTATCAAAATAAATAATATCGTTTTGCGCACATAAAGAAAACAACATTTTTATTCTCAATCATCAATAATTCTCTACAAACTTAATAAAATCAATTATATTTATGTGTTCAAACAAATTGACCTTAACCATCATCTAAAATCAGTCCAATTTTTTTTCTATCACACTATTTTTAAAAATCATAATCTATATATATAACAGAATAGGATTGGGAGCGTCAGGACGCTCCCGGTCTGTTCGGTTCGGTCCCAGTTGGTTCGTTCGGTTTCGGTTGGTTCGGTTCGATTTGAAATTGGTCGGTTCGATTTGGTTTCGGTTGGTTTGGTTTGGTTCAGTTTGAAACCCGTTAATTTGGTTCGGTTTTAAATGTTAGTGTATCGGTTCGGTTTCAAATTTCAAAAAATCGATGACTAATAATTTGGTTTGATTTTTAATTTTTTTCGAACCGGACCGATCCAAACCCGTCGGTTCGACGGGTACTCTGCCTTGTAATTCATATCAGAATTTGATGAGTGGTGATTGTTCATCAATGTTTTTCCCTAATTTAATTTATATTACCACCCAACTTGCTGCTCAGGCACAACCCCATTGCGTCTTTGCAACAACAGTCTACGACTCCACCTACAGGCCCAATCTTAGACTAACAGGCCCAGTCGGCCCAC
>NQLW01000034.1:1711756-1778782 GCA_002312845.1 Kalanchoe fedtschenkoi | reverse complement strand
TTGTAGGAAGGAAAGTTTTACGTATTTCCCAACTCACACGTCTCATCTGGGGTTACGGGTAAAAAACAAAAGGCAATTATGCACCAATCTACCATGTGCTGAACCTGAGAGAACCCAACTTAAAAAGCAAGGAGCCCATACAAACGCCAACACACACATGCAAACAAATTACTATCTCCACAGTTTTTTTATTTTATTTTATATATAAAAGAGGTCTATTTTTAGTTGAAAGAACGAACGAAGCACATGCGTGGTTCACACCTCACACACATTACCCTCACATCACATGATGTCTTTTATTATTTACCCGAGTAGAATATGGTGCATTATACGCACACAAGGGAGAATTGTCAATAATAGTTCCAAAAAATTCAATTCAGGAATACAAAAAAAAATATCGTTCTAGTTACAACATAGTAAGCGCTACATTTACGGGCCTAAGATCTGTGAAGGACAGACAATAGAGAGATAGATAAAGTTAAGGGGAAAAATTTAAAAGGGGCTCTGAACTATCACCGCTTACCCAATTGCGGTCAGAACTACCATGATTTCTAAAAAGGGTGCGATGAAAAAAAAAATTGGATTGATTTTCTAAATTAAATTTACCATTACATTCCAAACATAATATTAGTATAAGACTTAAATTTGTGTGCGAAAATTATGTCATTTGGTTATCAAAAGACGTCGTTTTCTTTATTTGCGCAAAACGATATAATTTATTTTGATAACCAAACGACGTAATTTTTGCACACAAATCTAAGTCTTGTAATTATATTAGGTAAGGAATGTAAAGGTAAATTTTATTTTAGAAAATCAGTCAATTTTTTTTCCATCGCACCCTTTTTGGAAATCGTGGTAGTTCTGACCGCAATTGGGTAAGCGGTGATAGTTCAGGGCCCCTTTTGGGTTTTACTAAAGTTAAATCATTTCTTAGTTGCATTGAGTCATAAGGTTTGAACTTTAACTTCAAAGTCGAAGACGTCAGATTTTTTTTCCATTTTAAATATATATTCTTATTTATTTTGAAATATTAAATGCTTGATTTGTCGATATTTAGATATTATAGATTGGATTTGGTTTATAAAAATAAAAAATAGGTTGAATTTGGGTGCAAAATTAATATTTCATCTAAATTAAGAATAAAAATTAGTATTTTTGTTAAATTTTCCAATCATGTTTCCGGTTGCTATGTAAGCTCAATTTCTTATTCCCGCGCTTCAATTTGCAAATCATGTTGAAAACTGACAGTAGAAGCAGCAACGGGCCAATACAAGATAGTTTAAAGGCAACTACATAAATTTACTCAAATTGACAATAAAAGCAGCAACAAGCCAACAACAAGACAATAACAAACCTGGACGGTTGAGCTCAGAGCAATCGGAAACAAAAGTCAGAAGTGGAAGGAGTATTCACGTTCACCAGCTAAATTTTTCTGAATTTAGAATGAAGTCACGAGTCCGAATTGGATAAGTAGGGTAGAGTTGGGTTCTTTTTAAAATCCGAATGAGAAATCGCCCGCGTTCACCAAAAGAGAGTAACGCACAGACACATGAGTAGCTGATTGAGAAGTCGAAGGAACCAACAAAAGCCAGCCGGAGAGTTTTCGTACTGCCAACAAAAGCCAGACGAAGGAACCAACAAAAGCCGAAGGAACCAACATGAGTTGTCCCCATTATCCATTCAGTCCTATACTGCCACTGAGAATTGTCCAGAAAAGTTGAAGAGTTTTCGTACATGAAAAGACAATCGAACAACAGACGCAGAGACACTTTATTAAATAAGCACTATTGTTACATTATTTTATAGTCTCTTTCAATTTGTTTCCTGTTCACTTTGCATATAAACACTTGCTACAACATTAATAGAAGATAAGAAAAATTTTCCTAATTCAGTTCATCCGAGTCTTCTGGGTTTATTATTCCATTCAATGGTCTCCATCAAAGTCAATCACGCTCTGACGGTCCATTTTTACTTAGTATTGGAGCAGCAAGACGGTCCTACTTACTCTCTTTCATTTTTACTAATAGTATACATCTTGTTCACCACATTCTACATGCTCTTTCATTTTTCGTAACAGTGTACACCCTATTCGCCACATCAAGTCATGTTCATGCCACTCAAACCTACCCAAAAAAATGGAAGAAGAATGTGACTTGTAGCTATTTTTGTTTGGCAGGTCACACAAAAAAATTTGTTCCAAGCAAGTGGAATATCTAGCTCACTACATGATCAACAAACGACTGAGTAATTTTAGAAGACGAGCCATATTCAGCAATGTAATATTCAGTGACCATGAGAAATTGTGAAGTCAGGCTACCACAAGCAACCCTTCACTTCATTTTTAGCTCTCAATTCACATCATAACAGGTAAGTCAAATTCTCTCAATGCTTTCACGACAAGCCAGAATTAAAATCACACATAACACACTTGACAAGTACATTTACTTTATCATCCACTATGACGAATCTCTTGGTTTGGATAGTTGATAATGTATCTAGCCATATTACTCCACATCCTTGTCAAGTAAGTAACCATGCCAGATAAAAACTCCGCCACTACAAGTTCACAGTTTCATGTGTTTTTAATGAACACATAGTTCCGAAAAACGTTCTCTTAGTACTTGAATTCAAGTTCAACTTGTTGTCCATAAGCAAATTGACCATTGACTCTAAATGCACGATAAAATTCACTGATGAAGTGTTCTAATACATGATTGAATTGGGGGAGCAGTTCAAGAGATTGGTGAAATTGAGAATAGGCTATATCACCTTAAGACAAGTGATGGTGCCCTAGCGCTTCACAAGCCTTTCATTTCCCTGTCTCTACCAGTTCTGGTCCTATAAAGTTGTAGCACAATAGACTGGGTCATTGATGAGACCAAATTATTCAGTATACTTTATAAATAACTCACTTAATTTTTAATAATTTTAGAGTATTATTTAATAGTTTTAGCTAGTTTTCAAATTATGGTGCAAATTTAGAGTGTAAAGTGAAAACGTGATAAAAGTGGAGTATTTAGAGCAAAATACAAATAAATGAAATCAGATCATAAAAGTCACGCTCTGACCAAGCGTAGAGCCACATTCTATGGACAGCAATCGCGCACACGGTGACGTGGCAAGAGAAGAATTTGTGATGTGTCATAAAAAAGCTGAAGATGCTGACTCAATGGTGGCCGCACAATATGTCGCGTGTGGGGTGATAAGCTGAGTGATGCGCACAATAATCTTGAAACTAAAAACGGGATAGCAGAATTGAGTATTTTTTAGATCGATATTTTTCACACCAGTATGCGATTTGAGTGATTCAAATTAACACATAAAGGGAAATAATTATTTATTATTTTTCTAAGAGGAGTCCGATTATAATTCTCAATGGATTTGTGCCAAAAGAACCAACAATTTTGGTGGACATAATCATCCTAATTCAGCTCTTGATTTCTAAGTTTCCGATTTCTATCTTCTCAAGTAAGAATCCTAAAGTCTTTAAATGATAATCATCAAAGGATTTGCACCAAATTCGTATAGATCTCACTATCTAAGTTAGAGGGCACTTAGAGTTATTTAAGGAGGTCTTTACCGCCTCTTTTCAATGTGACCGCATTGTTCAAGTGTCGTGTGCCTCCTAGTAATATCAAGTACGAATCTGTTGAGGTATATAAACTATAACCGCTAGTGGGAGGAAGGCTGCAGAGGAAGGAACATCGTAGTAGGTTTTGTAAAAATTCTTACTTGTGCATTATTATTGTGATATTATTATTTTTAATAAATTTTATGTTTTGATGCTATGTTTTTTGCGGGTAAACTGAATGATTGCATTATTACACGACAATCTTAATGAATAAATGCGTTCTTGCGTGATTTTTTTATTGTTGATCTAGTTGTGGGCTTTAGGCTTATATTAACTTGATCGTGCATGTTTATAGGTAAACATAATGACAATGCATATTTTTGATCCTAAACATATGTCTATTAATGTTTCAGGGATCAGTTGCAGTCAAATATATTCAAAAAGTCCGAGTCGAACCCAAAGGAGCAAGTGAGGCTTGTCAGAGGCACTAATATCGTAGTTACTGAATATTTAATCCTAGTCGATTGGTTTTTGGTTGAGTTACGAACTACGCAAAATAAAAGCAATTGTGGAGGGAAGTTGTGTTCAGATTATGGAAACATCTTAGGGATTCTACTTCGCCTAAGTTATATGCAAACTCTCATGTTATCCTTGAAGCATAAATTATCATCCACAATGTATCATGCAATTTCAATAATACGACATATCACTCAATAATTCACATGCAAATCCGACTTTTGGGTGTTCCTACGTAGCAAATCATTGAGTACAATTGATTTTGTATTGTGTTGTTTCCCCATTCTGGCCTTCGTAGCTCACAAATATTAGTCAAAGGGTGATACATTAATATTTCCTTAACATGCAGCACGATAAACAAACTACTCAATATTCCTGGGCAACTTCCGATTCTGGTCTTCGATTGACGAGGGTCATTAACTACAACTAAGTAAAATATCCAAACCAACCTGATTCTGGTCTTCGTGAAATGGAATATCCTAATCTAGAGGGTAATAGATTTAATCCTAAACTAAGTTCTTATAACATGTATATTTAAACTCTAAATAACCATGTTCCTAAGCGTCCCTAGAATAATGGATGCAAGATAAATCCGTTAATAAATCCTACATCAGTCATACGTTGTATATATATTCAAAGAGCACGAACAAATATGGATGAAAATACTTTTAATTAAACAACATAAATCTGAGTTCACTACGACTTAGAATCCGTAGGATCCTAGAATAGGGAGACTACTCACTACGTATTATAGTAATACAATCACAATAATAATAAAAGTAAAACTAGGGTGGTAAAAGAAAGCTTAGTCTCATGATGCTCCAACTCTGAATGGTAAAATCTCTGAGCTCTTGTGTGTATGAAGATGTATAGAATGAGCCCTAAGTCTTCTATTTGTAGATGATATGTCACCTTGTAATTTGGATAGTCTTCAGAAGGAATCCTATCGTCAAAAGGGTTCCTAAAGGTGAGAATTCGAATTTGTCTTTTCTGGACCCAACACGTGTAAACTCGACCTGGGTCGAGTTCTTGCAAAAAAACACGACCTAGGTCGCGCTCCTCCATGAAACACAATCTGAGTCGAGTTCTTTAAAAGAAAACTCGAATTGTGTTGAGTTCTAGTTTTGCATATTTACATATTAGCTTGAAACTTCTTCTTTTGATAATTTGATCCCTGAATTTGGCTTTCTGTCCGATTTTAACCCAGTTGCACTATTTTCATCATTTTCCTCTTCTGAAGCCAGTTTCTTCATATTTAACCTACAACAGATAAAATCAACAATAAATCATTAATAATAACTCATTCAAATATACTAAATATAAGTATTTAAAATAGGATAAATTATTACTCTATCACATACTCTAGATTAGCTTTAGGCTAATATGCTTAGAGTGAAATCTCTATCATTGCTCATAAATGTGTATATCCTTTCTCTGTACTTCTATCTCGTATAATTGTCATACGAAATTTGTATATTGGCCAAGTGATATAAAATGATATAAGGATAGGAGCGATTATTTACAACTTGTCACACTATGTGGTTCATGAGTGCGCATATTTTGCTGAGTTTGATTCATAATGAGTTTCATCTTTTTCATCAATAATCAACACAATCACAAATAAGTCACCTGAGTTGCGCATCAATCTCACTGATTCTTTTCTCCATCTACAACTTTGCAGGTTTATCATTCACTTCATAAACCCTTTTAGATTCTTTTTTGTTTATTTTATTTTGTGTCATCACTAATTATTTCAGGATCCTTGTACTCATGGGTTTGACCCTTACTCACTATTTTCTATTAGAAAATGAAATATAAATTTATTTATATAACGGTATCACCGACAACGTTATTAACCATCCACCCATTTTCAAGTTTTCTTCCACCTTAAGAGATGTATTATACATCACTTGTTAAAGAGAGGCTTTTAAAATTCCATGCACAGTGTGTTCAATGACAAGACAAATAAGATTACCATTCAGGGAAAACTCTATTAAATTAATATCAATATTTCATTTTCAATACATGGATATATGAGGCCATTACGCAGTTGAAGGCATCACGGATGCTCAAAAATAACTTGGACACACTTGACGAGATAAAAGTTAGAAGTTTATAAGTTTATTGGAGACTTCTTCCTTATGGTAAACCAGTTTGAGAAGAAAGTGAAGAGCATAAGGATGGACGATGGGGGGACATGAACACAGCAACAAATAATTTTCTCAAGAGCCAAGAATGCATCTATCAACTGACATGTGCCTATACACATGAGTAACATGGAGTCACGGAAAGTAAGTATAGACACATAAATTGTCTTGCTTCCTATGGGTGCTTTGATAAGTTTTCATATCTATTGTTTTCAAAAGCTTGTAGCTCAGTCTTCATGGCACTCATCTATTTACGATTTTGACAAGCCTCAGAATACAGTGTCCGTTCTGTGATAGATGATACTTGGTAAGCAAAGGTTGTGTGTCTCAATGTCTCATACTACATTTATCATAACTGAAATACTTAATAATGAGATTTTTTTAGTGGCCACCATCTCAAATGATAATCAGCCACCCAATTGGGCATTCTCCTGATCCTTCTAGGCATTCGTTGGGCAAGCTCATCTCTCTCAACTTTATTGTTCTTTTTCTAATGTTCATCTGCATCATTCATGGTAACATGATTATAAATCTTATCAAGGTTATCTCCTTGCTCAATGTGTGCTGAGCTCACATCATTTACCATTTCTTCTGAAAAATATACAATTTTAGGAAAGACAGTGCTTTCTTCGTGCACCATACTTTTGTCGGAAAGATATGATTCTAAAAACTTTACATTTCTGCTCACAATTGGTTGATGAGTCATTAAATCATACAATTTGTAACCTTTTTGCCCTACTTGATACCCCCAAGAAGATGCAATAATTTGCTCTACTATCCAATTTGTCTCTACCAACATTAGCGACACTGCAAAAACACAAGCAATCAATCACACGTACGTGATCATAAGAGGATTTTTGTTTGAAAAATACGTCAAAAAGAGTTCTTTCATCCACTTTGACTAAAGAGAGTTTGTTAATTAAATGGACTGTTATCATAACACAACCTCCACAAGCATTCTGGAGCATTTGATTATAACATTAAGTCTCTACTCACTTCAATATGTTGCAAGTGAGTTTACAACGTGAATCACAATTATGATGGTAGCATAGAAGATGCAAGGCTCATGTCATGAAGGGATTTATCCAAACTAAAGATTTGGACTATCATGAAACCTTTGCGCCAGTGGCCAAGATGATCACAATAGAGCTTTGTTAGCAGTTACCTCAATAAGGAACTAGATCTCACACCAATTGAACGTAAATAATGAATTCTTGAATGGTGAATTGGATTAAGATGTTTATATGGCTTTATCTCAAGGATTATACTCAAAGGCTAAGGAGCATGAACTCGTTTGTAAGTTGAACAAGAGCATCCATAACTTGAAATAAGCTAGTAGATAATATTTTGCAACACTAAGCAATGCACCAGTGAACTTAGGATTCACTGTTGACATGGATGATTACTATTTGTTCACCATACATCAATGGTAAGAACTTATTATTATTGCTGTTCGTATATCATTAGTGTCATCGAGAAATTGAAGAAATATATTCACACAAAATTCAAGATAAAACATCTCGATCGATCACCTCAAATATTTCTTTGGATTATAGCTTTTCTGATCTGATAGAGAAATATTTGTATACCAAAGAAAGTATGACTTCAACCTCTTAACTAAGACATGTCACTAGGGATAGAAGTCGTGCACCATTCTAATTGATGTTAAACTCAAATTAGATACACCTAATTCTTCTCCTCTTGATGCTATAATAGGCTACAAGACTTATGAGAAGGTTCATTTACTTAACAATCATGGGATCAGACCTAGCCTATGTGACATATTTTCTAAGCCAGTTCATGAAGTGCCCCACTGAGGATCATATGAATGCAGCTTTAAGAGCTCTCAGGTACATCAAGAGTGCACCAACCCAAAGGTTATTCTTCCCGAATAATTTTGAGAGAACATTACAAACATATTGGGAAGCCGATTGGACGCTTGCCCAACCACGAGAAATTCAATAACGGGATATTGTATGCTTAGTGGGAACAACCTCATAACTTGAAAAAATAGAAACACTATATTGTTTCAAGGTCTTTAGAAAAGAGTGAGGTCAATAGCTCACACATGTTGTGAATTGGTTTGGATATCTCGCCTCTTACAAGACATGATGATAAAGTTCAAACTCTAATAAGATTGTTTTGCAATAACAAGACCCCCATCCACATGCCCACAATCCGGTCTTTCACGGAAGGGCTAAACATATCGAGTTGGATTGTCACTTTATTAGGAATCACATCAAAAATAAATTCATAACTCCTACGTTCTTATCTTTCCAAGAGCAGCTGATTGATATATTTACAAAGCTCCCGGGTACAAAAATTTTAGGTGGAATTTTATTGAGATGATATAGGATGGAGGGATACAAATAAAAATTTGAAATTTGGTGGGATAATACTAAAATTTAGTCAAATTTATGAATATAAATTTTTTTCACTATGGATACAAGTATTTTAGTGAAATTTGGATTGTCCCAAAAGCCCTCTAGTGCATCCGTCGCTAGGCGTTGAATTGCACGAACAGAATATGGTGCATTGCACGTACACCATCAAGTATTACTCAGAAAAATTGAAGAATTTCGTACATGAAAAGATAATTGAATAAAGCTGAAGAGACACCTTAGTAAAAAAAGTATTATTGTGGCATTATTGTATAGTCTCTTCTAATTCCCCAATGTCCTCCCAGTGCATCTGTCACTGGGAGTGTTGATTTATATGAACAGAATATGTGGTGCACTGCACATACACCGTGGAGTATTCTAAAAAAAATTCAAGATTTTTCATGCATTGAATAACAACCGAATAGCAGCTGAGAGACACCTTAATAAATAAGCATTATTATAGCATTATTGTATAATCTCTTCTAGTTCCCAAATCCAAATGCATAAGTCCTGGTAGAGGCTGCTTATAAATGCAAACAAAATGGAATGATAACTTATCAGCTAGTTCATCGAATCATACATGTTTCCTCCTTTAAACCAGTGGCGGATTCAAAATTTTGTTTTGGGATAACAAAATTATCTAATCAAAACTAAAAATTTAGTTGAAATTAAGCATATAAATTTATTTTTTATATATATAATTTATTTTTTTTTTACATAGAAATATGTATTTTAGAACTATTAATCTAAACATGACATGTGATTGCCAACTAACATTCCATTAACCTACACTTAATACCACACATCAACCTCCCAATAATTTGCTTCTCATGGTCATGCTTACTAAATACTAGCAGCCTAGTACTATTGAATAGAACATGTACATGTCCAACCATCACCACCCTTCAACTTATTGACCCCCATTAATAACAATCCAATAAATCAAGTCACCATAGACCAGAACAGAACATGCGGTGCAATTATCCTACCAGGTACGACCGACAGATGCTGGCATACTTACATACTTACGTTTGGGAGCCCGTATAACATGTGGATGTATTATTAATACCCCATATAAATAATACCATATAATTAAAAGAGATTATTAATACGGATTTTAAAGAGTAAAATTTATGATACGTATTATTAATACTTATACGGATAATGAACCAAACATCTTTAGTTGATATTATTTATACTATCTCATTACTAATACACTCTACCAAACGGAAGCATGCAATGCTCGGGCCATTAAGATTTAGGACCTACATATACCTGTACATCATACTGCATGACAAACCTCTTATAAATGCTACATTAACTGGCTTGTCTGCCAACCCCAATCAAAACACCTCCCTCTCTCTCAAACTCTCTTCGATATGGAGCACTATAAAACTGGTACAAAAACCAAGCAGCTGTCCACGGATAACTTTGCAGTAAATCATTCGCAATGAAAGCAAGCCACCACACATGTCACTTTCTAGGATTATTACGTGCATAAATGAAATGGATGGATGACTTGGTGGAGGGTCATAGAATAGCATCAAATGACAGCTTGAGGCATGAAGCCAAAAGCTTCACATGAGATGAGAGACAACAGTAACAAAAAAGACTAGTAACATAAAAATACAAGGGCTGGTTATGACACACCTCCCTCCCATACAAGTAAGTATTCACCTTCTCCAGATCCCCACAAAGCTTCCTGATCCCAGATTTAAAAATACTACTGCGCTGTACTTTCTATGCAAGTGGACGGCCAGACCAGCCTGACATGAGTATTTTACACGGATTGTACCCAATATCACATGGCTTCTGATCCCAACCCATCCACCATTAATCAATGCACAGTGTAATAAAATTCCACACATTATTCAAAACATATACTGGTGGTGAGTACGTGAAGAAGAGATTGGGATGAGAGGTGCCTGGAATAAGGAGAATATATGATGTGGTTTGCACAGCTTCAGCTCAGCTTCCCTTGCCAACTCTGCATTCTTCTGAAACATTTAAGTAGTTTGGTCATATCAGTCTGTTAAAAAACAAGCAGCAAGTAAATGCTCTACCAAAAGACAAGTGGCATTAATGATTGTGAAAGCTACTACTGGTTTGGTTTGTATGTAGGAGAGATGTGAGTTATATAGAGAAATTGAGATTTACTTCTTCATTAACAAACGAGCTTCTTTCTTCCCCCTCTTCAGGTTTTTCTCAAGTCCGTTCTCTGTTCAGCTTCATCTTCAGTCTCTACCTTCTGATTGGTGAAGGGTGTGGAGGCGGCAATCGGTGGAGATGGGGAAGACAGGGAAGTGGATAAAGAGCTTGTTATCTGGGAAAAAGGCTGAGAAGGAGAAATGGAGCACTCAAGAGGCTGCTACTTTGGTTGGACCTGGTAATCCAACCACGCCAATCTCAGTGCCACCCACAACTCCCAAAGACAAAAAGAGATGGAGTTTCAGGCGGTCATCTGCCACCAGCAATACAAGTGGTCCCTTGAACTTGAGCTCTACGGAAGCTATTGCTGGTGCTAATACTCTACCAGCGGCAGTGTCCATTATGGACTCTCAGAGTGAAGAGAAGAAGCTTGCCATGGCCGTGGCTGCGGCTAAGGCAGCTGCTGCTGAAGCAGCAGTCGCAGCTGCAAAAGCTCAGGCGGAGCTTAACCGTCTATCTATGGCTGCTAATGAAAGATGCAATCCTTATGAACATGCTGCAGCCATTATGATCCAGTCCACCTTCCGTTCTTATTTGGTAATACTGCAATGCACTTCACTCATTTCTGGACAGGAATCGCCCCAAGTTTATACATCTTGAGCTCTCTTGCAGGCAAGAAAAGCGCTGCGAGCTTTGCGAGGATTGGTGAAGCTGCAGGCTCTGGTGAGGGGGCACCTGGTGAGAAAACAAGCAAAGGCTACGCTGAGGTGCATGCAGGCATTGCTCACAGTTCAAGCCAGAGTCAGAGCTCAGAGAATACAGATGGCTGGAGACGGAAAGCCTGTTGATCAAAGGAGATCGCCACATCGTCGGGCACCACAAGACAGTAGGCCCAGACATTCATACAATGTACGTAGCTTCTCATCAATTGCCAGGTTCATAATTCTGAATGCACCATTTGCATTAAAATCCTGAACCTGATCAACTTCACTGAATCTGTTTAATCTGAGATTAGGATGCTGACAGAAGCCTGGATGAGAACATTAAGATTGTTGAGATGGACATTGGGGAATCGAGAGGAAGCACCAAAAGCAGAAAAAGTTACTCAACCCACTCTCATACAGAGCAAGCAGAACATACATTCTCAGCCTACAACCCACCCTACTCGATGCAGGATGAGTTTGGGATCTCACCAGTGCCATCTGCCATGACTGAGATGAGTCCAAGGGTTCGCAGCGGGCACTTCGAGGATCTCTCATTCAACACAGCTCAAAGCAGTCCCCAGTTCCACTCAGCTTTTTCCAAACCTGAAATACCCCAAGTTCCATTCTCGTTCCACCAGTCAGAGTACCCAGAGTCATTAAACTACGACTGCTCGCTCTTCCCAAATTACATGGCTAATACAGAGTCTTCAAGGGCTAAAGCGAGATCCCAGAGCGCACCCAAGTGTCGTCCAGATTCATATGAGAGACAACCGAGCCGCAGAAGGCCATCTATAGAAGGAAGGAATGTTCCCAGGGGAATGAGGATGCAACGGTCATCTTCACAGGTTGGGTCTGCCGTTCAAGGATACAACTATCCATGGTCAATTAAGCTTGATCAATCAAATGCATCTCTGAAAGCCAGTGAGTGTGGATCCACCAGCACTGTCCTGACCACAAACACCTACTGCAGATCAGTTGCCGGACATAATGTAAGTATACGCCATCCCATCTCAAGTTAAGATCATACATAATACAGTGATACGAAAATGAGTCCTACCAATTTCCTGAAACTCAACGCCTAAAAATGCAGCCAAACATGAACCGGTACAACGAGTATGTCAACCCACCACTGTAGAGGCATTTCCATGAATTCCAAACTTGATCAATCAGTCCAACACATTAGAAGAGTGAAAATTCAAGAAGGAGATGCTAAAATTGGTGAAGGCATCTGGTCACCACCACCGACTTTACCGAAATCTGGTTACATATAGATGAGAGAGGCCTTAAATCAATTGCCTAGCAAAGATTGATTGCAACCAGACCACCTGCGAGACTCGCCGAATCTCCCTCAGAATAGTCTAACATGTTATAAATGTCCAATGATTTGTTGTGTTTTGAGCTTTTTCTGTTGTGAATTCCAACTTCTACAACAATCATGTCCGGAAGCTTCTTTTTCATTTGTTCAAAAAAACTTCAGAGTGAATCACTCGTCACTTGCAATCTCCTGATAGTGATTCAATTACCATATTCCACCTGATTGTGCACGGCAAAATTTATCTGCTGATATAGTGCAGGCAGCCAAAGACTAGCTTCAACGAACAATATTGTAGACTACTCTGTACATTAAATAAGACATGATATTAATCATTTAAACAAAGTATTCAAGATTCTGAAAATGTGAAGAAGAAGAAGAAAAATTAATGCTCAAGTTCAGTTTGCAAAGATTAACAACGCCGCCGCGGAGTCACCACCTCCAGTGGCTTTTGGGCCACGTGCATAATTTTCCGTGAAGCTTCAGGGAATCTGTGACACCCCAGATTAGGGTTTCGGTCGGAACTATGAAGTGGTGATCAGCGTTGGAGTTGTGAGTTTTCAGTCATCAAAAGCTTCAGCTTCAGATCCTGTCTGAAGAGGGATTTTTTATCAAATGGGATTTTTTCACTTTATTCTCTATCAAATGAGATTTTTTATCAAATATGTAACACCGCGCTTGGTTTATTTTTCATTCTGATCTTTTCGCTGTTCGAAACTGCGAAAATCTCTATTATTTTCGTTGTTCGCAACCGCGAAAAGCTTCATGTGATTTTCACACTTCGTAACTGCAAAAATCATAGAGATTTTCGTAGGTCACAACTGCGAAAAATCATATGTTTGTGACAATTAAGTAGACAATGAAATATTCTTAGGATTTCAATTTTCGCAGTTCGAAATCACGAAAATCGCATGGAGCTTTTCGCAAACCGCAAAAATAATAGAAGTTTTCATGGTTTAGAACTGCATAAAGATCAATATGAAAAACAAACCAAACGGAGATTGAGAGATGATCGAGAACAAAATGAAAAAGTCACATTTTGATAAAAAAATCCCTGAAGAGGCGCCTTTGAGAAGTCGGTTAGTTAACGAAATGTTTACATGGGGGACTAGTTGACCGAGCGAACCGGGGACTGAGACCAAATTAAGGATTGGATTGGGCTACGGCAAGATTGGGTCGGTCAGATTTAAAAGCCCACCAAACAAAATGTAATGACGAGACTACCCTTACGTTTTCGGCCCATATAAACCGAATCAATTAGGGTTTTGTTGCCGCTACGAGTCTGAGAAGAGGAGGCGTTGCATCACCACCGCAGGAGCTGCACTACTACAACCGCCTCTTCCGGAGATGGCCGTCGGGTAATCTGGGCCCTTTATTCTCGCTCTATTTGTTGGTTCCTGCTATTAAGCTTTTGTAGTTGAATGCTGAACCATATTTTTCATCTCGGCCATTGGCAGAAAAAATAAGAGAATTTCCAAAGGCAAGAAGGGAGGAAAGAAGAAGGCGTATGTGGTTTTATTAATATCAATTTTCGAGCTTTATCTTTGTGTAACTAATTTCACTCTAATGTTGTAGAGTTTCTGATTGGTATTTTGATTGGTGGCAGTGCTGATCCCTTTGCCAAGAAGGACTGGTACGATATCAAGGCTCCTTCAGTTTTCAATGTCAAGCAAGTTGGAAAGACACTTGTTTCTCGTACCCAGGGGACTAAGGTCTCATTCTTCAAATGCCTTTCTTTTTCTTTTTTACCATTATGTATTAGTCAATAGATTGTTCAGAATACTATTGTAGGAAGTAGAATGCAGTGAGTTCTAGCATCCAAACCGGATGGATAAGAGTAATCTGCTAAGTACATATTCTCTGTAGTTAATCTGAAATAACTCATTCATTTAGTCTGTGTTTGGTTTAGGGAAAATTTGTTGGAAAAGAAAATTTGAGCCTTAAAATGAGAATGAATCCCTTGTTTGTTTTGTGTAAAGTTAGATGAAAAAAAATTAAATGGAAAATTTTAACAGAACTAAGAGTGTTTTAGTACTTTCCCTTAATATTCCATCCCTGACAAAAGTAAAATGGAATGGATTTCATTCGGAATTCAGTTTTCCTCCCATTTTCCTTTACACCAAATTTTCCCTAAACCAAACACATTATTAGGAAAAAGGGGTCCACTCAGTTAATGCTTATGCTGATTGCAGTTAGAATTTTGGTGCATCTTTTAGAGTGTTGTTATTTTGGCTTTAACAGATTGCTTCCGAGGGGCTTAAGCACAGAGTGTTTGAGGTGTCACTTGCTGATCTCCAAGGAGATGAAGATCACTCCTTCAGGAAGATCAGGTTGAGAGCCGAGGATGTTCAGGGAAGGAATGTCCTCACTAACTTCTGGGGAATGGATTTCACAACTGACAAGTTGAGATCCTTGGTCCGTAAGTGGCAGACTCTCATTGAGGCTCATGTTGACGTGAAGACAACTGATAACTTCACATTGAGATTGTTCTGCATTGGCTTTACCAAGAAACGCCACAATCAAGTTAAGAGGACATGCTATGCCCAGTCTAGCCAGGTTAAACAGGTATAGCGCCTTCTACCGACCTGTCAAATTCCCTTCACTTCAAATGTGTTCTTTAATGATTTACAAATTTCTCACAGTCTCTACTTAAAATGTTTTTACCTGTGTAAGAATGTATATTGTTCACTCGGCCTTGTATAGTAACTAGGTATTATGTTCTGAATTCATAATATAAATTTATGGTCTGTATAGCTCATGTATAACATTTTATGTCTGAAAGTGTGAGTTTATTTTGCTTTTATCTGTTGTCTTAGTATACTCCTGACTTTACATTATTTTTGGTGACAATATTTTAAAGGATTTTCTTTGAATGATAGATCCGTAGGAAGATGATGGAAATCATGGTCAACCAAGCTACCTCATGTGACTTGAAGGAGCTTGTCAAGAAGTTCATTCCTGAGAGTATTGGGAAGGAGATTGAGAAGGCTACTTCTAGCATCTACCCTCTACAAAATGTATTTATCCGCAAAGTCAAAATTTTGAAAGCTCCCAAGTTTGATCTTGGAAAATTGATGGAGGTTCGTCTATCCTTCAGTCTGTTAACTTTCTACCAGTGTAATTTCTTTCAATGTTATGCCTTGGTTAGAATTGTAGTTTTGGTTTTGGTGCCATGGGGATTGTGTGGTTGCTGGTATATTTCAATAGGCACTTCATTGGAAACTCTGCTGACCCTTCCATTATTGCCCAACTTCAGGTGCATGGTGACTATTCAGAGGATATTGGCATGAAGGTTGATAGGCCGGCCGAGGAGCCTGTTGCGGATGCTCCAACTGAACTCATCGGAGCTTGAAGACTGCCTGATTAGATTTGTATGCTTATCATTACTGTTTTCCAACTCATGTTTTTAGTTTTTTTTTATGGAGAACTTTGAATAACTATATTTGACAATCAATATTTTTGCATGGCTTATTTCGAGAGATTATTATTACATTTGGGATAAATTCAACAGTTCTTTTTGAAGTAATCAGCAGTCCATTTTATAGATCTTATTTGTTGAAAGGTCTGTGCTGGTAACTGTACGAGATGTACGAATTATTTTTATTTCACATCGGTGTTTGTTGAGAACCTTTTTAGTTCCAGAAAAATACATAATGCTTGCAAAGTTGCAGGCTCAAAAATGATTCATTATTTTCTCTTATTTAGCTGTCAATTTTTATCTGTCTACCTTACCAATATTTTAAGTCTCCCCTTATCTCTTACTTAACTGATTTCATGTTTTCTTTTCTCATTCGACGTACTAAACGCCAATGACTCTCGAAACCTCCTCTTGTAATGGTCATCTCCATGTGGCACTTAACCATTTTACTCTATCTTCAGATTCTTGTAGAGTTTTTGATCCACCCTTCAAACAGCTAGTCATAAAGGCTCACTTCATTCCATTTCCTTCAAGCCCTTGGTCGTTGGCTAGTAGCGTATACTTTAGTAATGAGAAAGAATTGCGCCATTCCCATGCATTATATTAGAGCTTCCTCTACCGACATGCCTCTTTGTCTCTTAACTATGTGTTCCACTGATGAACTAACGACATGTATGTCAGATTACTTTACCGAGTTTAAGACTATACCTAGCATCAACCATTCGCCAATCTGGACCGGAGCCCTACGACCGTTACTTAGTTGGTCACCTGATCCGTATGCATCATCCGTCGATAGCTATTCTTGGATTCTTTTACTCATCAACAACCACGAGCCTCAAGTGGCAGCCTTTCCGGTACTTGGCACATGGCCTTGAGTTGTTTCATCGGCCAGGTGTGGCTAGTGACGTGCCTGAGGCCGTCACGATTTAACTGATGAGCTCAATCCTCATTGCCAATAATCACTTCCATTACGTACCAGCCAGCTATCCATCGAGCCTTATTACCCCAATCGTGTAGCACACTTGTTTGGGCTAACACAGACCTTTCCTATACCCATTTGGTACCAGACTGACGAGGTCCTCTTGGTGCGGCAGAGGTTGACAACCATTTCCCCCTCGTCCGCTTTCTGCCAACGGAAGAAGATGAAAATTTCCTTGCAAAAATCTCTTGGTAGGCAACATCTGGGCTGAAAGCTTCCGGCTTCTGCTCAACGAGGTGGAAACAAAGTTGTGCCATCCCAATTGGAAAAGGATTTATGTATGTGCCCTTATGAATGATAATTCATTTATTTGTTGCATATTCACTTTTCCTTTAAGGGCATTTTTAACGGAGTTTTATATGAAGGCTTATGTCAGAATACGAAACTTATCTGGCATGAAGCTCCATTGTGGATGTCCATTTATTCTCCTCTGATATGATACCGCTTTATGCATATGATGCGCTAACCCGAATGCACCGTGAAAATAAACAATTTATACAATGTTTTCAAATTAAAAATGTCGTATATATTATTATTGAATTCTTTTTACGGCGTTTTTAAGTTATATATGTCATATATGCATTTAGGGGTTGTAAAATGAATTGGGCTGGGCTTATGCGATGTTTTCAGATTATAAACGCCTTATATAGTTAGTTTTAAATATTTAAATATTTTATAGCTGTTGAATTTTATGTTAAAATTAAAAATTCAAGGTGCAAAAAAATACCATTACAATAATTTTATTGAAATAAAAAATTCATAAAATTTTATTTTTTAACTATAAATACTCAAGTAATTCACACAGTTTATCTTATCCCTTTCATTCTTTCTCAATCTTTCGATTTCTCAGTATTTAATAAATTGGTAATTAGTTTAGTATGGAAAAGAAAAAAAGTGTAATATGACATGTGGGTCCTATGCACAAAATTGTATGAAGATTTATTGAATGTGAGTGAAAGATTTATGAAAAAGAGGTTATAGGCATAGTAATGTGGCATGACACAAATCTCACTTGACACAAACCTGCTTTTCATATTTATGGGTTGGAGATGCCTTAAATTCTAATAACCAGTGACTTTCAGGCGACTCCATAACCTTTACTAAAAAGTATCGCGGCCACCTTTATCGATTGAAAAGCATCATCAAAACTTCCTCAAAAAAGCATGAATAGAAGGTCTCAATAAAGGTATCTGAACTCTGACCACTATTCAAACAATAGACCTTCTCCCGATAGAAATGAAGTTCCCTTGACACGCCTCCAAAAAAAGAAGTTAAAAGTGTCACCCTCTTAGAAGGATAATTTCTTTGTTTAATTTATTCAAATCAAAACGTTTTAGGTAACCCACAAAGCCTATAATGTTAGTGATGACAAAAAAAGGAAGTCACTAATGAGGATTTTTTGATGAGAATGGCAACTAGCAAAGCATTAGAGGGATAAAAAGAATAAGTTAGACAAATTCGTAACTTAGGTGACAAACTTCTGATTTTATTGATCATTGATATAAAAGATGAAAGTCATGTTATGGAACAAACTCAGCAAAATATTCTCACTTTGATAGTGTGACTATTTCTGAAGAATTGCTCCTACCATAATACCAATATATCGCCAATGATACAAATTTAATTTGTCAATCATGCGAGACAAAAGTATAGAGGAAGGACACATGCATTAACGAGAAGTGATAGGGGGTTCAGTCTAGGTTATCTAGCTCGCGCAAACTTAAAGTATGTTTATCTATAAACATGCACCACATATGTTTATTGCTACTTATCTAGTTAGTATATGCCCAAAGCCTCATAACTAGATCACAGTAAGAAATCACGTAACAATGCATTCATTCATTAAGTTTGGCATGCAACAAAACAATCATTCAGTTGAACCTGAATAAACATAATAATTTCAAAACATAGAGCCTATTAAGAACAAAAATCTCAAAACAACAATCCACAAGTCATCGCACCTAAACTATGTAAGGGAAATTGGTGATGCATGATCATTAAAAAATATATAACAAGATAGGTAAGAATCCTTACAACTCCTATGAGTTTTTCCTTTCTTTATGGTCCTCCACTGGCGACTGCAGGTTAGAGATCCAAAGAGATTCCATTCATGATTTTTTGGTAGGCATACAATACTTGAAGCAACGCAGTCACATTCTGAATGAGGGGGCGACGACCACCTTAAATAGCACTAAGTGGCATCTAACTTCAATAGGAGGATCTGAACGAATTTGATGTAGATATTTGCTAATTACCTTCTTAAGACTTTAGGATTCAAACTTCAAAAGGATAGAAATTGCAAATTTTAAAATCGAAAGCCGAATTAGGAAGATTATGTCCACTGACTTTATTGGCTCTACCGGATCACATCGGTTAAAAGTTAGATTCAAACTCCACTTAAAAAATTATAGATGATTTTTTTATTCGTGTTCCAATTTGCAAAGTTAGATTATTCCTTCTTCACATCTTCAAGACTGGTATCATTGACTCATTGAATTCTTCCGAACTGAGACTTAGCTAATGAATTTTCTTAGGGAACGACACTATTAATTCTATAAGAATGACTGCCTCGTGCCCAAAGATAAAGGAAAAATGTGAATTTTCACTGCTATCCCTCTATGTCATCATGTATGACCACAAGTTTAAAAGTACTTTTTCATTCTAGCTCCTCGGGCCTCCTTCTCTTCGGTGAATTAATCTGCCACCACAAAGAAAAGAAACTCCCCTTACAAGAGTCATGATATCACCAAACTCAGCAAAATATACAATTCCATAAAAATTAATGACAAAGTAGAAACAATCTCTCTACCCCTATGCCATTCTAAACATTCCTTTTGTCATTAGGATTCAATACAAACACATGCCTATAAAATATAATCATATGCCCCTAGAACTCATGCATGCAATAATGATGTCAATGTGAGTTAACAAATAAGTGAGTAAAAGTTTCACAAGATAATTAGATGCTAGCCTATCTAGCATGTGTTTATATTAAGAAAAAATATGACCGATTTAAGCTCCATTTCTTAGCAATTTGAGTCAAATCCTAAACTATTTAACACCATTTAATTATTTTTTAGCCCTGCTTCATGTAAAATGATGAAACAGGGGGCTAAAAAACAAAAGAAAGCAATTTGGAGAAAAATAGTACAAAAATTGAAGAAATTGCACAAATTCAGCATCTACTCAGTTGAGTATAAATCCTACTCAACCAAGTAGATGTTGGACATGCTAAAGGCGGGAACAACCTAAGCTCCACACGACCTGAGTAATATGAAGAAGGAAATTCACTTGGTCTTGGTTGGTGCATTTATTGCTTGTACTGTCTGAGCACAAAAAAAATGAAAAACCCACTCCATCTGAGTAGACTTACTCGACTGCGTACGTGAATTAGGCACATCATATTTGACCGAGAACATGGCAAATCCCAACTTTTATGAAGAAGGATTCAGGGAGGATTTGGATTTCCTCTTCAAGGCCGTGAAAAAAGCCAACCCTCTTGCACTATGTAAAGACCTTCCAGCACCTCACACACATTAAAGACACCAAGATAGACAAGATATAACTCCTCTCTCAATTATCCCCAATGTAGAGAACTCTTCTCTCTACATGTTTTGTAGTTTTTTTAGCTTAGAGTAGTTTTTTCTGTAGTAAGTTTTTCCTTTTCATGGCTTAATTTGAGACTATGAGTGAATAGTGAACTCGGGTATAAGGCTCACAAATCCTAGCTCTCATGTAAGAATGCTCGACTCAAGTAAGTTTATTTTCTTATCTTCTTGTTATGTTGCCTGCCTTTATCGTATCATACCTCTTATGAACGTATATGAGTGATAAGAGAGAAAGAATTCTTCTATAATGATAGAAAAGATTGGATAAGATGCTGCTCTCCACTCCGAATTTAGATTCCCACATATGTTGTTGAATTTCATATGATTGCATCATATCAATATTCATATTTAGTTTAGAACTTCAATATTAAGTGACATAGTATTGGCCTAAATACGAAGCGAACATGCTTGTTAATCTGATTAACATAACTATCCAAAAAGAATATGAACGTAGCTCATTTGCTTGAGTAGAACTTGCATAATAGTTAGGTGAGGTGTATCTTAAGACTAGTTTATCTTTATCACTAAACAACCTCAATTAATGATTAAATACTGAAAAGATAAGCTCTAAGCCTATAACGCTCAAATAAGACCATCGCTCTTTGTGTTCAACCCGGTCTTACCGCTTATAAATTTTGTTTGACTTGTATAAGAACTCCTCAAATGCGAGGTGTGAAAATACTTCTTCAGGGAGTTAAGGTTTAATTATCAGCTAGCTATATATATAATTTTATTTAGCTCAGTTTTTAAATTTTAATTTTAATTTAATTTCATAACAATCTAAGTACTAAATAAGTCCCATAATCGGAACTTATCGGCAGAAAAAAATCTGGTTTTTTTTCAATAATGACTACAGTTAGTCAGAAAGAAAGTAGCTCCTATTTAAAGCTTGGCGAAGCCATATCATTAGTTACAGGCTGCATGCAGCCGAAGCATGGATTCCTTTGTCTTCTCCGGCTGCCCCTATGCATGAATGCGCTAAGAAGAATGCCTGTCCTAGCTTGAGAGAATCGGTATATCCCCGTAGCGGCCGTGCTCTTATTTTCATTTTGCAAGCTCTGGACAACACTATGGATTTTCTGTGCTTCCAGCTGTAGCCTACCTATCTTTTCAGATGATCTCCTTGCCTGCTCATATATTCTGCTTCTTCGGCTGCTCCCGATCTCTTCCCAATCTGCACACCCCTTGCTGCTTGACAACGAGGCCTTCTCAATGTTCTTCCTCAATCTGCTGTTGGTTTCCATCAGCTGAACAGAAGTCTCCTCAACTTCTTGCAACTGCTCCCTCATTGTTTCAAATTCAAACTCATTTGTTCTCTTGCTTTTACTGATCGTGTCCAGTTTCACCCTTATATCCTGCACCATGGCTTGGGTGTTTGTGAGTTTATTCGCATCAGAAGCAAGTTTGTGCAAAGCTTTGTTCTTGATTTCCTCTTGGCCTGGGTCGATGACGGTAATTACCTCTTGCTCGTCGACACCCAGCTCCTTCTCCACTTGGAATTCTATAGATGTGTGTTCAGGTTTCCTTTCCACGTCTTTGTACTGATGGTATATGGTGTCGTACACCTTCTTGTGTTTCCCCTTGACTCTTGAGTTTCGTCCGTAGGTCATCAGGTCATCGGCTGCACTGTTTCCCATCTGGATCTTTCCACTGCAGGATGAATCTGAGACTTCATCAAGAGGAATATCTTTCATCACCAATCCATTTCCATCTTCAGTTGCTACTGAGGAAGTTGTCCATGACGTGAGACCATCATATTCTGATGGATTTTCTTCAGTATGTCGGACGAATTTGTCTGGATTTATGGCTCTGAAAGATTTCAGATTTTCAGTTCCTTCAACTCTGGCCTGTGGCTTCAGCTTAAGATTTTTCAACATTGCAGGCCTCTCCTCGTCTTCAATTACAGCTTTCTCTACCATTTTTATCCTGAGACGCATCTCCTCTAAATCTGAAATTCTGTTCCAAAATTCCCTTTTATGAAAGTCGGCTGAGGCTGTCACTTCCTGCAACAAGTATAGAAGCTCTAACAATAAATAAAACAATGAAGAGGCTACATTAAACTAACAGTAATTTTGAAATGAATTATTTTTGATGAGTATAATCCTAATCACTTTGTACACTTGCCTTTGAATCTTGGTGGTCACTTCTTCTGTGATGCATTGTGCGGAGACGAGCAATGTCTTCCAGTGAAGTTATATCATCTTTCAGAGAATCTATAACAGGTGGATATGCAGATAGTTGAGATTTCAGATCTCGAAGTTCGGTCTCCAAATAGCGCACCTTATTTCTCAATATTTCAGTCTCTGCATCTCTTATTGCAGTCTCTTTTTCCTGATCAGCACATACAGAAACCATTTCTTGAAGTTTATTCTGATAAATGACTTCATGTACAGTTGACACCTGTAAATCACAGTAATACTTTTCAGTCTCAGCCTTCCAGAGTTCAGATTTGTTGCTCCTCACCTGTAGCTCAGCAGACATGTTTTCTTCCCTTGCTCTATGCATTTCAATATCTTCATGTAACTCGCAGAGTTCAGAATCGAGCTTCCCTCTCTCATCACGAAGGTATTTCACTTCTCGTTTTAGATTAATGTTATCACTGGACAGTTCTAGGACTTGCTTTCCCAAATCTTCACATATTAGTTTCGAATTTTCACACTCCATCTTAAGTGCCTCAGCAATCGTGTTGATTTCTCTGTTGAAATCATCTGAAACTTTCAGCTTTTGTTTTGTCTTCGAAAGCTCTAGTTCTTTCTTTGCAAGTAGCTTCTTGCCTGATAAAACTTCAGAGTAAAGTTGATCATTCAAATCCTTGCCTTCACAAAGCTCCTTTCTCATTATCTGCATGGATTCCTTCAGATGAAGATTTTCTTTTTCCTTGTTTTCCAGCTTCCGGTTAACAGTCTCAAACTCCTTCTCTAGATCATTGTGGACCTCAGAAAGATAGTCTAGACTTTCAGTAAGTTGTTTGACTTGCACGTCTTTGTCATTTCCATAGCCCTCAAAGAATGATGATAGATTACTGAAAAGCTCTGATTCATGCACAATGGAATTGTTTTCATCTTCCAGCTGTTGCTTTTCTCTCTTCAGTTCTGAGCATTCGTTCAGCAACGTTGCATTTTCTTCTACTATTTTAGATTGGTTTTCCTGCAACACCATATATTTGTCGCGCAATTCTATTAATTCTGTGAACAAATTGTCCCTTTCATCATTTAGGTTTTCCTTCAGCTGGTCTACTTCTGACACTGTCGATCTCAATAGGCTGTTTGACTCAAGGAGCTTATGCATCTCACCTTGGGTCGATGATAGCTGAAGTCTGAGACCCTGTTCGACATCTCTCTGACCCATCTCTAGCTTCAGCTGCTCGATAACAGTTATAAGAACTGAATTCTGAACAAGCAATAGATGCTTCTCATCTACATTTCTCGTAAAATCTTCTTTCATTGTCTCGATTTGTTGCACAATGACAGGGAGGAACCTCTGCTCTTCAATCCCCGCACCCAAACTGTCACATATTCCATTCTCGAGAGCCTGAAACACGTAAAAGATTCCTGATCTCAGCTTTCCAATTTCATCCATTAAGAAGTCAGTTTCAGCCTGATGAGCAATATTCTCCTTATCCAGCTGCGCTATTAGTTTGTTAGTCAGCATGGATTTGTCAGCATGTTGTCTACACTCTGTCATAAGGGACTTATTCTTCTCTTCTAAATCTTTTACTAACTTTTGCAACATAAGTAACTCTACTTCAGCTCTCATGGCTTTCTCATGTTTTTCAAATTCTTCCTTCCTGAATTTTTCTTCCCCATTCAACAGACTGATGTGTGTTTCAAGAGATGCCAATCGGGCCTCACTTGACTCCTTAAACCAAGTGCGCTCTTGCTTCTCTAAGCCAAGAGAAATTTGAAGCTCTTCTATTCTGTGAAGTGTGCATAATTTATCCTTTTCCAAAGCAGCGTGCTTTTCCTCAACTTCTGAAAATTTGACTTCAGATCTCTCTAACTTCTTTTCAACATCTTCCAGCTGAGCCATCAACTTATCTTTTTCAGTTTGAAGAACAAACTTCTCATTCTGAAGCAATCTATGAATTTCCACAAAGCTCGTAGATTCCTGTCTCAAGCCCTGAAGTTCAGCATTAGTAACAGTGAGTGAATTTTCAAGATCACTGTTTTTCTGCAGGAGCTTCTGCATGTTCTCAGTAACGATTTGCAACTGAGAAACCAAGCTAGCTTTTTCAGCAACAAGAGATGACTTTTCACACTCGAATAATTCGCTGGATTCTTGCAATTCTGTTAACTTCTGTTTTGCCTCAACCAACTCTCCAGTCACATTCAGTAAGGAGCTCTCCAGAGCTGCATTTCTTTGCAGAACCATGCCCATGTTATCAAGCTTTCCCAAAAGATCTACATTCTCATTCTGCTTCTGCTCACAAACTTCTTTAAGCTTTGAACACTCCTCCAACAACTCTTTCAGAGATGATCCGAGAGATTCAGGGCAAAGACCTACTGACTCTATCTGGCCAAGTAAACTCTGATATTTAGTGTTCAATTTCCCAATTCCCTCTTTGAGATTGCATATTTCCTGCTGGAGCAAATTTTCCAAATCCAGTTGGCGTGCAAGCTCCTTCTCAAGTTTTTCCTTCATGGACCTCAAACAACTGACTTCATTTGTCAGATCTTCTATTCTAACAGTAGATGATACTTTCACTTCATTCAAACTGCGATTTTCCTCCTTGGCTCGATGAAGCATTTCTTGCAAGTTATGCTTGCTCATCTCCAAGTCCTTCAGCATTTGAAGTCCATTTCTAAGTTCAATTGCCAAAATTTTATGATCCTCCTGCGACTGGGAGTGCAACTTCTGCCAGGTACTCAGACTTGCTTCAACTTTCAAAAGCTGAAAATGCTCCTCTTGAATGCGAATCTGCAACATCTCCAACTGATTTTGCTTATCAGCGATATCAAGATCTTTCGAAACAATAATCTGTACCAAATCATCAACCTCTGACTTCAGACACTGATTAGACCTGTCCAATAAGGCACACTGCTCCTCAGAACTCTTCAGTTTTGAGGCCCCTCCTGACAGCTCACAATTTAGCCTTTCAACAGCCTTTTGTGCCCCAGATAATTCACTTTTTAGCTTTGCTATGCTTTCTGAAAACTGTATATACTGAAGAGCTGCCGCCTCTTTTTCTTCATTCAACTTGTTTACAGCTTCTCTCAGATTTTTCACGTCAGCTTCAGCCACTTCATTTCTTTCATTCAGTATTCTGACATTCTCCTCTACAGACAAAAGTTTGCCCTCCAGAAACGATATCTTCCCCAAGCACTGCTCATATAAAAGAATGCCAGCTTCCCTCTCAGCATCTAATCTGGAAACCTCAATCTTCAGATTTTGAACTTCAGTCTCTGCTTTCAAAGCACGCTCATCAAGTTCTTTGGCATCTTGAAGGGCCTTAGACACTTCTGCCTCAAGCTTAGTTTTCTGGTCTAACAATTGCTGGCACTGAAAAAGACAAGCATCCCTCTCAGCTTCTGACAATGTCAGGGCTTCCTTCAATGATTCAATTTCATTCTCAGATCTGCGCCTCAGCTCATCAAAAGCCCTGACATCATCTTCAGTAAGATTTAGTTTGCTCTCCACATTCGACAGTTTCTCCAGACTTTGATGATATTGGAAAACAATGGATTCCTTTTCAGCTTGCATTTCGCCTACAGCTAATCTCAATGCCTCAATTTCACTTCCAGCCTCATACCTACATTGAGATTCAGGATTTTCATCATCAAGACGGTTAGGATTCTCCTGACTAGCCAGACCTTCTGCTGTCTGTCCCTCTGCAAGCTGTAATCTCTGTAGAGCTTCATCAGACTTGAACATCTCGCTTAATTGTTTCAAACCTTTTTCTCCACTACATCTACCAGAACTGGAGTTAAACGAAGAAAGCCCATTTATCTCCTTATTCATGTTTTCCGGGTTGAACAATGAATGGAATGAATTTTCAAATGCATAAACATCAAATTCAGATGATCCATCTAAACTAAAATCATCACCCGGGGATGGAACTTGGTCTGGGAACACTTCTGCAATGGTTTTATGAGCATGGCGTAGCCCGATCCTTGCATGATCATACCTTTCAGCCAGTGCGCGATATGCGCGGTAAAATCCCTCTACCAGTTGAATGAGCTCCGGACGCTTCCTATAGTACATTTCTGCCCTCTTTGCAAATGTATCACCATCTTCTTCAATAAGCTTGATCATTGATTTAACTTTTGCGTCCATGTCTGCTCAACCATCGGGATACAAATGAGTTAAGATTTATACACGCAAAACGAGTTCAAAAAATTGTTACATAAAGTATTATAACCATATAAATCACAGGTAACATTCTGCTTATAAAAAGAGGATCCAAAACAAAAGTTAAAAAGTGTCAAGGCTAACAGATAAGTTGATAGTGTAACTTACGACTCAAAAATGGATGAGAAGATTCGTATTAAATTATTTCTTGACAAAAATAAAAAAACAGTTATAGCAGAAGATACCCCAGTCAAGAATGCAGAAGATGGAGAAGGCGACAACTATTACCTGCGAGATTTTCTAGAAGCCATTTAGAATTCTTGGGGCTGATGTGGCTATCCCACCACCAGGAATACATGCGCTTGGACTTGGAATGCACTATTGTTGCCATTGCTGCAGCAACTAGGAGCAACAGAGTTGGCTTTGTCCTTGAAAGGCCGTGCTCCTTAGACCACTCAAGAAGGGTTGTATAACGGCTCCAGGCCAGCGTAACAACACTGAATAAACTCTGCCCAGTCGCCGTACTCTGCCGATAAGAGTATAAAGAAGCCCGAGTACCTCAACCTGTCCAGAAAAAACAGGAACAAAGAGATACAATTAGAAAAGTGATAGCAGGTCAACTCATGAATCAGACTAGACTACAGACGATACCATTTACAACGACCGGTTCATGAGTAGTAAGACTTAAATATCATCCATCACACAACATGTCCGGGCAAAAATCAAAGCCATATGAAGAACCTCTCAGACCATAAAACTGAAGGCAGACATTGTAGTAATAACCCAGTCAGTCAACCCTAAAACCCTTTTCACTCTCTAACAGGCCCCATATCATACAAATGGTGTTGAGATCAGAACAAGCATCATATCAAAGAGTAGTTGTGATTGACCCAACCACCGGATCTAGAAAAGCATACCCAGAAGATTAAATCCGTAAGTCAAACTTGCCGGGATCAGCAGCTGCGATACAAAGACACCCAGCTGCTCCATTTTACCTGTCACCGCGACACCGTCGTCATCAGACTCAGTGGCAGCATCATCATCGTTCTAGATCAAAAAGAGATAAATCAGTCTCGAATGAGTTTTCCCCGACTGTCTGTTTGTGTTGGGCAGGGCACGTAGAAATATATTCCGCAAGTTTGTCTCTGTCACTGTCTGCCACTCTTAACTCTATGCTAGTACAAAAAGAGAGAGCGAGATCAGGAAAGAGCTTTTTCTCACCCTCTACTGTATTCGGTCGACGTTGAATACGCAAATTAAGAGACAATTAATACACCACCAATTTACAAGAAGAACTTCAGAGACGCATTTTCTAAATTCAATCCTAAAGAATTAAATTATAAAAACTGGAGATTGATAAAAATCGAAACTTGGATCAGAAATATCATTTTGCAAAAAAATGGGATTCGATTTTTCTCAGTGATTTGATCTTTAAAAAGAAAATTACAGATTCTGATGCTGATTCGAGAACCTCGTTTTGCATTGTGTCGTTTCATGTCCTTTATTGGGTCTGCGGGAACATAATGAGTAGATATAAAAGAAACGAGAGAACTATTATCGTTTATTCAATTGTAATCTGAATTATCACGTTTTCTAAATAATTGTAATAAAAAAATTGGGATAATGCTTAAAATCAGTTTGTTAGATTTCTTAAATATAGTTGATTTTATAAAAATTTTGAGAATTATGAAAAGACGTCGTTTTTTTATGTGCGCAAAACGATATTATTTATTTTAATAACCAAACGACGTATTTTTTGCACATAAATCTAAATCTTATACTAATATTAATTTAGAAATGCACTGATAAATTTTATTTTAAAAAAATAATCTAATTTTTTTCATAGCACTCTTTTTTAAAATTATGATAGTTCAGATCGTAATTAGATAAATATTGATAATTGAGAATCTCATTTAGATTTTATCCCTAAAAGTAAACCATCATTCAGATTATTTGGAAATGTTAATCAATATTTGTATGCCTAATCTACTCTTTTTAATCTTCCATAGTCAGGCGATATAAATTCGCCTCTATATCTTTAACTCCTCATTCATACGCCAAACTAAAAATGTTCAATGTAGCTTAAAGTAATTTGACATTATCCGAATGCAATGCAACTAAGGTAATATTATGTTAACATATTTAATTAATCATCTTGAAATGTTAAAAATCTATTTTACCTCTCAACGTATACACTACCAATTAGTAACTTGATTTTGACTATTTCGAAATTTCAACATACTATGATTAAATACATAAATAAAAAATTAGCTAAAGAATACATAAATAGATTAATTTATCATATACATTTACAATTAAAATTTTGAAAATAAATTGAGAAATGAAATAATTTACTTTAATGTAGTTAAATGTTTTCAATTTATTATAGTGGACCTAATAGTATTGTTGTTAGAGTGAAGCTAAGATAATTGTTGTCCAAAACATATAGAAAACATCAGATCCCCTATGTATAAACATCAATGAGATTTTATCATTTTAGCCTGTGAGATATAATTAATTAACTCTTAATCAGCAAGAAATATATATATAAAAAATGACAAAATTGAAACTAACTTTTTTTTCTGTTGTTTTAGTTTTTGTTTGTCATCTACAATTGATTTTATTTCTATTCTATCGTCATTTTTGAAACTAACAGTTCACAGTTGCATTTTTTTAATAAAAATCATAATTATGTATGCTGTGATTTTACATATAAAACAATTTCGGCTGTTCCCCTGACGGGGGGATCCACGAGAAAGGCAAATCATAGAAAAACCTTATTAGTAAACAATTTTTACGTAGGAAAGATAAAAGAGGATTTAGATATAAATAGAGTGAAGGAGGTCGAAGAGGACGAAGACTGGATATACAAATTTAGATATGCCAAAAACCGTAAATAAAATGGTGATTTGTGCAAACACTTTTTTTTTTCATTTATTCCACCACGTTTTTTATTTTTTAATGAAATTGTAATTTTAAACTACGACTTTGCTACTTTTTTTAGTTATTTCAAATGACTTTTTATCAGGGGCGAAGCCATTGGGGGCGCCCCTTCCCCCGAATCTCAGTTAAAAAAATACCTATGTCTATGTAAAAAAAATTAATATATATATATATATATATATATATATATATATATAATAAATTTATATACTTAATTTCAACTAAAATTGTAACTAACCAAAATTTTGGTTATGTAATTTCCCCCCGAAAAAAAAAATTCTGGATCCGCCACTATTTTTTACTCTTCTCACATAAATGTCATTTACAACAATGAGGCACTTCAGCAAGGGAACAGTAGAAAATGGTGCATGATTGAAAATTACCAAAAAATAAAATAAAATTGGATATAATTAAAATTATAGAAAGTAGAAAGAAAATAAAATTAGATAAGAGAGATAGTCAAAAAAATCAAAAATATCATCAATGTGATACAAGATCGTGTTAGAATAAAATAAAATAATACAGTAGAGCTTATCAATTCAGATGGCTTAACCTAACACCATCAACATCTAATCTAACGCAGAATAGAAAAATTGATTGGTGTTAGATGAAGAAGACATGCCCTGTAAAAGTTCTTCGGGTTGTAGTAGAGGATGCAATTTGAAATTGATATTGGCTTCTTAAAGGTGACAGTCTTCTGATCGCTTGTAGTGTCTCTGATGATCGAAATTGATTCGTTGAGTTGTCGAACAAAAGAATGTGTTTTTACATATAATGTTCCAAAAGACAAGTTCATGTCCTTTTTATATACGAGCGTTGAGTGATGGGGATCGAAACTCTGGGTTGGATATTTCCACTTATCATGGACTTAATCTCATTTGGGCCCTTTAATTTGGACCATTTTTCATCAAAAGAATGTCGTTCCACATTAAACATGCCTTTTATATTATGCTCGGCTAAAACAAGTGATGAATATATAAGTATAACTGATGAATATAGTATCACAATTGATGAATATAGTAGCACAACTGATGAATATGTTGAACATTTATTAGTTGATCGGCTATATTTATCAGTTGACCTGTTATATTCATTAGATGATTTATAAATTCATCAGTTGTGCTGCTATATTCATCAGATGATTTATATATTCATCAGATGATTTATATATTCATCAGATATGCTGCTATATTCATGAGTTGACATGTTGTATTCATAAGATGATTTGTGCTTCTATTTCATCAGTTGTGCTTATATATTCATTAGTTGTGTCATTTTATTCATCAATTGATCTTCTATCTTCATCAGATGATTTATTTCAAATAGGCAGCTACATTCATCTGATGATTTTACATATTCATCAGATGAGTTGAATATTCATCAGATGAACTAAAATATTCATCAATTGTATTTTATAGCTATCAATTTGCTTATATATTTATCAGTTTTAATTATATATTCATCAGATGCTTTATATATTCATTAGTTATGCCGATATATTCATCAGATGATTTGTGCTTTTATATTCATCAGTTGTGTTTATATATTCATCAGTTATGATACTATATTCATCATTTATGCTACTATATTCATCAGATGATTGATATTTGTATCAGATGATATCTGTATACATCATTGTTCTAAAAGGCGGCCGCCTAGCCGCCTAGGCGGCCGCCTAATCTCTGGGCGGTTCAAAAACGCCCCGCCTAGCCGCCTAGCGCCTAATTATTTTATATATTTTATTTTTAAAATAAAATTAAATTTTATAAGAATAATTTTATAATTAATTATTAAATATATTATTAATATATATAACTCCGCCTAATCATCCGATTAATCCTTCCGCCTAATCCCCGCCTAGCCGATTAGTCCCTAGGCCCCAAGCCAACCGCCTAGCGCCGCCTACCGCCTTTTAGAACACTGGTATACATCACTTGATGTGTATAACAAAATGATTTTATTAGCGAGAGTAGGTGTTCTTGGTGCACCCAAGAGGAATTGCATATAATTAGAGTGAGTCATGTGAAAATTTGAAAAAGTTAAATTGGCACTTGTCATGCATTAATTGGATGAAATTCAATTTAATTTTTATAAAATTTTCACCTAGGACATGTTAATTAGATGTGTTGTGATCTATAAATACATAATGGATATGATCCACTTAAAACTGACTATGAAAAAAAGGGTTGAGGTGAGATGTGATTTGTGAGACGAGCGTAACTAATTGAAGAATTAGGAGTAGGGTTCAAGTAAGTGGTTGAAGCTTGACTTGTTGGGTTTTGTAATAAGTATAGATCTAGTCAGAGAAGGGGTCGTTCATAAGGATTACGTGTCTGTGTTAGTCTTTATTATAGTTTGTATGTTCCCATACGTAACATCATAAGTGACGCTAAACTAATGTTGTAGGTCGCTGTCGGTAATAAAGAATAAACTAGGAGTAGCTTATATATTGAGGCCCATTTAACAGGATATGAGTATTGAAAATTTCATGTCAAACTTCATATCGCTTTGTTATAATGAAAAAAATAGATTTTTGTGATTTTGACACCGAAACGCTTCATGAAAATATCAATTACTACGCTTCAAGTTGGAAGCATGATAATTGGTATACATTAAATATTCAGGATAATATCAATTACCAAACTCCCAGTTCAAAACGTGATAATTAATATAAATTAAATATCAGGATATACCAATTACCACGCTTTCAACTTAAAGCGTGGTAATTGTTATATATTAAATATTAATATATACAAATTACCACATTTAAAATTGGAAGTGTGGTAATTGACAAATGAAGTGTGGTGATTGCACATGTCACCAAGATGTGTGAAGCTTGGTGATTGCTCAAAGGTAGGTGTGTGAAGCGTGGTGACGGCTCAAAGGTAAGTTTTATGAAGCGTGGTGATTGCATAAAAGTAGAATAAGATATATGAGTCATGTGCACGGGGATTTGAAAGATTTGTTTCAATACGAAGGAAATGTTTGTGACAATGAGATTTTTGAGAAATGTTGAGTTGACATGACACAAATTCATGTGGCATGACACAAACCTTCTTTTAGATTTGTTTCAATAAGAATACCCTAAGAACATACTTATCAAAATCGTATCACAAATTAAATTGGTAATAGCTTTGATTCTTAATTTATAATTAAATTTTGTCAGTTAAAATGACGGTTCATATCGATTTGGTCTTGGATCTGAATATATTTTAATTTTAAATATAAATGTAAGAATAATCAAATATGTGAATAACACCTGCCAAATAATATTTATCTTGACAATTATTTTAATTATTCCATTTTTAATTTTATTTTTCCAAATTCATCTTTAGTTAGGAGTCAACTATTTTTATTTCTATCTTCAAAATCAATTTTTTGTAATACCCTCTATTTTTCTTTCAAATATACTTTCTTTCCCAACTCAAACACGGAAGAAAGTGTTGCGTGGACTAGATAAAAATATAGTTATCAGAAATCGGACCGGAGTTCGAATCGGTTAGGGTTTCGGTTTCTGATTTCTGATAGAACCGATAATTTACACCAGTTTGAACCGTCTGTTTAATGTGCAATAATATTTACCTTATATAACATTAAATATGGCAATTATCAAAATTACATCAAGATGATTGCTAGTTTGCTGGTATTGGTGCCCTCTTAATTACCTTGAAGCTCGAGTTTGATTCCTGCCGCTGTTAGTTTGATAAATATTATATTTTTACATGGGTTAATAGCTATTATTTACAGTGAACCGGTTTCATAAATACGGTTCGATTCAACGGTTCATTGGTAAAATCGATCGATTCATCCATTTTTGTCCGGTTTGAGATGCAATCCAGTATAAATTATAATTCGGATCGATACCTGATTCGGTTCGGTTATGATAACTATAGATGAAAGTGCTGAGCAACACAAGTAGCGAGTGGAAGGAGAAACAGTTGCAAATCGATGGAATGTAGCTGGTCGTTGGTGAACCTTATTGTTATTAGGCTTTAATTAAGAGGTTTGTGGTTACTCTTACTAACGTGTCGATAGATGATGGCGGTGGCGAGATTGAAACGTGTGCGTGCGTATGTAAATACGACAAGGATTAGTTGAGCTCTATTCTAGTACTGTATGTAGACACGATTAACAAACATCATTAAATGGAAGATAATGTACGATGATGGCTAGCCTGTGCTATGCCGAGCTGAATCAGTTCGACGGTTGAGAATATGGATTAATGTCCTACATTTCACAAAAGTTAAATTGGATATGTGTCAGTTGGATTCTAATCAATCTTCGACAACTTAATGAGAATGGGACGGCGAAGGCGAGTCTATCTCTATAGAGGGTGGGGCAACTTTCACAATTCAGTTTCTGCCTGAACCAAGTTATTCGATTGATCCGAGTTGGTATCGGATACAAATGCCAGATTTCCAAATCTCATCTCCTCCTGCCCTTCTATTTAGTGACAGATCCAGAATTTTGTTTTCGGGAAGATAAAATTACATAACTAAAATTTTAGTTGAATTTGGAGGATAAAAATTAAAAATTTAGTTGAAATTAAGCATGTAATTTAATTTTTTATATATAAATTTTTTTTCATTTTATTTTTATATAGACATAGATATTTTAAGTGGGATTCGGAGAATGATCGACCCTATTACCCCAGTGGCTCCGCCCCTCCTTCTACTTCATTCACTTTCTCTTTCGTAAGACTTAACCTCCAAGTTAAATTAGTGACTTTTAGACTTTTTGGATGTAGCAGGCAATCTATGCCAGGTTCTTGCGTTTTCTTCGATCATGCACTTTCTCAATTCATGAAAAATCAATGCAAATTAAAAAGAATAAATAAATAATAATAATAAACACAAATACGAACACGAATCCGGTGTTGCGCAGCGTTTTGCTGCGAGCACAAAACGACGTCATTTTATACTATAAACGACGTCGTCGTATGTACTATTATCCAAAACGACATCGTTTATAGCATAAAATGACATCGTTTTGTGCTCACAGTAAAACGCTGCGCAACACCAAATCTCTATCCCACAAATACTACAAACCCTCTTTTAAATGTTTGAAACATTCAATTAGATAATTCCAAATATGTAGACTCATGGCTGAATGAAAACATGTGAGGTGCGCAACATGCCAGTTATGACATTGTCCACGAGGAAACTTCCTCAGAAATTGCAACGTTCGCAGGTGTTCCTATGGTCATGGGAAGACTTGATCGATCTTGAGCCAGCACCCCGCTTTGATAGCTAATAGTGGAAATGTTTTAACACACAACTGTTGAGATATATACAGTCGACACTGGGCCTCAACCTAATGCATTGCCGTAAGTTACTTTTTTAATATTTCATTTATATATATCAAGCTAAGTGAGAGAGTTCAGTGCCTGCATGACCAGTCAATAATATATGAACAAGTTGGCCTTTGATTTGTGAAGATAGCAGCAGAAAAAATACAAACATTGGGGGACCGACCATTCCCAGACAGAAAGCCAAACTCAGAAATGCTTACATGTCAATCTTTCCATAAAGCCATGAAGCATGTCCCACTGAGACACACAACCTGAAAAGATTACTGCTGTGTTTGGTTTAGAGAAAATTTGGCGGAAAGGAAAAGTTCATGCAAAATTAGTAAAATTTATTATTTGGTTTAGATGGAAAATATGAGGAAAAGAAAACTAGATGAAAAATTGGATTTTACATATATTAAACAAGTTCAATGTATCTTAAACAAAAGACCATTTGAACAAATTCAATATATTTCATCAAATTCAATGTATGAAATGATGAAATGTTGATTTTTTTTCACCTATTTTTCGTAAAACTTTCCATGAATATGAAAAATAAAATGGATTCCCAATAATTTTCCTTGACATTTTCTTTATGAAACCAAACAAAGGAAAATTTTTCTTTCAGTTTTCCCTCCAATTTTCTTTTCCACCCAATTTTCCTTAAACCAAACACAGCCTAATGAGCATTGCAATAGTGCTAAAGCATGCAGAAAACAGTGTGGATTGGTGAATGCATGTATGCATGCCAGCCATCAATTTAATCAGAGGCCACATGATTGCATAAACTAATTTCATTGAAGCATTATGAAGTTGGGCAAGCAAAGGCCAGACTTGATATATATATATACATGCATGCGGCAAGACTGGTGAAAACAGGGCACGAAGGAACACATGAACTGCAAACCAAGACTCATGTAGTATGAGGGTATTATAATACCTTGTCCAAGAGTTTTATTATACTTATAAAGCGGGTAAAATTAACTGATTCACCACCATTGCTGTTCCACATACCTTAATTCCTAATATGAAAGCAAGATGTTTTCACATATCAACTTTGATGCATCTCAGTCGGCCGGCTGGGTGAGTGAGGGGAATGATGGGATGGATTGCAGTATCAACTTTCTAGTACTCCTCGGAGCGGGGGAGGAACCAAAGTTGCTGTGAGGAGATGAGACCCTCTTACTGTTAGGAGAGCTGGTCTTCACAGCACTAATCGGGGACCCATTGTTTCGTAACATCTCTGGCATCTCAGTTTCATCTTGCCCAGCTGGGTAGTTTCTTTGGAATTTAGGTGGAGGGTTGACATAGTTTGGTTTGCTGAATTTCTGGCTGGCCTGTAGTCCAGACGCAGAGTCCACTGCGAGGAAGGAAGATCTAGGAGGCTTGCCTTTAGATGAAAATGGCAGTTGCATCGACATTCTGCTAGAACAGATATCCATTAGATATGAAGAATCTCTGTGACCTGTAAGGTTTCTGTTTTCATAGAGACGAGACAAACCTGGTAAGACGCAGCGGAGTTGCAAGAAAGGTATTTGGGTTGTGTTCTTCATTGTTATGGGGCATGACGCTTTGCAAACCTTTGTTATTCATCTCCACCTTTTCAGTTTCTTCTTCTTCATCACCATCTTGTGTAGCCACCGCCACCGGAGCTGAGCCTGAATTAAGAAGAAGATTTGTAAGCAAAACAATCAGATATATGAATATGCAACGAATAGACATGTTTCATTAGGATTCAGCAAACCCTTACCGTCTTTAGTACCAAATACATTCTTACAACTTTCACATCTGCAATTTACAGAGCAACCAACACCACCCTGATAGCATTCACAATATTTCTTCAGACAGCTTGATTTCTTGCAGTTACACCCTCTCTTATGCCGAGCAGATGCTGGAGTGTTCATAACTTCATCCTGTGAGCCCGAAAAAATAATTTAGGCAACTCCAAATTACAAGAAATGCAAATGTTGGTAAACAAACTTTACAACCAGACCTTGATATCAGGAAGAGGGTCAGAGGTTCTGATAACTTTGGGAGCAAAGGCAAGCGGGTTTCTCGACTCTATCTGCTTTCGAGTTGCAAGCACAGTATCCTCATGGACGGGCTTATTGAAGCAATTTTGACATGCACACGTCCCTATACAATACACACCGGCGGCAAAGCACTCACAATAACTGCAAAAAATACAACAAATTATTTTCATTGCGTATTTTTACTCAAGTCTATGAAACAGAAGCAAACTATTTATATGAAACCATGAAAGCCTTCTGATGCGGCGAGCTTTCCTTTCAAAGTCAGAAAAGAATAGTTTTCACAAATTATTTGATGAACCATTTGAAATTGCAATCTTTTTCTGTGTTGTGAAAGGATGAATTCTGTGAAGTGCAGAAACTATGATTACAATATAATGATGTTTAGCTCACAATGAAAACTTACAGCTTCAAACACTTGGATTTTTTGCAGTTACAGCGCTTGCAGGATTCATCTCCTGAACTTTCCGGTTTACGCCTGCAAAGCCAGAAAAATTAAAGCGAAAAATTCAATGAACAGAATATGCACTTGGGCCTTTTGTGACGCATGGAGAAAGCTAGTAACTGACCCCTACCTCTTTTTTCTCGGACTATTTTGATTGATATCATCCAGTGATACTAGCCCAGGTGCAAGGCAAGCATCTTCTGAACACTGAATTATACCAGAATCAGCATTTTCCTGGGATGAAGCTCCACTGAACACATCAAGAACGGATTCATGCGCAGTTGCTGGAGATTGAAAGGTGGTGGCGGAGCTAGACACACTAACTTGACCACCACCACGGTCTCCAGAAGTTGCCAGAGCATTCAAGTGCAACCCAATTCCAGGGAGAATGCACAAAGCTGAACTACCACCAATCTTACTTGCATCTCGTTTCTTATTATCATTCATGCACATAGAAGGGTTGGAACTGGATGCACCAATCAAACTTTTTCTTTGAGCTCCCTTTGTATCGAAAACCAAGCATCGCCTCCGCACACCACGATGCAAACTCATCATCGACTGTACACCAGTAAAGAAAAGGTTAAGTAAATATGAAGATTGATTACAAAGACTGAAATGTGATGGTAACTGGCACCTCAAACAGTTCGATATGAGTCAGATACGATTGACTAACCCAATGATGCAGTAGTAATGCATGCAAATGATGGAACAAAGATCGCAGATTTTTTTTGTACCTCATCATCCACATTTTCACTTGGATGGCTGGTCATGCAGCCAGTCATAGTGCTCGGAAAATCATCACGGGCACAATCAATCACTTCAGTTTCTGCATGATGGTAAGTCTCATTTTGCAATTCACCAACGTCAACTAGAAAGGCAGGATCTGATTTGAGAAAATCTGGAGTGTCTTGATGGAACTGTGATGCAAATGAAGAGCCCATGTGTTCCACTGGAGGACTTTTGAATAATTCTTTAAGACCAGCGGCAATATTCGGCGAATCAAACATCAATAAATCTGCGCCATCAGAAATTAAGCTCTCCCATCCACTTGGGGTCTCATGTACTGCAGGTAGGCTGATTGAGGGCCCTTGATCAAGCATAACTGACGAAGTTGCTGCTTCAGCTGATTGAGAAGCTTCATCCCTGGCTGCTTTCCCTTCACTATCAGGGCTACCACAGTCATTTTTCAAATTATGGGACAGATCAATTGAAAGGTCTGATTCTTCATGGAGAGGCTCAAGAGGAGCTCGTCCAACAGAATCCAGTGTATCTGACACTTTTTGCAGTTCACTTGAACAATTGTGGAGCTGATTCACATCAACAAATACATCATTCTCTTTGTTGCTACTAACATCAATGTAGGAGGAGAATTCAGACTGTGATTTATCTGGAGTGTTGTGCCTGAATTCAAACAAACAAATTGACTTTAAACAAGGCCTGTGAAATTCGCTCATAACTAGAAACACTATAGCCGAAAAGATACATCACCTCCTTAATAAGAACCTCGACTCTTTGTGTGAACTGACATGAGGTGATGTGAAAATAGATGGAAGTGAGGAAAAATTGAGAGTGGTGAATGTTTGAGTGATGGGCGCGGATTTCATTGGCTTGATTGGTGACAGGTTGCTGAGATAATTGAAAACAGGAGAGTCCTGCACACATCAAACACGCATGAAGAAATTAGTATTGAACGAACCAGAGGCGGGAAAACAGCTGCAAAGTGAAATAAGCTTCTTGATTTTAAACTTTAGTATAAAACTTTTGAGACAAAAACAAAAGCAAAAAGCATCATAGACCATGATGCCATATCAGAAATGACCAAGAAGATATAACAATGAGACACAAATGGCTTGAGAAAATGCTAACCAAATGTGAAATTGTAAAACACAAATCAGGGCGTCAAGATCTGCTTCAGTGAGGGTAAAAAGTCACATTGATGAAACAGGATATGTGATTAACTAAGCTTAGTCAAACTTTACTGATATAACTAGTAAACCACCAGCAAAGTCAACTCTGAGGCCAGTGATCCAATCACATGCACACTGGCATCCACAACCCAAAGAACATAGCTTTCACGAAAATGAAGCAAAAATAGAACGGGAAACACGAAAATCGATCCCCCACAAACTCTACAGACAGTCCGATTGAGAGAAAAGTGACGCCCCTGAAAATCTAACCGGTCAAAACTTCCCATGGATATTCAGCTCACTCCGTCAATCCCTTCTAACAAATCCCCTAACATCAAACTCTGAACAAACCCTCAATTTACAAATCAACCACATTTCCGCAAGCCAACGCCTACCCTTGTCTAATCGACGCCCATCGCCTACCTCAACAACAAATCAAAAATAAAAATTCACAGCAGGGATAGACAAAACCCACCTCGTGTTTGGATAGGGAACTGCCGATCTGATTCCTCTCGGGGGTATCCATCTCACTCAACCTCAAACACCTCGTCGAAACCAAACCGGCACCGAATTTCTACTATTTTACACTCTCATCCACTCGCCGCTTCTGTACTCGAAAGCTGGGAAATTTCGGTAGGTGTCAACAAACCGTTTTACTGGGTCTGCTTCCCCTTTCTCGGCGTGTCCGTTTGTGGGAGAGAGAAAGAGACGGAGAGAGTGTGAGTGAAGAGAGGATTTGAAGACGAAGCGGGAAGGCGGGATTGTTCTCGTGAGGGGTATAAAGGTCAGAGGGGACCGGAAGATCCGACCCGACCCTTTTGACCGAGCAACAGCTGTGAGTGTTTCGAGTCAACATCAATATCATTTTTTTAATACTCATTAAAATCTGTAGTAATTAAGAAAGTAACGTAAGACAGTTTTTATCGGATATATAAAACGTACCTCGGTGTTATTTTTCTAATAACTAACTTTTATTTAATACTACTTGTATACGTATAAGTCGTCTTTTTTTTAGTTCGGTCCTCGATGTTCGGATTACTATAACATTATGCACCCAAATTGGGGCCTTGGATGTGCAATAATCACAGTTCGAGGGCCTGTTTGGAATATGATGATATGACGATTGATTACATTGTGAATCCGGAGTGTTGAGATTACATGAATACGTGCAGTAATTTGGTGATTAAATATGAGGTTCAATGATTGCATTTAATATCGGGGATTAACCAAATTCTTTACTGTTTCATTGCATTGTATGGTGATAATGATTCGTTCTTAATTTGGGGTCGGGGAGGTGTAAAATCGGTCATTATGAGTTGATGTGGTTAAATGGTATCAAATTGATAAAATAGAATCGGAAAGTGTGCATAAAAAGGTTACGGATTATGATTCTATTTTCAATTCCTTGTTCGAATTATCAAAAAAATAAAATATTAGATTGATTTGTAAATAAAAGTTATATTTGGATCCCTAAATCACACATTAAAATACTCGTGATGTTGTTTTACAATATTTTTAAAATGATGTTTTTAATTTTAGTTCATGTTATTCAATTATTTAAGGGGAATAAGAATTTTGAACTATCAACGGTTCCACATTTACATTATCAACAACAAGAACTGTTAAAAAAGTGTTAAAAATACTTTAGACTAGTTTAAGATGTCTTTTAAGATTATTTAGATTTGATTCATCAAATACAACCGATCTTATTAAATTTATTGAGGATTAGAGTTGATTGAGTATCAAAATACGTTATTTTATTTATGTAAACAAAATGGTATCGTTTAGTTTGATGACAAAATGGTCCACACATTTAATGCCATAACAACCAACACACAACTGAGTACCCTTACACAGAGTAAGACCTATACACACATAAAATTGCTCCAATTCAAAAAAGAGATCCAAAACATACCATCTAAACTAAAATTTTGATTGATTAAACTAGGGCGGTATAATACTTTACCTTACTTCTCGGGAAGGTGTGGGATTGTAGCAATCATAATCTTGCTCCGCCCGAACACATGACTGTTTATAAAACAAGACCTAAATGATCATATAATTTGCATAATACCTTATAACCGTGAGCTAACTGTAGGTATCTATTAAGCATAGTCTGACTATAAGAGAAGAAATAAGTTAGCTTTCCAGTTCCTATTCCCATCTTTGTAGCGAAGTATTCCTAGGAGGTCGGGAGTTAGACATGAATATCTTGTCTTTGGTCCGTGGGTGTGGGAGAGAGCAAGCAGCGGCAGTTCGCGGAAGAATTGGAAGGGTTAGACATTGGCTTAGAACTACAATTTGGTATTGACAATTTAAAATTGATTTTTGATAGTTTCTATTTATGATTTCATGTGTATAATAAATATAGATTTCTTTCACAATTTTAATGTTTTAGCTCCTCTAAAAAGAAAAATATCGTAATGATCTTGGAGGGAGGTATGCACGTGATGATCACAGTCATCAAATTGCACTTGAATTTCTTGCATTTTTAGTAATGCAAATTAAGCACGAACATAAGGGCGAGAGATACCAAACCAATTATATGAAGGCGAGATAGAAAACCTAACAAGAGCAATAAGGAGTCGTCAATGTGGATCCATAATGAACTATGAAAGTACAAGCATATGCTTACAGAGTTATCTAAGATATGAGATGGAGATACAAAGATCTATTTTGTCATGAGCTATAGTCACGCACAACTTAAGATTTATTTGGAGTCTGAGTGTATTAGAAAGAGTCCTTCAATCTTAAAGGAGACATCTCAATTAGATGGTGTGATAAATCAGAGAGGAAAGAGAGCGGATAACTAAAAAAGATATGTAGAGTTTCACAAAAAAGACAAGGTCTTGGTCAAGAAAAAATACTACAAAATCTATTATTTTCAGCAGAAAATTGCCTACAAAGTCTTGTGGTGGTTCTCTAGCTATTTTTTGACAATCTATGGCAAAAAGTGATGTTTTCTAATAAAGCTATGTACAATTAGAAGCTAGCTGAAAAGATCGACCGGTATCAGTTTTAATTTTGACAAACGTAGAGTATGAGCCCACTGTACGTTGAGCGGAAGCGGATGCTAATGAGCAATGTTTTAAAAAGCGCTAGGTGGTGCTAGGCGGTGAGCACAACGCCTAGCGATTAATCGATAGTGGTAAGAAAGCAATATCTAGGTGATTTTTTTAGAAGAAAGCAAGTAAGATTGTATTTAATTTAACTATTTTTTTTAAAGGGGATCGATAGTGGTTCCCCACTTCCCCCCTTGGTGGCCAGGGGCCGCACGCCCATACTCATTGCGGATCACCTCACGCGCACCTCCAACGTATCTAAGCGTAAATGCGGTACCAACAGGGCTTGAACCCATGACCTTGGGGTTGTTAGACAACACTCAATACCACTAGGCCAACACCTTGTTGGTACTATTGAAGTATTAAACAATATAATGTCTTCCTGAAAGTTTTAAATATTTTGTAAGTTGATCTTAATTAAACAACTAAAATGTCAAATTTAACCTAATGTTTTAAAAAGTGTTAGACAGTGAGCACAACGCCTAACGATTAATCGGTTAGGTGGAGATTAATCAGAACTATTAATTGGAGTTATATATATTAATAACAAATTTAATAATTAATTCTAAACATATATGTTTTAAAATTATTATTTTCATAAAAAATTAAGTCTTGAATAATTAATCGGTTAGGTGGCTAGGCAGAACGTTTCAACGACGCCTAGCGATTAATCGACATGGAAGAGGGATTTTTAGAACACTGATTTAACCTACAAATTATTACATTAAGTATTTTCAAATTAAAAAATTATATAATAAATTAAATATTTAAAAAATTATCGATCAACATCTTCAGCCATATCAACTAATCATTCTGACGGTATCGCGATTCACAGTACCTCGTTAACTATGATTCTGACTTAATTCGGAGTAAACATTATACTTTGTTAAGAAAACGCCATGACAGTTTTCTTTGAAGCGTAAGATATGACATCACATGAACGATGATAAACAAAACAGCCAATTAGTAATAATAAGCATATATAACCAACTAGATGTTGACCTAGTGATATTGATTGTTGTCTAACAAATTCAATATCCTGGATTTAAACCCTATTGGTACAGCATTTACGTTTAGATACGCTGGAGGTGCGCGTGAGCTGACCCGCAATGAGTATGGGCGTACACTATCAAGGTGGAGGGGGTGTGCGGCCCCTGACCACCAAGGAGAGGTGGAGAACCACTATTGATCCCCTTTACAAAAATAAAATAATAATAATAATAAGCATATAAAGAAGGGATAAAAGCCAAAAGAGGCTCTGAACTACCACCACTTACCTAATTGCAGTCAGAACTACCATGATTTCTAAAAAAAGGTGTGATGAATTCTCTAAAATCAAATTTACCATTACATTTCTAAACTAATATTATTATAGGACTTAGATTTGTGTGCGAAAATTACGTCATTTGGTTATTAAAATAAACTATATCGTTTTGCGCACATAAAGAAAACGACGTCTTTTGATAACCAAAAGACGTAATTTTCACACACAAATCTAAGTCTTATAATAATATTAGTTTTGAAATGTAATAATGCATTTTATTTTAAAAAATCAATTCAATTTTTTTTTTCATCGCACCTTTTTTGAAAATCATGATAATTCTGACCGCAATTAGATAAACTGTGATAATTCAGAGCCCCTTTTAAATTTTTCCTCTATAAAGAAATGGAAACTCTTGCACCCCATCGTCTAGCTTTAAATAGTAAAGCTTGGAAATGACTTATATAAGTTTCAACCATTAGGCCACCCGATCGGTGGTGATTACACTAAGTTATACACATACACATCATACTAGTTGGAAAAGGACCCTTCACTCAGACACAGGCATCAAATGCAGTTTTTGGCGCCCTTGAGCATTCAAAAAAAATAAAAATAAATAAATAAAGAAGGTGGTAGCAAGTGATGAAAGGGGGGCCTGGGCATTTTATATTTCGGTTGTCTTCAGTTTTATGGCGGAGTCGATGACAATACTACCACATTAATTAACAGATAATTAATCCAAGTGTGTTTATCATATATATACCATACGGTTTGAATCCGAAATCCAACGTTTTATATCCATGTCCAATTGCATAATAAACACACAGTTGTTGTCCATGTCGACATAAATCGCACACACCATATATGCGTACACTTAGAACGATGGCATCATTTTGGGTGGGTAACCATTTGGAAGGGACGAGATGCATATAAATACGTACACGGAGTGAAACTGTAAGGCTGTGTTTGGTTTAGGGAAAATTTAGTGGAAAGGAAAATGTGGAGGAAAATTGGTAAAATTCAATGTTTGGTTTAGATGGAAAACATGAGGTTTGAAACTTTCCTTCAAATTTTTCATTCTAAACCAAACAAAGGAAAATAAAATGAAATCCATAATGAATTTTACTTTCCATCAAATTTTCTTTTTCCTGTAATTTTTCCTAAACCAAACACAGCCTAAAGTGTGGGTCATTTATGACGGATGGCCCCGGTGAATCAGAGTTTGGAGTTGTGTAGTTATCACGAGAGACGAAACCGTATGTCCTCACAGTACGCATTAATTGATTTGGTAGCAAGGAGTTGCTGTGCATGCGACATGCATGTGAGTGAGGGGGGACCGATCGAGTTTTGGATCACTCCTAACAGCCAGCTAATTTATTATCTGGCATCACCGTTGAGAAAGGACTGCCTAATTCAGAATGTCACTGTTCAAAGTAGGCCGTTTAGACTAGGCAGAGACTCGATTTTCAAAGGAGTAATTTTACAATTTCATATTGATTGCACAAGAGCTTATGTTATGGTATTAAGTTCAAGAAAATTTTTCACTTATCGGACTAGTCTCTTGATATAGACTCCTGTCTTAGATTTAGATATCTAAACTTGATGCATTCCCGTATCACTAATTTTTACATAAAATTCTTTGAATTTTCGCTAAACCAGACATAACCTCACCTCAATCTTACCTCTTAAATTGTTGGATAAGAATAATAAAACTAAGAAGCTAGCTCTACGGTCGCCTAATAATTTCTTGTACACGCCTATCGACCACAACACGTTTCTCGTAGAATCTTTGCAAGCAATAAAGGCTCTTGTACTTGCTGACAAAATGGTGTGAAGCTAAGTTAAGTTTCAGTGAAGAAACTTTATTCGGAGTTGTACAACGCACCAAAATCAGCTTCAGCCCTCAGCTATCTACAAGTAATATATGTGGACGATAAGTCTATCAAGTGGTCCATTACGCAATGTTATGCAAATATATATACGGGAAATCGGATATCAGCTGACACCTTATTTTGCTTATATCAGGTATCAGCTATACTACGTCGTTTTTCACTGAATTAGCATTCTTTCTTCTCATCCCAATTGGAAAATTAATGCCCTCGATTGGAAATCGACAGCCGACAGCCACGCCAGGAAAACCTCCCTCAGCTCGACTGGAAAATCTCCCCAACTCCGACCGCCGTCGACGAGAAGCTCGCTGAACAGGAAAATCGAGCCATCTGCACCGCTCCCTACTCATCACCGACCGCCGTCGACGAGAAGCTCATACTAATAGTTGTCAGTTTTATTGTGCTGTTTCAAGCAGGGATTTTATAGGAATAGTTTTAGTTTTGTTAATTCCCTCCATACTTGTCTGTAGGGATTTTTTTGTACATCTCCTGGTAGGCTGCCATGTCTTTTATGATAAGGCAACATCTTTAATGGATATTCATATGACTAATCAGTTTAATGGTTCTAATTTGATATAAACAGGAGCATGGGACTGGACTGCTCACGATGTGTAATCTATGTTACTGCTTTGGAGATCCCAAGAACAAAAAGTATTCTGGTTATAGTTACAGCACAAGTTACTGCACGAAGAGATCATATACAAACATGAAGCGATGTATTTCTCTTTGTTACAGTATGAAGAGTTACAACACAAGTTACTGTATTTTACTATTCGAAAACATGAAGAGAAGTATTTCTCATTGTTACAACACGACGGGTTACAGCACAACATTAAAATTGTCAATGATAACTCGTACATTGCTTCTACTTGTTTTGTCACTGTAAGTTGGTTCTACATTAGTGAGAAATCTCTTGCACCAGCTTCTGTTATGGGATATAGCTCTCTGTCCAACTAGGGTCAATAGAAGACACATTCAAGAACATATGCGTCAAGAATGCGAGCCTGCAAAGTCAGAAATAAGGTGTCAGCTGATATCCGATTTCCCCATATATATATACGTATTTATTGGCGCGTTTGAGGAAAGATGGAATTGACAGGAGTTAAAAAAGCAGAGAAAAAGTACTTTTTATTAATTTTTTTATTCTGTTAACTGTAGAAATTAAATTATAAATACAATGTCAAACACTCTTGTTATTTTCTTTTGGTGGCTTGGTAATGTCAAACACTCTTTAGTATAACTATCTTATTTGTCTCATAACTGTGCATAAATAGAACAAAAAATGTATTTAATTTCCCTTAGTTTTTTGTTTTCTTATCATTTTTGGGTAAACAAAACAGAGCCCACGAGTCAAAGACAGACCAAAAACAATCACGTGAGAATTTAATACTACTCTCCTACTATTCGACTAGCCCATGCATAACTGTTGAATTGTTTTCAACCATTTTAATCCCCCTCTAAAAAAAAACACACTATATACCATTTGTTCCATTCCATGCATATAAAACCAAAATTTCACTGCTTTGCTCACATCCCGGTGTGCAATTTTGTAGATAAAATAAGAAAAAAAAAAGCACGTACACTTCTAGAGGCATTTGAGTCTCCATGCATTTGATTCTATTTTCTTTTTAGTTAATTTGAGAAAAAAAATTTATAGGAAAAGTATCAATCACTCTTCAAATCAATAAATTTTTATCCTAATTTTCTTTTACTAAACCTAACACAGCCTAAAGCAGTTCAGAAATAGAAATATATTAATTTTATTTTCCATGTCAAATAAATATATAGCTTCAAATTCTCAATTTTTACCACCCCAATCCCCAAATATATATTCCAAGAAGAAAACAGAGGATACGTAAAGGACTAACGTTGTGTTTGGTTAAAGAAAAATTACGAGGAAATTAAAGGAAAGTAAGAGCAAGAGTGAATTTTCCATGGATTCTATTTCATTTTTTTTGTTTGGTTAGCGTTGAATAATTATAAGAAAAATGTTAAAATACCTATTTGTTTTTGTAAAATTTATTCTCATTTTTATGTCGTCTAATTTTCCTTAAATTACTAAAACGGAGTTGATTAATATAAAGAGTGGTTATAAAGCATTAATCTCCCTGCTCCTTTCTTTGTTTTACGTATCATTTACTAATTACAATGCGGAATGAAATGATGATGTCCACAGCATGCGTGCTTCAAAGCACATGCCGCACTCATATCTTTGGGTTTTTTTTTTTTTGTCTCCAATCCATGCATGTATTGTGCAATTTTGTTCTTCTAGCATTTTATTTTATTTATTATTTTTTTTTTGCAGTGGACAGGGGATGCACACGCATTTCACATTGATAATGGAACTCATACACACTGCGGGCCAGCTCACGCACACTTCCAGTGTATCTAAACGTAAATGCGGTACCAACAAAGCTTGACCTAGGATCTTGGAATTGTTAGACAACACTCAAGATCACCAGACCAACACCTGATCTAGCATTTCATTTTATCTATTCAAAATATAGACATTTCTAGCTGCGCATAATTAAGCGTAAATGTATGTGAAAGCACGTCTAATGCACCATTTCAATTTTCTTTCAATGGTCTTATTATCGTGTGTACTCCTCTTTCTGCCCCTTTTTTTACCTGTTATTTAGTTAAATTATTAATCTATTTTTATTTATCACTTAATAATTTCAATACATATTTAATGACTATAATAATTACAATACAAAAATCAATTGTTAATTATTTCATCTTACTAGTTCATATATAACAAAACTAATTTTCCACCAATATAAGCTACTATATTCTGCATTTTACACAAATTTTGAAAAATATTAAATTTCAGTATGTTAAATTTGTTCAAGTAGAATTAACTTTACGTAAATGCACTCAAATGTATAATAAGGGAGCGAGGGATTATAGCTGTAATTTGACTTACACCATCACAAAAGAAATAGTTGTAACTAAATTGTGTTATAGTTTTGTGACATGGAGTCAAAAGGAATGGGATGAAATAGTGTATGTAAGTAAAGAACAGTTGACCAAACACAACCAAACTCATAGAGACTTTTTTAAAGGTTAACCCTTGTTGAAGCAATCCTCCTCCATTTTCCAACGTAATTATCGTAAGTCATGCCCATATAAAGTAAAAGAGATGGATGGATACATAAAAAAAAAAGAAAAAGCAAATCAAATGAATAAGCATTGTATTATTATAATCAGTAGCGTTGTAGTATTAACTAGCACTAGCTCTTCTTGCTGTTCAATTAACAATTAATTCAGATGAGCTTCTCACGCCAACACTTGCCCGTTGGGTGTTTAATATATGGTTAAAATCGTTATCCGAAATTGGTTGATTGAAAATTTTAAGCGCGGTTAATTAAATTTGATTAATTGAGAAATTCGGTTCGGTTAGCGGTTAATGTTATTTGAATTCTCGGTTAACCGATTAACCGAATAAAAATGTTTAATAAATAAAATAAATCGGTTAATTTCTGATTCGAGAAATCGGTTAAAATATCAGATTTAACCAAAAGATTCGGTTAATTGGTTAATTTAACTAAATTAACCGAGTCTTTGGTTATTCGGTTAATTGGTTAAATTAACTGAATTTTTGGTTAACCGAATATCCAGTTAGCCGAAAATTCGGTTTGGTTAATGATTAATAATTTTTCTGATCAGTTAATCGATTCGGTTAACCAAATTTCTTATTTAATCGATTAATAACTGAATTTACACCCTACTTGCTATCCTCACAAACACTTAAATTAACTAACATACATCACCTTATTAGTTAGAGCTCACTAAGCTAATAAATTAAACCGTTTTTTGTTTGTTTGTTTGTTTGTTTAGGTTAGCTAGACATGATGACAAGGATTACGTAAACATGCTGGAGAATCATATTTTGTTTTTCGTTTCTATCCTGTCATTTATTTTAGTTCGCTTTTTATCTTATTTTTTTTTCTTTTTTTTAAAACGTTATTTTTTATCTTATTTGAAAAATTACAATGTCAAACTAGTGATTTTATAAAAACACAAAATAGTGGGTTGAAATCGTTATTTTATTTTGTAAAACAACAATTTACTACAGCGGTTCTAATGTTTTTAAAACAAAGGTACTGCAGTTTTTCTACACATTTCTTCAAATAATGAAATTAAAATGGATAGCAGAATAGAAGTGAATTAAAATGAAAAGTGGATAGTCTAGGGAAAAAAAACTGAAATAGATTTGTCCAAGCCAGAAGACACCAAACCAGGTGGAAACGGCATCTCATATAGTTAGGCTAGCTTCTCCTTTTCTTAGGCTGTGTTTGGTTTGGGAAAAATTAGAGGAAAAAAAAAATTGAGAGAAAATGAAAAGAATCATTTGTTTGGTTTAAGGAAAATTGAGGATGGAAAACTAAATGAAAAGTTAGATGAACAATTTGAAGAAAATTTGTTTAATTTAAAGAATGTTTTATTACTTTCTACAAAAATTTTCACCTCAAACCAAACAAGATGAAAATAAATTAAATTTTAAAAGCAATTTATTTTCCCTCATATTTTTCTTTCCCTCTAACTTTCTCAAACCAAACACAGACCGTCAAGTAAGGGTGTTCACCGGTCCAAAACCGGACCGGAAAACTCCGGGTTTGGACCGGAATCATAAAAAAATAATTAAATTTTAATAGAAATGTAAATTAAAAATAATTTTATTTATATATTAAATAAGATATATATAAGTATTTTAATAAAAATAAAATTTTTTATTAAAAAATTATCAAACTGGTCAATTCCGGTTTGGACCGGATTTTTCCGGATTTGGACCGGACCGGAAATTGGAATCCCAAAAACTGATGGACAGAAGACCGGACCGGAATCCTTCGATCCGATCCGATTTGGTCCATTCCGATTTGATTCCAGGTCATTTTCCGATCCGGATCGGATTTTGTACACCCCTACCGTGAAACTCATATATATTTCCCTTCTCCCGTTGTAATTCTTTAATTCTGAGTTCAATAATTAAAGATGAAGCAGGTTCATTAACGCGCTCTCTTTCTCTACATCTTCGAGCTTGCTTCGATGATACTGTAATTTGTAGTTATATTGTATAATTTACTACACACACTTTTGTTCTCAACTTTGAGATGGAGATGCATTTTGCATCAGAGGGGCCGATAGCAGCAAATGAAAAGTCCATTTCTGCACAGCTGTGCTCTCTAAAAATGATTTAAATTATCCATCTGTAACATAAGTAAATACATACACAAGTGTCTCACACAAAATCCAAATCTAAATGTCACAACAATAATTTTTCCAATATAGTTAACTCCTAGTGTGTTGTCGTTGATAGTCACCGGTCAAATAGCAAAAACAAATGATGACCAGGGGAGATAATTATATTGAAACTATCTAATTGAATTATTTTTATTCGGTTAATGGAAGTGGTATATATGAGATCGGTTAACCAAATTAATTAATATTTTTTTAAAATATTTTAATTTCTTAATTTATTTAGGTCAACTTTCTAATATTTAATTCAAAAATAAATAATATATAAATAATATTTGGTAATTCGGTTAAGTTCGGTTAATTTATTATTTACCCGCTTGATTCGGTTAATTGATGGATCGGTTTATCATATATGTCGACTCAGTTAACAATTAAAAAAAAATTAATTCAATTAGTTCGATCATTTAACCAAATAGCAGTTCGGTTCAATAAATAACCGAAAACTCTACCCTAATGATGACAACTATTTCGTATAGAAATGCTTGTACAAAATGAGATTTGTTAAGACAAAACAGGAATAAAAATATCACTTAGTATTCTTATGTCTGTAACTAAGTAATACAGCTACACATTATTGTTATTTTGTTGAGACATCATATATAATTATAATTATTTGGAAAATGTAGCTGATGTATTCAATTTTTTGTAACAAATATATTCAATTCTAGGTATTCAATTATATTTTAATGGACTTTTACTTAAATGTGTAAGCCATGGCATGGACTGTTCATGGCCTATAATAACGTGTAGATGCTTCTTTACGAAGGTAATACACTTCACCAAAATTCAAATGGTAATCAGGACCATCTTGTCAAACACATTCAGTAAGATTTTCCATCAAACTCTCCAATGGCATCGACACTATCTTCATCCAATATTGAACCAACCTTGTTGCTTCTTTGCCATCCTATTTTGAAGAAGTTGACTAGAGACAATACCTAATCTAGCGTGCTTAGGTGTTGCATGACGTGTTTCAAGCTCTGTTCTAAAAGGCGGCCGCCTAGCCGCCTAGGCCTCTGGGCGTTTTAAAAACGCCCCGCCTAGCGCCTAATTATTTTATATATTTTATTTTTAAAATAAAATTAAATTTTATAGGTATAATTTTATAATTAATTATTAAATATACTATTAATATATATAACTCCGCCTAATCATCCGATTAATCCTTCCGCCTAATCCCCGCCGAGCCGATTAGTCGCTAAACCCCAAGCCAACCGCCTAGCGCCTTTTACAACACTGGTTTCAAGTTTTTCAAATCAATTAGGGTAGTGAGTACCAAAACTTAACTATTTCTTTTATACATAGACATTTCTTTTTAGCATATATCTAATCTTGAAAACCCCTTAATATTTTTTATTTTTCTTTAATAAGTTACTAACTTTACAGGTTATGCCTTGTTCCTGTGGATTCAACTCTGATTTATTGCTTACTTGTGTGGTTAGGTAATCTATTTGTATAAGACTCTCAACAACGAACTTTTTAATCTTCAATGAAACGGGTCTTGGATCAAGTCTTCCAAGGTCCCCGGCAATTTGAAGGAACGTGGTTCAACAAGTTTAAAGGTTACCCCTTGTACTTTTATCAATAATTTAAAATCTTTTACTGTCATTGTTAAATAAAGTGTTGTACTCCCTAACACGAGTTTTTAGCGTAGTTTATCTTCATTTGGCAATCAGACGACAATTAGAAGATTACAACTTGCTTCATGGCCAAGTGGTCCGCAATTTCTTTCATATCCACTCTGCACCAATAAAAAAGGTGGCTTCATGAAACCTGATTTCATTGAGAAAGCCTCTATCGACCAGAGATGGTCACCCCAATTAAAGAATTAATTTTTAAGAAATTTTAAGCCTAAAACTACTAGAACCAACAAGGCATGACAAGCGTTGGAGGGACCGCATCCCACCACTTTGGGTCCAAGGCCGCTCACGCCCCTGTAAAGGATTGGTATAACCAATGGAACTCATTTAGTGTTCAGTATTAGTATCTATCAAGTGAATTTGGTGACTAACTTTTTTATTATCTTGTCCCTTGCAGAGGCTCTCTTCAGGGAGATTGCCAAACCCTCCGGACATGCATCTTCAAGGCCATGTACATGGGGAAGAGGAAGAACAAGAGCGTCATAGAGTCAAGTCCAAGAAAAGCTAGTATTTGATACAAAATGCTTTAAAACTATTGAGTAGAGTTTATAGAGAAAAAGATTATAATATTTAAGACCGAACTTGGTTATTGTATTCAAAAACTAGGTTCTAAGGCTATAAGGCCAAACTTAGGATTTAAAACTAACAAATTTGGTTCTTACGCTATTTTTTAATTGTAACATCAGACTTGGTTATGAAACTCAATAACTATCTTCTAAGGCCATTTGAGGTATTTTTATGTCCAAACTTACGATTTGAAATTCACAAACTTGACTCTTAGGTTAATTTGGAGTTTCCAAAATTATACTTGGTATAATACTCAAAAATTAAGTTCAAAGGCTATTTGAGTTCTTTCAAGGCCAGCCATAGAATTTAAAAGTCACAAAATTGGTTCTTACTCTATTTTCGACATTTCAAGACCAAACATAATTATAAATTTAAAAACTAGCTTATGAGGCCATTTCAGTTGTTGAAAGAAAAATTCAGTATTTAGAACTCACAAACTTGGTCTAAGGCTATTTTTGAGTCTGAGAGACTGAATTAGGTAATAAAACTAAAAAACTATGTTTTAAGTCCATTTGTGTTATTTTAAGACTAAACTTGATTTTCAAAACTCGAAACTTGGTTCTTATGTTATTTTTGAGTTTTTAAGACTGAACTTGGTTATAAAATTAAAAAAAAACTAGGTGTTAAGACTATTTGAATAGTTTTAATGCCAAACTAAGGATTTAACACTCAAAACTTGGTTCTTAGGCAAATTTTAAGTTTTGAAAATTCAACTTGATTGTAAAACAAAAAAACTAGTTTTTAAATCCATCTGATTAGTTTTAAGATCAAACTTAAAATTTATAAATCACAAACTTAATTTTGATGCTAGTTTTGAATTTTGTAGATCGAACTTGGATATAAAACTTAAATTTAATATTTTTAAGGTCTTTGAGTTGTTTTAAGGCCGTAGTTGAGATTTAAAACTCACAAAGTGTATTCTAAGATTATTTTCTAGTTTTAAAGACCGAACTTTGTTATAAAACTCAAAAACTATGTTATAAGGCCATTTGAGTTGTTTTATGCCCAAAATTGGGATTTAAACTCCCAAACTTTGTTCTTATGCTATATTTGAGTTTTTATGAACGAACTTATTTAAAAAATCCAAACTAGATTCTAGGACCATTTGAGTTGTTTTAAGGTCGGACTTAGAATTCTGAGCTACAAACATAGTTCTTATGCTATTTTTGAGTATTTAACATTTAATTTGGTTATACAACTACAAAACTATGTTCGAAGTCTATTTGAGTTGCTTTAAAACCAAATTTAAGACTTAAAACTTACAAACTTGGTTCTTAGACTTATTTTGAGTTTTTAAGACCAAACTTAGTTATAAAACTCAAAAACGTTCTGAGGTGATTTGAGTTCTTTTAAGGTCAAACTTAACATTTAAAACTCATAAGCTTAGTTATTAGGCTTTTTAAGTTTTTATGACCAAACGTGGTTATAAAACTCTGTGTTCTAAGTCCATTATAGTTGGTTTAAGATCAGATTAGGACTTAAAACTTACAAACTTTGTTCGTAGGCTTATTTCTAGCTCTAAGACCGAATTTGGTTATAAAACTCAAAGATTATGTTATGAGGTCATTTGAGTTGTTTTAAGATCAAACTACGAATTTCAAACTTAATAAATTTAATTCTTAGATACTTTTTTGAGTTTTGAAGACTTAACTTGGTTATAAAATTCAAAAATTAGATTTTAAGACTAATTAAGGTGTTTGAAGGCCAACTTCGGATTTAGAACTCAGAAACTTCATTCTTAGGCTATTATTTTTTTCCAGAAACAATTTTATTTTATATGGTATTTGTATGGAGTTGAGACTAAAATTTTGTTTTAAGTTATGCATTTGCCAATTTGTTGTTTTCATTCCATTAGTACTATTTATATATCATTTTTGTTATTTACTCATTTTTGTTTGCTTCTTTACACAAAGTTAGACATGCATATTTCATTGAATGAATTTTTAGACCCTCATTTGCCTTATTGTCACATGCATTAAAGAATGTAAAGATGTGGAATGCGATATTTGACGAGTCTGCTAGCAAGTCCCACTCCGCGGTCTTAAGATCTAAGGATCCCAATTTTGGGAGATATGCATAGGTTCCAGCTAGAAACACTCAATATCGTTCACGCAGTAGTCTTTCAAGACCCCGTTGGATCTAAACTAATATGTTATAATCAAAACTATTATGTTGGAGGCGAGCGCAGCTAGGCAGAAGGCCAAGTCATTGAGAGCGGACATCATAGCCCTACGAGCCCATCTAAGCTAGATAGTCACCGTTCTGAGATGAACGCTCCCTGAGGGATCACATCTAACGAGCGACCAATCACCCAACAACCAAACGCCGGGCATCCATTCATAGTTTTTTAAGTTATGCGATATATTTATTTTATTATATTTTTAAATAACTATTGAAAATAGTCATGCTTAGTGATGAAATATTTTTTTAAAGTATGGTCTTACCGATAATTGGGTTTTACAGGAAATAGTAATATTTATTGATATTAATAAAAAATAAAAAATACTAATGTGGCTGAAAATTTGTCAAAATTTGGCCGACAAATATAAAATATAATACGTCGCAAAAAAGATGTAAAACTAACCAGAAATGCCCGTTAGCCAGAAATGCATAACAATCTTGCTAAAATAATCGAGTCGCCGCAATTTAGCCAGAAAGCAGCCGAAAGTGAGGTATTATTCAGAAAATAGCTTCTAGCTGCAAAATGGTCGAAACTACAAAGATCTACCGGAGTGTGGTTGGAACTTGACAGCAAATATTTATTAGGGTCTGGTACTGGTGAATGATCATTGGCTTGAAACACTCCTAAAATTTATTTTCCGGCAAAAATTCCAACCAATCTGTTAGCCTAAAAAACTTTTCTTTTTTTTTGGTGTAAGACTAAATATTAAGTAAATATTAATAAATGTTTTCAATCATTTTGTGAATACACTCATATTTTCTTACTTATTTAGTGGGCACTATATAAATCTATTAAATATTTAACTATATAACATAAAGAGTTGGTATAAAATATGCATGTTCACGAATGATATCATTCTTTTAGTGAATAGTATTATTCATTCAAAGAAAATCCTCATTCATGTGTTAAACAGTACTGTAAATCTAATGAAAAACTAATTAAAAATAGTAAAAATATCAAGCATTTCCAATGAATATTATAATCATCAAATTAACAAACCTTATCAATCTAATGAATACAAACCTAAATTGAGTGAATATCAAATACAAAACAGATAAATATAAAATGGAGATATCAAATGTAAATTGAAAATATAAATGCATAGCTAATGAATATTTAAAATTAAACTTCATTTCAATCCAAAATTTGTGAACATCAATTACAACATTGGGTGAATATCAATCGTAAAATTAATGAGTATCAATGAAAAATTGATCAATATTAAATTTAAAATTTGTTAATATTATAAAATTAGTGAACATACATTAAAAGGAAGTATTATTCCAATGTAAAATTGATGGGTATAAACGCAAAAGTGATAAATTGCAAATATAAGTTTGTTTCAATTTATCATGATATTGAAATTTGCCGTCTTAGTTGTAAAATTTGCCACATTTTATCAAAATTAATAACACCCTCTAATTTTTAAAAAGTTAATTTGAACCTTCTGTTAATGTAATTAGCTAAAATTACTTAATATTTTTGCATTACGATTTGTCGCCTTGGAACAATAAATCTTCAATCATATCGACAAATCATCTTGACGGTACTTTAGCATCGCAACTCGCCATGATGTCATTATAACTATAATTTACATCACTAATCACACAAACTCATCTCACAATCTTGATATTCATTCATGTTTACAATACTCTAATAGCAGTTTGCCAGCTGAGGCAAGCCATTTAGTCACTTTAATATTTTAGCCAGTAGCCACCAGCTCATACCCACATCGCTCTATATTTTTTATTTTCTAGACTCCAACATTGTGACCATCTGACTAATAAAAACTTCCTCTCTAATTGAAACAAGGAGATCATCTTGTGTGGGCGCAGAGTTGATTTATTCAAGGACTCTGATCAATTACTCCATTCCATTTGTTTGGGAGATCAACTTGGCAATCTGATCCATATATTCTGTCATGCCCTCTTCCTGAAAGGACTTCATCAACAGATCACAAGTAGTCGGCATTGGAGTAAATCCCTTAAAAACCATCTCTTCGAAAAATAAGCGAGCGTGCTCGAGCATCCTACTCTTGCAGAGTTCATGGACTAATAAAGTATATGCTCCTGCCTCAGGGCTGACATCATTTTTAAACATGTGATGCAACAAAAAAGCAAGCACCTTCATTTGTTTCTTCCTACATCACATCTTCAGCAGAGGGCAATATATCATGAAGTCCGGCTTAACATTACTTTTTTCCATTTCCAAAAGCATCTTCAAAGCTTCCTTTTCTCGTGATTGCAGGCAATACATGTTTATCATGGAGCTATACGTCATCAAATTTGGCATAACACCATGTTGCAACATGTTCTCATAAAGCTTTTCAGCATCACTCTGGTTACCAAGTTTTCCCAAATAATAAATCAAAGAGCAGTATAGAGGAGCCTCAGGTACATGTCCATCGCCTTTCAGTCTTTCAAAAATATCAAGAGCACGTCTTAATTCCCTAGCCTTTCCAAAAGCAATGATACAAACATTGTAAGTGATTGTATTTGGAGGACAACCCCTTTCTTTCATCTCAATTAGAAGCTCATCCACCTTGCTGAAATTCCTCTCTCGACAATATGCCTCAACAAAGCTGGTGTATGAGACAACAGTGGGATACAGATCATGTTCCTTCATTTCCTCAAGCACCTATGTGCCTGATCTATCTTTCTGGCTTTGCACCAACCATGAATAAGAATATTAAACGTGATGGTGTTTGGTGGAGTCTCATGTCTAAAGTCTTGGAGAGCCTGCACGACAAGCTCAATGCCACCATCTTTAACCAGCACATCAAGGAGCATATTTAGCATCTCCACATTCTTTTCAATCCCAAAATAACTGATGGATTTGTACACATCAACCACATCATGCCACTGGCTAGCCCTCGCCAGCCTTCTCATGATCTTATGCATAGTGGTCGTTGTAACCAACCCCTTACCCAACTGATGCATTTCCTCAACCACTTGCCGCATAAGCTCAAACTTCCTAGACTTTCCCAACACATCGACCACCATGTTGTACACGCTCTCTGAAACCTCAAAGTCACTCTACATCCTTGCCCATAAGAAAACCCCAAAAGCTGGAATCCAGTCATTGCTAAACCTCACCGACAGCTTCATCACCAAACCCTCAGAGGCCCTAAAACCACCACAATCAGTAATGGCCTTGGCAACATTTTCAGGGGAATCAAATACAATTTTCAAAACCATACTAATCTTTTCAGCATCTCTCTCCACATCATCAACCATCCCAAATCCAGATGCACTACCAATCCCATCACAATCACTAGGCATCTGGTTCTTAGCCCATTCACTAATTTCCGGAATCCCAAAATCACCATCCGGGTCATTGAAAAATGCAAAGTTTTTTCGAGATAATTTAAGCCAACCTGGCAGCTCAGGCACCAGAGACGAATCAGCAGTTTTAGCGAGCTCACCCAGAGCCAGAGTGGAGTGGCGACTGCAGAAGGGACGCAACATCACATTGGTAAAGCGAGCACTTAGAGTGGGACTCGAATTGGAATTTCCTGGAGCGGGTAACTGACGAAGCGCTCTGTAAAGTTTGAAACTTGGATGCATTCTGAACCGTCAAGAAATCACAGATGACACCGAGGAAATGGAAAAGGGTTTAATTGCACTGTGTTCCGAAGGTTAATGTATAATTTTTGTAAAAAAAAATAATGTTTTCATTAAGAAGTAAGAATATACCGAATATGAAAGATGAGCAAGTTTCAGCTCAAACAAACAAATTACAGTCGTGATGGCTAGAATATGTATAGTTGGGGATGATGTAAGTTCATATGCTGAGACTAGATAATATTAAATAGGGAAGCTTAATGACTAAAGAAAACTGGATTTGAGATTGCATTCGTATTAAATAGACTTTAAGATGCGAATGTTTGGAAAATGATATTTCTTAGAAGACAACATTATTCATGGCACGCTAAATGTGATAGACACGGGCCGAGATAAAAGAAATACAGACCTGTTTGTAAATCTGAGATGGAAAATTTTTGGAGGAAAATCAAAGAATTAGTTGATCCCTTACGGAGATAGGCTAGGAGGCAGACGTAAGCATAATCTGAGGGTTTGGTCTATTAGATCTTGAGTATGTTGATATTAGAAGAAAAGATATTTCAAAGATTCAGATGCATCTCACAAAGAGGGCACATGGTATTAGATAAGAGACCAAACCACAATAGCCTAGTCTTCGGAGCAAGCATGTGTCGTGACACGCCAATCACATGGTGAAACTATGCTTTAGATAGAGAGTGTATTCCAGACAATTTGGAACCAAGGAGGCTTGGGATGACCCCTAGTTAGGTAATAATAAACACATATAGAAGAGAATCGGATATCTAAGATCTTTTATGAGAGACAATTATGAGTCAATGTACGACACCCCAATGCAATGTCTCTATAGTTTAGCATCTGTTTCACTGTCCATGGATAAGACACCTTATAAGGAAGGTTCCACCAAGTGCTTGGTTTAATGATATATAAGAATATAGCCGCTTAACCCATAATGAGTCTGACTTGAGAAGTGTAAATCTCAACTTTGTGAAAAAAGCACTCATAAATTAATATGAGAAGCCATCTTAATGTCAAAGCCAAGTTGGAAGACAAATCTTCGCTCATTTAACCAGAGATTTGGACTCATCTTACCATAAGAAGGTCCTACATATACGATCAATAGTTTTAACAGTCATCTTAGGTAACCCATACATTGTGTACCAATATATTTGGAACAAAGTAAGTACTGATCTAAGAAGAACAACTCGTCCGACGAAAGAGAGATGCTTATCTTCCCAGGATTGGATTCTAGACTTGAGAGAATCCTGAATGATGGTACAGGCTGAGACTCTGAGCGACTTAATATTAAGGGGGATGCCCAAATATTTCATTGGAAGTTGCACTTTAGAAAAGTAAATAAGAGAAGATAGTTTCCCTACAAGCGCTGGAAAAAGCTCACCACAGAAAGCTTTGAATTTAGATTAATTAACCTTTAGACCAGAGGTATCTCCCAAAGCATCAAGAGTTTTTTTCTTGAGACTAGACACTGAGGGACACAATGACAAAGGAGGAAGAGATCATCCACACAGATAAGATAACTAATCTTCAATCTAAAATAGGAGAGCCTCAAATGTCGTTTCAGAAAATAGGACTATGAGCACACAAGAGAGAAATTCCATCACCAAATAGAAAAACATGGGAGATAGAGAGCAGCCATGTCTAATATCATCCTGATCTTGGAAATATCTCTAATGTTGTCCTTACAGATTATAAACAAATGGATACATTTCATGCAGCTTTTAATCCATTTCATCAAGCTAGAAGAAAAGTCATAATAAGTCATTAGTCGAAGAAGAAAGTCTCAACTAATGAAATCAAGGCCTTTTAAATATCAATCTTAAAAAAATAAGAAACACCCCATGTTTATATTGATTAATCTAATACATATATTCATCAATTTAATACAGATATTTATCATTTTAATACATATATTCATCAATTTAATACATACATTCATCGATTTGATACATACATTAATCAATTAGATACATAAATTAATTAATCTGATAAATACATATATTCATAAATTAAATATATATTCATGAACATGATACAAATATTCACCAATTTAATACATATATTCATCAATATGATACATATATTAATCAATTTAATGCATATAACATCAATTTGCCACATGTATTCATCAATTTAATAGACATATTCATCAATTTAATATATATACTCATCAATTTGATTTTTTTTATTTTTTTATTTTTTGCATATAATGAATATATGTATGTATCTGATGAATGTTGTTGTCAGTCTGATGGATATTCATCAATAAGATACATATTCATCATATTCATAACTATATTCACCATATGTACACAATTAGAAAAAAAATAAGAAAAAAAATGAAACATCCCTTGTTTATATATTCATCAACTTCATGCATATATATATATATATATATATATATTTAAGGGGATCGATAGTGGTTCCCCACTTCCCCCCTTGGTGGCCAGGGGCCGCACACCCCCTCCACCTTGATAGTGTACGCCCATACTCACTGCGGGCCAGCTCACGCGCACCTCCAGCGTATCTAAGCGTAAATGCGGTAAGGTTGTTAGACAACATTCAATGCCACTAGGCCAATATATTCATTAATATGATACATATATTTATCAATTTGATATACATTCATCAATTTAATACACATATTCATCAATTTGATATACATATTCATTAATTTAAAATATATATTTATTAATTTAATGCGCATATATATCAATTTGATACTTATATTCATCAATTTTAATATTTATATTCATCAATTATATACATATATTCAACAATATGACATATATTGATTAATTTAATATATATATATATATATATATATATATATATATATATATATATTCATTAATGTAATGAATATGTTCATCAATTTGATATCTTTTCTATTTTTTATATTTTATATATGTTGAATATATGCATGTACATGATGAATATTCATCAGAAGGATACATATTTTCAACAAATACACATACATATATATCAATTTACAACTATATTCATCAATTTCATATATAATTATTTTAATGGACAAAAATTAGAAAATATTTGAATTTATAATTTTCGTTATTTAATATTTATAAATTACACGAGTATTAATTTTCTTTTTTATGAATATTTCTTTTTTCTTTTAATATTTTGGAAATTTATTAAATTTTTTATTGTTAGTATGTAGGGTTGTTTATAGGGGAGAGCATCGATCGGTTAACCGAACCGAATTGTTGTTCGGTTTAACCAAACCGAATTATAAAAGTTTTGACCGATAATCGAACCGAATTATCTGGCTAATCGATAACTCAGTTAATTCGGTTATCGTTAAATATCTAATTAACTGTACAAAATGAATATTTTATAAAATCAATATGTTGATATAAAAATTATTTTTCATTTAATAAATTTATTTTTTAGTTGTCCGAATTAACCGAACTCAGAAATTTCTCTTCCATTAACCGAACTGAATTAACAAAATATTTTTCATTTTTTGACCAATTCAACCAATTCAACGAATTAATTAAACTAAATTAATTCGATTGAATTATATCAGTTCGGTGAATGATCTCTCCCTATTTGTTCATAAGCGAAATGAAACGATATCAATCATGTCAATTTGTAGCGAGAATACCCAACAGTGATCCGAGAAAATATAAAAACTGGGAGCCCTAACCTATTTGACGGTCGATTTCAGATTAGCATCTTCGTATCGCCGGCGATTACTGGCAACAAGCTCTTCAGACTCCGTGCTTGGTAAACCTTTGGTTCACTTCGTTTCATTTTGGCTCGGTTTTACTCTGGAATTCGTGGCAAGTAGTTTTTAGTTGGTATCGCACTTGTTGATGTCATGCTTGTTGGTTTAATGCGCGATTGTTTTCAGTGTTTGATGGCTCGAGTTAGGAAAGATGTTACTGATTTCACTTGTTTTGAGTTGTGTGTTTGGTTGGAGCTGTCGTTTTCTTGTTTAGAGAATTGGTTTTTGAATTTTTTATGGTACCAAATTGGGGAAGCTGAGATTTGTATGATGAATTAAAAGTGACTAGAGTCGCGGAATGTCTTATTTTCGCTGGGTGAATTTGTTTCTGAGATCTAGTTTGGTCGCTTCAGTTAAAAATTTTATGTTGTGGTTTGATTTTTTGAGTAGTCTAACTGTTGAAATGGCAAAGCCCAAAGTTATGATAAAGATACACATAGACTTTATATATAGATTTAGCTCAGAGTTAGGAAACTGCTGTAAATAGAAGCTCAAGATGGGTCATTTGGGTATCATCACAGAGTTCTTTCCGCAAGCATTTCCGGTTTGCCGCTCCTCCTGGCAGTTATTGTTATCTTCATATAGGCAGAGCTTGGACTTTCCATTAGAGTTCTTTTTCGCATCCCTTCATTTAGTAACTTTAAATGTTATTTTGTAAAAACCAGCTGAATGTGGATTTGCAATGAGATTAGCCGAGTTATTTAAGTATTATCTGTATTATCCTTGTGATCTTATGTATCAATACATTTTTACTGTTTACATCAATCTAATGTTCATGGTTTTCATAGTATTGAGTACTGGGCTTGACTAAGTATGAAGCGATCTGTGCCATGGAATGAACAAGTGGATGTGATATCATCAGATTCATCATCGGCAGATGCAGCTCAAGAAGCTAAAGTCGAGCATGAAGAGGTGCAAAGCATGGCCACTGATCAGCCCGCCGATGAAGTAGTGTCAGAAGGTATGTATTTCAAGATTCTATGAATGACTTAACACATTCAACTTGGCTATTACTTCTGCAATTGTGTATTGTCGTATCCCTAAGAAGTTACTGTGATGCTGCCGCCATTCATGCTATGAAGTTTGTGATATAATTTTTTTTAGTTTAATGGGTTGTTCAGATAATGCATCAAAGTGTTGCCCGCTCTGGATTGAGAGTTAAAGCTTCATTAAAAAAACACGAGTTTTCTGGATGTGTAACTATCACGATATGCTTACTTTTAGTATCATTGCAACTAAGGACTGATTTATAACATCTGTGTTTCATGTGGTTACATATTTAAAGAAAGAAACGAACTTCGATTGTCACTTATCTCTATTAGTAATATTTGATGGAGCTCGCGCACCTCTTACACAGAATAGTTCTCACTCGTATTTTTGCCTCCATGAAATGCTTGCTATAGTAGGTTTGCTGCTACGAAGGGCTGAGATTTATCAGAACTTCATGATGAGCATCAAAATCCCAAATCGCCGTGGCTCACTTGTCCCATGCAACACATGGATGGGACTTGGCAAGTCTCTCAAGCAACTCTATGGTCAACCTCTGCACTACCTCACTAATGTCCGTCTGAAAGAGCTGGACAAGCTAAGAATTGGGACTTATGATGAATACAAACCGCTGGACGCTATTATACATCCTATTAAAGCTGAAGCTAGCATCTGGCTCACTGAAGAGATTCACCGCATCTCTACCTCTCCTCACCACCTAGCCAAACTTTGGGCATCTGACCCATTGTATCATGCATGTATTGACTCCATCATCCCCCAGTGGTCCAAGGAATTGAATTAGTCTTGCTGGGATGTGTAGTAATGTGATTACGATAAATCAGATACAGTCCTTTTCTCTCGGGTCCTGTTTGGTTTTACTTTATATCTGATTCGGGAACATCAACAGTAATCCCTATAGGAACAAATTCCATGAACGAAGATTCTAAAATTCTTCACGACAGGAATTAATGTGCTTTGTGTCGCTTTGATGAGTATGAAGGCAGTAGCTGGTTTAAACCACGTTCGGCTTACCCACATGTTCCTTCTTTTTCTCGTACGCGTCAAGCAAAACATTTGCCAAGTCGGGAAGACAGCCAGCAGATGTTTGTCTGCTCTTGATCTCATCCAACATTAGTTTTTGGTTAAATTGATCGCCACTCCTGTAGTTCACCTTCAACCTCAATTTTACTGAGCCCTGGTATTACTTAAGCTACCTCAGACCATCTCCCAGCTGAAGCTTAAATTTTGGACAGATGCACATGAGCCCCTGCTATGTGCCTATTCCCCTCGATCATCTGTTCATCTGCTTATACTGCTGGTTCAAAACTTTGAGTGGATTCCACAAGCAGCTAATAACGAACCAAAAACAATTTCATTCATTCGAGAGGCATGTACCTGATGAAATAGGCAGCATCTTCAAGCAACCCAGCTCGATCGGAGACATCTGCCGTGCATCCATAGGATTCAGTTATGAAAAGATCTAGTAGAGATCTTCCATTTTATGGAAAAATCTCAATACCATGTTTCACTAAACCCCATGCCAACAAACACTCAATACTTTGACAAACGCAAGTGCGGCAATTGATATTTTTTGCTTGACCATCTCAATTCTCATTGAAGGGCCGGATTGCCTTCTCTCCAACCCCTGGCATTGCTGCACTACCAATGGCAGCCGGTCAAGCAGAGACATCCTTTTTGTTGACTTGAAAGAACAATTGCATTGCAATTTTGTGATAACCACACTTATTGGCAAACATATCCACCAAAGCTGTTTTGAGTTTATATCACAAATGAAGTCATTACTGGTTAAATTCAACTAGCTTTACTATGATGACCTTTGATGGAATTTGTGATTCAATTATCATTAAAGTCATTAGTGTGGCAGACACATGCTAAAATAATCCTCCTCAAGATCATATTTGAGCTCGATAAGAAGCTCGATAACTCTATAAAAGATCGAGGACTTACAGACTTAAGTTAAAATGTAACTCAAATTCAAACATGTCAATATATCGTAACAAGAATTAAGATTTCAAAATTAGTGAATATGACTACATTAATTAACATAAAGTCCGTCTAACGTAAATGAAAGGGATGTAACTTATATATATAATTTGAGCCAAAAGTAAACAATGAGATATTCGACTCGTTTATGGACTCATTTAAAAGCTCCATTTGAACTCGTTTACAACTCATTTACACTCGACTACGAACATTTTTATAAATTTATAAAGTTAATAGTCAATAAAGTAAGATTTTTTAACGAGTAGCTCATTTACAACTCGTTCAAACTTGTTTAAACACTCATTTATGATATATATTAAATTTTATATTTTATCAATCCAAATACTCGAGTAAAGCTCGAGCTCGGCTTGAACTCGTTAAAATTAAACGAGCCGAGCTTGAACATGTATTTTAAAAGTTCGTTAATACTGGGCTCGAGCTCGAACTCGTGAAATTTTAAATGAACGAACATGAACACTTTACTACTCGGCTCGGCTCGACTCAGCTCGTTTGCACCCCTACAGAGAGTTAGATAATCACAGGAAGATAATATTCATAAGGTAGATCAAAGTATAAGAAGAGCGATAAGTCGGATGTGCAGTGAAATTGTATGTTAGAAATGTAACAACATTCGTCATATCATGAGTAATTGTCCAGATCATAAGAAGAAGGAGAACAATCAACTAAAGCAGCAATAGAAATCAAAAGATGCACTATTATATTGTGTTGATGGTCGTTTAGAGTCGTGGATTATGGATTCAGTGTTTCATTCCATTCATGTAATTATAAACAACTGATGATAAATTTCACAGGTTAATTCTGCATTGTTTGTCTTGCTGATGACGAAGAGTTGGAGATTTTGGGATAGAAGTGATGTCGTAATGTCAAACCCTGCACGAGGTTAGATGGACGCCAAAAGATGCAAGATACATATTCCTAAACTCAAGAGAATGCTTACTCTTATAAGTCAATAAGATAAGGAATGATATTAAGTATTCTTTGGCAGTGTTTAACGAAAAGCAATAAGGTAAAACCTAATCATAGCTCGCGAAAATAGTCTTGGGAAAATATACATGCTAGATCAATGAGATAGAATTAAATGTAATACTGAGTCTGAGTCCACTTACTTTATAACACCACTGACTTGGACCCATGAGTGCAAAAA
>NQLW01000034.1:1675979-1711721 GCA_002312845.1 Kalanchoe fedtschenkoi | reverse complement strand
AAAAAGCTAGCTTCTCAACAAGAGTTTTAAGAGTGAAGAGTATGATATTTTGTTTCTGCGAGCTATATGTACTAGATAAGCAAAAGATAGCTATACTCTTGAAGACTACTGAATGAAAACCAAAAATTAAAAAGTTATATATTATTTATTTTGAAGCTCATATAAGGCTACACATTATTCGGAGGAGCTCGCTATCATGTCACTTCAGTTGATGATGTTATAAGAGAGAGCTACAATTTTGAAGACCGAAAGAGAATAAAAACTGGGAAGTTAGTTTTTATTCATTTAGAAGTTTATAGGCCTACAATAATTGTTGTGTGGAAGCGTTTAGTATAATAAGTAAATTATTGAACAACTAATTGCAATGAGTAATTCTCATGAAAGATTAGAGAGACACACCTGTTTACTTCAGAATATCCAGTATTCTAGACAGAATCACCTTTCAAAGTATCCCAACTATACCAAGACAAGATATCTTATGCAGTTAAGAGCACAATACCCACTATTATTATACTACCAAAAGAAAAGCTATTAAAAATAATAAAGAGCAAAACTACCAAATGTTTACAAGGTTAAGCCAAAAATAGCCTACTTCCTCGGACACCAACACAAATTTATATTTCACTCAAAAAATATTACAAAGAGGGAGAAAGATAATCCTTTAGCTTACTATTTGATTATAGTTAAGGATTGGTGTATTTCAAAATGGGGAAGGGGAGTTCCTTATATATGAGACTTAGAGGAGCATTGTACTCACTCCCCAACAATGTGGGATACGAGCCAAATCCAACAATCTCCACCTTGGCAAAATCTAACATCCTAATATTGATACTTTCTCCCCGATTGAATCTCCTGGCGGTGTCTTCAAGTTTACAAACCAAGATATATTTAATATTATGGACCACCGTGTCAAATTTGACTTACACAATGCTCGCAAAATTCTAGTTTGTAAGCTTTGGCTCCCTTCAGAAGTCCTTGATCCGCCAGCTTCTTCAAAAACTTTTCACCAAGATGTTCCAACCTCATATGCCACAATTTGTGTGAGTTCACTTCCCGATCATCACTGGAAGCTGCTCCCGCTTCTCTAATAATTGTACTACCATCATAATAATATAAATTATTTCTCTTCCGGACTCCTTTCATGATAACAAGTGATCCTTAGGTTATCTTCAAAAGTTCATTCTCTGCTGATCACTTTTACCCCATCGCCTCCAGCACTTTCAGAAATAAGGTTCTTCTTTAATGTTGGCGCATAGCGGACACCCATTAGGATCTTCTTTGATCCGTCATGATTCTGCAATCGAACCATACCAACCCCCCATGTTTCCATAGGATTACCATTTGTTGTGTGAATAACGTCTCCTTCTTGCTCTACCAGCTCATAAAATAATTCTCTGTTGGGAGTCATATGATGACTACAACCTGAATCCAGAAGTCATGCATTGGATTATTTTGCTATAACAGCTGCAACCAAATAGTAGTCCAAGTCTCTATCGTGCATCCAACTATATTGGAATCTGCAACAGCTTTCCCTTTGTTGGCATTTCCCTTCAATTTAGGATAATCCTTCTTCTAGTGTCCTTTTTCTTGACAAAAGGCACATTCGTCGTCGGCTGGCCTCCCTTTTTTATTTTGATCTCCCCCTTGAACCTTTGTCCTTCTTCTATGATTGTCCCTTAGTGACCACCAATGCTTCAGTTGTTCCTTTGTCACTTTGTTTATCTTTTCGCCTGAGTTCATAGTTGTATAATGCTAATCAGACCTCTTTTAGTGACAAGTTGGTTTTTCCATGGAGTAGAGTTGTCTCGAAAAACTCATACTCCTCGAAAAGAGATCCCAATAGCATAAATGACAAATTTTCGTCTTTAAATGTCACATCCAAATTGAGCAGATACGAAATTAATTGCTTAAAATTTGTAATGTGTGCATTTAGTGTGGTATCAGGAACATACGTGAAGCGGAACAAATGTCTCTTCATGTATAGCTTGTTCTGCATGCTTTTTTTTAGGAAATTCTCTTCCAAACCCGTCCATAATGCATTTGCCGAAGTCTCTTTTGCAAAAGTGTACTTCAACTCCTTTGACAAGCATGATCGAGTTGTACCACACACCAATCGATATAGCGTCCTCCAATCTCTTACTGCCACATCATTTGTTTTCTCCTTTTTAATAGTGAAGTCTAGACTTTGTTAGAACACTATGTCTAGAACCTCCACCTGTTACATGTCGAAATGACCCGAGTCAACAATTACCTCTACCGAGAACTTTGCATTTTCACCATCGGTCTCAACATTATAGACGAGAGAAAGCTTGTTGACATCACTGAAGTGGTTAGCGCTATTGGTATGGTCGACTCTTCCTTCTTTTCAGTCTTCTCAGTCATCAAATTAGTAGATTTTAACAATCACAACTCAAAAGCCCAAATGATCTTTTCTGATGTGGAAGATAAATTTTTTCCGCAATCACCGAGCATACGAGAATCTTGACTTCTGATACTAATTTTGTGTGGAAGCGTGTAGTATAATAAGTAAATTATTGATCGCTAATTGCAATGAGTGATTCTCAGGAAAGATTGGAAAGATACACCGGTCTACTTCACAATATCCAATCTCCTAAGATAAAACCATCATTCGGAAGATCCCCAGGTGTACCTGGACAGGATATCATATGCAATTCAGAGCACAATAACCACTATAATTATACTATAAAAAAAGCTACTAAAAATAATAAAGAATAAAAACATCAAAGATTTACGAGGTTCAGCCAAAATAACCTACATCCTCTGACACCAACACAAACTTATATTTCACTCAAAAAATATTACACAGAGAGAAAGAGAATCTTTTAGCTTACTAGGTAATTGTAACTAAGAATTGGTGCGTTTTGAAATAGGAAAGGGGAGCTCCTTATATATGAGACTTAGAAGAGCATTGACTCACTCTCCAGCAATGTGGATATGAGCCAAATCCAACAATAGCTACCTCATTGAGAGGAGCTTGTTATCACATCATTGTTATTGATGATGCCACCAGAGAAACGTATGAATTTCAACTTCCAAATTATTTAAGTTTATGAAAGCAATTAGATAGATATCGTCTCTATTTCTTCACCATCATTCTTGTTGATCCCGCCTTCACGGCGGCTCATTTGTGCCCACCTCATCTAGCCTTCTTGACTCGCCGTCTTTTTGTACTTATCCCAACTCTCTTTTGCTGTTCTACTCCTCTCTTTTAATTTCCTGCTTTGTTTGGCCTTTGTTGATACAAACACATGATAAGTTGCATCATATTCGAAAAGTGTACTAGTTCGGAACATGATTCATTACGTCATTGTATATATACATATAAAAAATCAATAGATCTGATTAAGAGATAAGTATATATGAGTATCAGAGAAGATATAGAAAAATAATAATTAGAGTTACAACAAATGACGCTTATTGGTAAGAAGCGTCGTGTAAAGTGTAGCATTATAGACAATGTGTTTTACCAATAAGCGTCGTCTTTTCATTTTATATTATTAGATGTCGTTTATATAACCATGAAACCTCCTCTAAAGTTTATATTATAGACGGTGTTTGAGACCCTTTGACTTACTAAGGTGGTTAAATATTAAACGCTATCTAATGATCAAAATAAGCGATGTATATTGTGCTCATTGTATTAGTAGTGTTCTATGAGAAAGAATGAATCAGATAGAGAGATCAAATTGTGGAGAAGGAGACGTTTTTCAGTCAGAGATTGTGAACTTTTTTTTTAGTGTCGTAAAATGGGGTATTGTGATAACTAATGCTTCATAAACAGGCCCGGCCCTATGCCTGACCCATTTGGGTGGTCGCCCAGGGCCCAGGCATGGGTCGGGGCCCATATTCTTTTCACCATGAGGAGTGGGTTGGGCAGATGAGGCCCTTCACTGTTACAAAAATAATAACTGAAGTAAGATTCGAACCCTCAACCTCTCCTATACTATTGATAAACTAAACCAACTGAACTATTAATACTTCTATAACAAATATGCTACTAAAATATATTTAACACATAAAATAGAGGGCCCATGATTCACACTCGCTCAGGGCCCACAAAATGTCAGGAACGGCCCTGTTCATAAATCAATTCTCATGCCAAAACGTTATACTCTAATCATATTAAATAGTACGCATCAAGATCACATTTATCTAGCTAGAGCCGTTAGAATTTATATCAACCAACGAATGAGAGGAGTCCATTTGTTCTCAAATTAATATAGTTCTCATCAGATCTATATAAACCAGTAGGATGCATGTAATACATGTAATAGCAAGTGACAAGCACAAGTGGTAACACATTCAGCAAAAACGGTGAGCTGCGACTGCATACTAGGGTTTGGTGTGCAAGGCAACTGCGAAGCAACCTATATTTGGTGGTGTCATATATAATGAGATTGAGGATTGTAATGGGTAGCCAAAACCTAAATAACTTCTCCTGTCTGATGACAAAGACTGATGATGATGTATGATGAAGGAACATACACATTCAGAACCACTAGTGTGTGTAGTGGTGAATAGCATAAGCAGTCGTCTCGATCTATGTGTCATCCAACATTTATTCTGTCGGCGACATTCCAATTACGCCCACCTCTTCTCCACTGCATTTATGTCTCCAGCTGCAAATGGATCGAGGCAACGACGTTTAATGAGGGAATCCATTTTGTGTTGTGTGTGCCAGGCAGGCACCCCCTTAAGAGTTTGACTCCATCACATTTCTTCGTCAGTTCACCCATCTCGCTCTCATTGTGTTCCAAAAGCATTTCAAGTCTCTCAGAATGTTGGCGCATGATATTCAACGAACTAAAGACATGGATAAAGTTGGTGCTATGATAGATAATTTCGGTTATTTTATGGTATCCAAAAGCTGTTGGCAGATGAATGTGGCCGTACTCATGTGTAGGGTTGCGTTCAAGGACTTTAAGGCAAATTTAATTTGCAGTTTGAAATCATCTGTGAACTATAGAAGTAGATGGAAGATCTCGATAAATAAGCAAGGTTGCACTTTACCTTTTGACCGTCTTCTTGCTGGATCTGATACATACATAAGTTTCTCTCCATTAGCTTGCTAGAGTGGGTTAAGAATAATCAGTGTGTAAAGTATCATCTCTCTACACAAAAATCTTACTCGAAATTCTTCTTGTTGGTCTACTTTGAAGATTCTACACATAGAGATATACTTTTACAAGATGGATACACGATATAATAATTAGTGGCTGTTTTGGCCTCTTATCACGGCAACAACTTTTACAGTGCCCCCGCTCACTCCTCGCGTCAAAATTCAATTCTTGATGACAAATGTCTTGTAAATTAGTCTTGGACAAATACGCACAAGAAAGCAATAGGGTTCGATCAGGTCTTCTGATATATGACAAAGCTCGTATATAGTTTCACAACGTGCCTGGGAACATACTTAATTAGTGATGATTAGGTCTCCACCAAAATTCAACTATTACCAACAACATTTGTTGTCCAGCTGGAGGAATTAACAAGATAAAGTCAAAATTCGGAAATGTTAGTATGGCGTGAACTCGCATTTATTTTTATTAGCCTTATAAGTTAGGGAGGAAACGTAATCTAAAAAGGGTTTTGAACTATCACCGCTTATACAATTATGGTCAGAACTAGCATGATTTTCAAAAACGATGTGATGAAAAAAAATTTGATTGATTTTGGATGATGCTTAAGATCAGTTTGTTTGAACACTTAAATATAATTGATCTTATTAAATTTGCTGAGAATTACTAATGATTGAGTATGAAAAGACGTCAACTTTTATGTACGCAAAACAATACTATTTATTTTGATAACCAAACGACATAATTTTCGCACACAAATCTAAGTCTGTAATATTATTAGTTTAGGAATGTAATGGTAAATTGTATTTTACAAAATCAGTATAATTTTTTTTCATCGCACCCTTTTTGAAAATCGTGATAGTTCAGACCGCAATTAGGTAAGTGATGGAAGTTAGAGCCTCTTTTGGATTTTATCTCAACAAACATTGATCATGAACTGCTTCTAAATTATAATATAAACTATATGAATTTTTGAAAAGAGTATATGAAAAAAATTAACCTAATTTAGTATATTCTCTAAGATTAATTAGGTTGATTCATTAAATATAATTAATTTTATTAAACTGGTGAGGATTATATTAATTACTTTTTATATAAATGAAACGATATCATTTAATTTGATGACAAGACGATGTAGTTTAACACACAATTCTTATTTATATAATATTATTAGTTTAAAAAATCAGTCCAATTTTTTTACACCCTTTGCGACAATTCAGATAATTTAAATAATAATTAAAAATTGATGATATTTTATAGCTTTTTTATTTTTTTCCTATCTGTTATGAAAAAATATATAAAATAATCTTTATTTTACTTATAATTTTTATTAAAATTTCCAATTTAATTTTCATTTCTCATACTTTCTGTAAACAAAATTTAATTTTTTTTATTTTCAATATTATTTTATTTATCCTCACATTTTCCAACTAAGCACGACCTTAAGGATTAAAAATTGTTGCAGAAACTTACGACCTCTTTGATTTTACAAAAAAATTTCAAATAAATTTTTTATTAAATTTTTATATTCACAATTTTCTCTAATTAAATCAAAACTAGAATTTTTTTATACTTTTTCATATCATCTCTCTTTCTGTCATATTTTCTCTAAACCGAAAAAAAAACTAGGAAAATCAGAAGAAAAAATGAAATGGAAAATAAGAATGAATGAATGTTCTTGATAAATTATATTTCTCATGCCACTTTTTTAGTTTAGTTAGCATTGAAATATCAGGGAAATTATTATTTTTCATAATTATTAAACTCTAATTTCCAATGTCAGTCTTTTTCTTCAAAGTATTATTTCTCTTTAGCTATGTTTGATTTAGGGAAAAGGATAGGAAAAAGAAAATTTGATGGAAAGTGAAATTTATAGATATTATTTTATTTTATTTAGTTTGGAATGTAAAAATTGAATAAAAGTTTCAAAACTTCTTTTAATATATACCTTAACCTTTCTTCTAACTGTCCATACAACTTTCTTCTCCACAAAAGTTTTCCTGAACCAAACACAAAAGTTTTCTAAAAACTGAGAATTACTCCATCTGTCCTCTTTTACATGTCACTTAACCGAATTTTTATGTTCATTTTTTCATTTCACTTAATACTTTTCAGTGTGTATTTAATATCAACAACTTCTTAAAACGTCAAACGTTAATCACTTTATATATTATCATAATCAATAAAAATTCATTCCTCATCCATAATCATCTATTACTTTTACTTTTTGCTCAAACTTTTTTTAAAAATATTAATCACCTACTTATTAAATTTATTCAATCGCTAGCATTAACTTCACTTTAATCTACTCAAATTAATCTTAAACGACATATAAAATAGAACAGAGGCAGGGAGTATGAGATAAAGAGCAGGTTGATTCATATTATAAGTAGTGTATATTCAACTACTAATTTTATATGTGTAGTTGACCAACAACAATAGCAAACAAACGTCATTAATTAGCATTTGAGGCAGAGAGAATGATTTGCATATGACTTTGATTAATAAATGGTGTGGTCATCATCACTAGCTTAATGGACCCAACTAAAGGCTGTTGATTAAGGGCAACTAAAGATTTGCAAATACTTTGATGGCGATGCTTAACAAGATAGAGATGGCCCATTGACGAAACCCTAATTATAATGGAGGAGTCAGCATTGGTGCATTTGTTTCTGTGTCCCTTAAGGCGCTAATTGGAACTTGAAATCATCATTCTCCTGCACCCACTGCTACTGAGAATTGCGCCACCGCCGTCTGCTGCCTCATTTCATTTCATCCCACTTCCCATATAATAAGATACATAGTAATAGAATATTTAGGATGTCCTATTTTCATCTTTTAATTTATATCATTCATTTTAATTTTGATTCAATCATATCTGAAGACTTTAATCCTACTCGAAGACAATCACATTTTTCAAGTGATGTTTGACAACGTGTATAAAAACTGCAGTACCATTTTTTAAAAAACACAAAAACTGCAGCACCAAATTACGATTTTACATGAGAAATAATCTGTTTGAAACTGAATTTTGTGTTAGAAATAATCAATTTAAAATTGTGATTTTCCTTAAATGTGTTAAAAGCAAAATTAGAATAGATAGTGAAGTTGAAATAAAATTAAAAGATGGAATTAAAGAGAATTAATGTTGAAAAAAATTCCTCACATACTCCCTCATTCCTCTAATACATGTCGTTTAAGGTTAATTTGAGTAGATTAGGGTGAAGTTAATGCTAGCGGTTGAACAAATTTAATAAATAGGTGGTTAATTTTTTTTTAAAATTCGTGAAAAAACTAAAATTGGTAGATGATTACTGGTGAGGAATGTGTTTTTTTATTAATTATGATAAGAAAGTGATTAATGTTTGACATTTTAAGGTAGTTGTTGATATTAAATACGCATTGGAATTTATTAAGCGACAAGTAAAAATAGATAAAAAAATTCGATTAAGTGACATGTAAAAGAAGACAGATAGAGTAAATTATAGTAATACTCTACTCCCTCTGTCCTCTTTTACATGTCACTTAACCGAAATTTTTTGTCCACTTTTACTTGTCACTTAACAATTTTCAATGCATATTTAATATCAACAACTACCTTAAAATGTCAAACATTAATCACTTTATTATCATATCCAATAAAAAATACATTCCCCACCAGTAATCATCTACCGATTTTACTTTTTGCACGAATTTTTTTATAAAAAAATTAACCACTTATTCATTAAATTTGTTCAACCGCTAGCATTAACTATACTTTAATCTACTCAAATTAACCTAAAACAACACGTAATAGAGGACGGAGAGAGTATTAATTAGGGATCGATGCGAATGTATCGAAATACGAGTAACCTATTCAATATACTTGAACTAAGCAGTGTATCATTAGAATCAAAATTCGGCTTTCTGAAGTGCTTTTACTGCATAAGACAAAATTAATAGTGAAGCAAAGTAGTAAATCGAGGTTGTCCCAACTGCATGCTGGGCGTGATGAACTGAGACATGGATTGACATAATCATCATATGGATATTATTATACAAAAACAACAACAATACTGTAAACCATACACACATAATCATTGCAGAATTCATACCAACAATAATTAACTTTCACAATCGTCAATGCCGAAGAGGAAGAGAGGGAGTCATATCCATTCTTTACATTTTTTGTAAATAAGTTATATATTTTATTACTCATTTATTCTTTTATTTAACATTTAATTAGCATTTATCTATCCATATTTACTTATCATTTAATAATTTTAATGAACATTTAATATTATTTCTAATCTTAAAATATAAAGAATTAATTACTTTATCATCATAATTCATAACAAAATTCTTTTACAACAATAATAATACAAGACATTTTACAAGAAATTTTAAAATGATTAATTAAATACAGAATTATTGAATTTGATCAATAACTATTATTAATATCTCCTTAATACATTAATTTAACCTTAAATGATTACTATTAATTTGAAGACAAAAGGGAATACATGATTTAAACGTTTTTTTTATTTTCTCTATCCGAAGAATAATAATCACTTAGACTTTTTTGGACAATATGTTTTAATTCATTATTTTTATTTAAAATGTTATGATAATGACTATTAGTATGTTCATATTGAATCGATAATATTTTTATATTATAATTTTTATCATCTGCATTTTTAATAAGTTATGTTTAAAAATTAAAATGAATTAGAGTAAAATGTAAGAGATAATAACCTAAAGGATTATTTCAATAAGCACTCCCTATCTGCAAATCAACTTCTACACCACTCCTTGAATAATTTACTCTTATCCACATGGAGACTCTCTTACCCCTTAGTTCGTTGACATTCTATTGTAATTTCGACTCATTTAGAGCGTGTTTGGTTTCGAGAAAATTTGGTGGAAAAAAAAAAAGGAAGTCATTTCTCTCATGAAATTCATCCAATTTTTCTTTGTTTGATTAGAAGTGGAAATTGGTGGAAAATGTTAAAAAATTCTTTAGGATACTCAATTAATGTTTGTGTACAAAAACTTTATTTCCAACACATTTTGTTCGTCCTATATTTTGGGATATGAATGACGAGTCTATGTGAAATTTGAATGAAATATTCCATTTCAGTATAATGTGTTTTAGCAGATGTATAGTTTGGTTTATTGTGTAATAGAATGTGGTAGAAAATCAATTACTTTTGGTTTTGAAAAAAATATTGCATTGAATTTTACCTTGATAAAAAATATCGCATACTGGAAAAAAGTATCGTTGATGACTAGATGTCACAATTGAAAGCATCATAATTTCAGCATCGTAAAACATCGTTCATGTCAACAATCAAGAATGTTGATAATTTCAGCCCTCAAAAAATCAATAATATCAGCATAAAAGAGTCGATAAAAAAATTGATAATTCATTATAAAAATTGTTAATTCCGACATTGAAAATGTCATTAGTTACGACGTTAAAAAGCGTCCCAAATTACTAGCGGTGAATTATATGACGCAAGCGTCAGAAAATTTTTTTAAAACTCTTTTTTGCATCGTCAAACAATAAAAGAATGTGACAAATAAACTTATTTTCTAATAGTGAGAATTTTAGAGTTAAACTCCTGAATCAAGCATATTCGAATTTCATGACTTGTGGAAAAGAGAAAGCTCAACATTAATTGAAGTAGGATTAATTTAGCCGGAGAAATTAACCAATTGAAATAGAATAAAAAAAGGTATGTTTGAGCGGAGAGCCTTGATCAATTAATGAACGAGAGTCATATCGTACCATAACGCCTCTCTATCACTGGAGGGTTGACACTGGAGTTGCTCGAAGCGATCATAGTGAGAAAGAAACTAATAATCTTTTCAGGAGGAGAAGACAAATTTTTTTTGAAAAACATATAAATGAAATATAAAAATTAAAACTAAAATGTCGGATTGTAAATATAAATTGAAAAAGGTAAGTATTTCCTCTCCTCTTTTACATGTTATTTAATCAATTTTTTTTGTTCACTTTTAGTTGTCACTTAACAATTTTCAATGCGTATTTAATATCAACAACTACCTTAAAACGTTAAATATTTATCACTTTATTATCATAATCAATAAAAAATTCATTTCTCATCAATAATCATCTACCAATTTTATTTATTTTAAAAAAATATTGACCACCTACTTATTAAATTTGTTCAACCGCCAGCATTAACTTCAACTTAATCTACTCAAATTAATCTTAAACTGCTAACATTAATTTCAATTTAATCTATTTAAATTAAGTTTAAACGACATGTATAAGACGACAGAGAAAGTATAATTTAAAAGTGAATGGGTGATCGATGACTTGTCAAGTACGGTAAGAAGAACAATTTTCGAGGAGGAGGTATCGCTAATTAAGGACATCCACACCAAAACAAATTTAAAAGTAGGTTTGTGTCATGCCACAAACGATTTGTGTCATGTCAATTCAGCTTTGTCATAAATCTAATTTTCATAAACTTTTCTTCAACATTGAAACAAACCTTTCAAACATCTGCACATGAGATCCGCATGTCATATTATACTTCTTACTACTTTTTTCATGTTATATTAATTACAAATTTCTTAAATTTCTTAAATTTATTATTATTTATATGTATTAATTTATATTATATTTCCTTGACATTTATACAATTAAAAAAGTTACATAATTAAAATTTTCATCAAACAACAATAATAATGTATTAAATTTAACATTACATCTAGTACATTCCAAATTTAACATTACAAATTTAACATCTCATCAACGGCTAATTTTTTATCCTCTTTTTTTTTTAAAAAAAATTGCAACGGTTAGTTTTTTAAACGTTGAAAAATAACGGTAATAAATTGAATTAAATATTTGAATTTATATCATATATGGCGTTTTTTAATTAAAAATGTCGTATATGGTATATATTTTATACAACGCTTTTAATTAAAAAACGCCGTATTTGATATATAATTTATACGACACTTTTAAATTAAAAGCGCCGTATAAAGTATATATCATATACGGCGTTTTTAAGTTAAAAGCGTCGTATATTCTCTGTTCGCGAACCACTTCGTCTGCACGAAACGGTGTTGTGTCTGAAGACCACAAACTATCTTTCACATTGAAACGAAGCGGAGTTGAGATATGACACAAACCTTCCACCAAAACTTTGATGTGGATGCCCTAATGCTCAAATTTAAGGTCTCGAGTTTGGACAAAGGTGGGAGGTAGCTCCTATAAAGATGGGCATGTAATAGGTAGCCCCAATCATTCACATAATCACCAAATTTTATGAAACTAGCTGCTACTACTACTAATTGTCGATGTTAAAAATATACTCATACAACACTCGATTGCGGCTCTTGGGGGCAACAAAAGTACTCTGCTATTGCCACGGCTTCTTTATTAATAGCAAAATGACAAGTTTAGCTACACTCTTAATTACACCTGACCATTGAATAAGTATGAATCTACAAACGCTGCATACTTGTGTTTTCAGTTCCATTTGTGGAAATGTCACTATATCCAACAAATGGTAACACGTCAAAATGGTGTACATATCAAGTTTCTACTCAAGTATAGACCACTTCTCAAAATAAATTGACAATGCTATTTTTTTTTACCGTAAATGCGGTAGCACCAAAGCACGAATCCAGAATCTTGAAATTGTTAGACAACATTGTTTATTTGATATTGACAATGTTGTTAGCCGACATGATTTGCATACAAGTACACAACCAAATTGATCATTGATGGTGTATTTTTTCATAGTTTTTTTTTCAAATTTCTTAGATTCCGGGTCTCTCTCATTGTTTTTTAAAAAAAATCCTAAACATTACACAACATCCCAAACTATTAAACCAAACCCATATTAGTCTAAAAAACACTACTACAAAAAAAAATATATATAAAAAGTAGTTTTCTCAGTCACAAGAGGTCTCCCATCACAACCCACTACGCTCAACTTTAATTTCCATTGACCAAATCACCAGTTGCAGCATAATTAGCATATAGCATCATTAGAGAGTCTAAATTCCTCAGAAAATAATAATGAAGTGAAGTGTATGATGGGTAAATGACTTTACTGGAAGTGTACCAGAATTTCTGGCTACAACCATGGAAAAATATTTATGGCTAATAAATTTGACAAACTCCATACAAATCCAACTCCAAAATATGAAATGCTAAGCAACATTATATGGCTATTTGCATCACAAGGAGTCTCTTGTATCACTTAAAGACATGCCCGTTGCCAAATCATTTAAAGACATATGCCCTACAATCAGCCAAAATAAATAAATAAAATAAATAAATAAATAAAGGCCTCAAACATGGTCTGACTCAATCTCCCTCTCTCTCCTGTGCTCTGCACTTTATTCTGCTCAAATTCACTCACACTTTGTTTTTTTTTCTACTGCAAAGAACGAGGCTACCTACACAGGACAGAACAGCCTCTCCTTCACCTTCTGCTCTCCTCTTCCTCCATTTCTGCTTCCATTCTCCTTTCTTTATAACCACGCTCCATTATTCTGTTACCTTCTTCAACCCACTCCGCCTCACTCATCCACCAAAACTCCCAATCCTTACTTACCAATTATATATCACTCTCGTTTAACTCGCTTTCCGCTCTTCATTCCTTTGCCGGGCTCAGCTGGGGATATTAAAGTCCCACGTTTGGCTTTAATCTCTGATTTTGAGCTGGCCCAGAAATTTGATCAGAGCTGTTGAATGAGAAACCAGTGACACAATGGGTGACGGCAGTCTCAAGAAAAGCAAGGTGACATTTTTATTCAGTGGAGGCAGATTTGATAGTACCACTGAAATTGGTCTCTGATTGGTTTTGCTTTGTGAATGAAGCTCTCCTGGTCTAAGAAACTGGTGAGGAAGTGGTTCAACATCAAGAGCAAAACTGAAGATTTTCAAGCAGATGAAGTCGTATATGGAGGAGGTTGGTAGATCATTTGACAAAACCTGAGTTGGGGGTTAGATTTATGTGTAGTTAGGTGGGTTTATAGTCGTACTTCGTGTTAGAATCTGTTGTTTAAATAGTATTTATCTCCTGTACGATGATGTTTTATTTTTGTGATCCATATTTTCACATATAGTTTTCTCTTTTTTTGCTTTTCTCCAGATTATCTACTTGTACTGAATTCTGCATCTGCTGGTTTTTTTAGCTTCCATGGTTTCTTCTTTGCAGGAGGAGATGAATGGAGAAGCAGCTTATCTGAAAGGGAGCCGGGCACCATTAAGAAAAGCAAAACAGGTGATAAGTTGTAATGTCTGCCGTGACCGACATTATAAGTACTGTTCAAAAGCAGCCATTGTTGTTTCTCTTGTGTAAAATGCTGATGTTTAGATTACCTGCAGAGAGGTTCAACATAAACCCGGAGCGTATTCGTCGAGGGAGGTTTAATTTGGATAACCCCCGGATTGTGGATGTGCAGAACTACAGGTAGTCCAGTTTCCCCACACAGTGTAGCTCTGGATAATACTTTGAACTTTGAGTAACTGTTTGTCTGCCTTCCCCTCAGCATCTTTGTGACGACTTGGAATGTGGCTGGAAGGTCACCGCCAAACAATTTAAACTTAGAGGAGTGGCTTCATACATCACCGCCGGCAGACATTTATGTTCTCGGGTATGAAAATGAATAGAGATAACTTTGAAGCCACAGTTTACGCACATTGATTCTAATATTTCCTTCGTTTTCAGATTTCAAGAGATTGTTCCTCTTAATGCTGGCAACATATTGGGTGCGGAAGATAACGGTCCCGCAAAGAAGTGGCTGGATCTAATTCGAAAAACATTAAACAACCAACCGGGCACTAGTGGAAGCAATGGATATTGCACCCCATCCCCCATCCCAGAGCCAATAGTCGAAATGGACGCCGATTTTGAAGGATCAACGAGGCCAAAATCATCATACCTTTTCCCTCGTCGATCATTTCAAACAACAAGTAGCTGGAGAAAGGACTCAGAATCTTCTTTACCGAGTTCAAGATATGACAGGAGATTTAGTGTTTGTGATCGAGTTATTTTTGGTCACAGACCCAGTGATTCTGACTCTAGTAACTCCAGATGGGGCAGTAGGCCAAGCGACTATTCCAGATGGAATTCATCTGATGATGATAATTGGCCCGGGGACTCCCCAAGCACTGTATTATGCTCTCCGGCATCCGCCGCTGGATCTATTTCCAATGAAGATGGATTTAGGTTCCCAGCTAGATCCAAATATTGCTTAGTTGCAAGCAAGCAGATGGTGGGAATATTTCTTACTGTCTGGGTCAGGAGTGAACTCAGGGATCATGTTCGCAACTTGAAAGTGTCTTGCGTAGGCAGAGGCTTGATGGGATATCTCGGGAACAAGGTACTTTTTTCTTCCCCACCAAATTGAAAAATCCCCAGATCACTAATGTTATTATCAATTGGTCTTACTTGGTGAAAACCTGTGTTATTCTTGCATTGCCAGGGATCAATATCAGTCAGCATGTCACTGCACCAGACAACTTTCTGCTTCATTTGTACCCATTTAACCTCCGGAGAGAAAGAAGGAGACGAGTTGAGGAGGAATGCTGATGTAATGGAGATCCTCAAGAAGACTAGGTTTCCACGAGTGAGTGGAGTGGACAATGAGAAATCTCCAGAGACCATCCTCCAACACGAGTGAGATCTCTGTTCATTCAACTTCTGATCATATTAGCTCATAGAGACAAAGCAGAACACATTTCTCATTTCATCAAACTTCGATTATTTTGGGTTCAGCCGTGTTATCTGGCTTGGTGATTTGAACTACCGAATTTCGCTCTCCTACCGATCAGCAAAAGCCCTTGTTGAGATGCACAACTGGAGGGCCTTGTTGGAAAATGATCAGGTACTGCATATTTCTGATTAGAACACACCTAAAAAATGTCATCTTCCCTATCATCAACTGATCAGTAATCATACTGGTAGCTTCGGATAGAGCAAAGGCGGGGTCATGTGTTTGAAAATTGGAAAGAAGGACAGATATATTTTCCGCCAACATACAAGTACACATTTGGCTCAGACCGGTACTCTGGGGGTGACATGCATCCAAAGGAGAAACGACGGACGCCTGCATGGTATCACTTAACAATTATTCAATTCACATATTGCAATCTACTAAGACTATTTCAATACATCAGCATGGGTGGGTATATTCTGTTATAGTTGTCTCTACTCTAGGTGCTGCTGTGCTGACATGCTCATCTCTGTTACAAGGTGTGATCGCATTTTGTGGCATGGGGAAGGCTTGCAACAATTATCTTACGTCCGAGGGGAGTCGAAGTTTTCAGACCACAGACCGGTTTATAGCATATTCTGGGCAGAAGTGGAGTCAAACTACAACAGCAGACTGAGGAAAAGCATGAGCTACTCTACTTCAAGGTCTGCTGAGGTGGATGAGCTTTGGCCATTTTCACAAGGCTATACTGAACTAAGTTTCTTCTGAAGTGTCTTGTTCGCAGATCATGTCAGGTATTTCATCTCGTACTTGGTATATTGGTAATGCATATTGGTTTGTAGTTAAATATGAAAATGAAAATATTTAGTTAGTCGGTCCCCTTTCGCAGGCGGGAATCTATTTTCAACCACATCATTTTGAAGAAGCGTGATAGAGACATTCATTCATTCTATGGCCCCCAAAAACCAGTAAAGGTTGGTCGTCTCTTTCACTTTTTTCTATTTCTTGGTAATGCTGTTTGTCTTGCTGCTTTCTTGCCTAATCTCACAGTCCTTCAATCTAATAAAGATTAGTCTGAGTTTGACTCATCCTCACCATCTCTTAGGTGAGAATACTCCGGAACTACACATGAATCTGTTACCAATGGCATCCCCGGATCTCTTCACAAAACCGGCGCTCCCACATTATTATCATAGTGATAACAGGTACCAAATCACACCTTGAACAAAAAAATTATCGAACTACTAGCAATGCTAGCTTTTAAACTGGAACTTTTATGTACTTGGTAGCATGGACTCATTCAATCGACTGAAGATACACGGAAGACCAACAAGGTGTTGGCCTAGTGGTATTGAGTGTTGTCTAACAACCTCAAAGTTCTGGGTTAAGCACATAATGCCAGGAGAAGCAGACTGTCCGTAAGAGTATAGGGGGCATAGCCTTGTAAATGATCAGCATAGATGTTTTTTTTTTCTCACATTTTTTGATTATTTGGATCTGTGATGATACAGCAGCTGATTACAGCTTGATGTTTATGGAAAAGAGATCTGAAATCCTATCATTTTGTCCTGAGCAATCACTAATGATTTAGTTTATAAAAGGCTGATTCTTACTGAATTTTGTATACCCACCAAGTGCTTTGCTTTATAAAGAAATGGACAGTAAACTGGAAAAAGCAGCAACAGGAAATTTGCAGGTCCTGAATTATCTGTCTTGTAATGTTTAAAGTAACAAGTATATGCCATGCCTTGTCCCTGTGGGGGGTCCTTTGGACTTATTCAATCTTTACTTTTGGTATCATGACCAACTGGGGTCTGTCAAAATGACAAATATTAACAAAATCAAGTTATATTCACTTTTTTTTTTTTTGAGCAGTGCTTTATATCCTACATCGTTCATTAAATGATGTATAACGATCCTAATATATAGTTGAGCTCTTCCACTCATTGTTAATTAGTTTTGAGTGTAGATCCAACTATTAACACGGTATCAGAGCAGATTTTCACCGCATCCTTCGTATAAAACGCGTGACGATTATCGTTCTCCGCACGAGATTTCTCACTTGTTGTCCTTATCAGAGGCTCTTGCAAGTGAGGGTGGGTGTTGAACAGTGGTTTATATCACACATCGCCCATTAGATGGTGTATAACGATTCCAATATATAGTTGAGCTCCCTCACGCATTGCCAATTGGTTTTGAGTGTAGATACAACTATATTAACATGATATCAGAGCGGGTTTTCGCCACACCTTTGTATAAAACCTGTGATCCAAATGTATAGTTGGACTCTCCTACTGTAAATCCAACTATATTAACACTTTTCACCTCAATATAATTCCTGCCCACTCTTTGTCGGATGCCAATCATTTCTCATCTAAGAGTCATGAACATGTCCTGAGCACCTGTTTTGGCTCAAATCCTCATTCCCCTCGGTCCCAAAAGACTAAATAAATCTGTGCAACTCTGCTGTTTCAAATGTTTGCGACCGCAACTCTGTTCCAGACAACATCTTAGGTGAAGACAGACTAACGGTTTGCTTCCAACTGCTGCAACAACTGTGGTGTGTATTCTAAACGGTTCAAGTTGAAGCCTGAATTTTTTAAATAAATGGCGTGACATTTCTGAATAAAAGTCCAATGTTATTGTCGGTCCCCTACCTCTACCCATATCCCATGATCGAGTTTTTGTGACAAAAATGACTGAGACAATCATGTTTGGGGCTCTCATGATCATGAACTTGTCTAAAGAACCATGTTTTATCCCAACTGTGGCATAAGAAATTTACAGTACAATTCACTTTATTTTGTACGAAAACTATTTGCTGTGTGTAAGCAGAATTTGGGCTCTGACTTTTCCTGTTTAATCATGTCAAGTTATGATCTTGACCGTTAAATTGAGTTCTCCGAGGATGTGACTGTAAGCAGGAAAATGAGTGTAGGACTAGTATTCTGAATAACAAGTATCTCAAGCTGCACAGAAAGCTTCTTGGACTCTTTTATCTTCACTAGTACCCCATACATGCTGAATATTTCATTTATTGAAATTGCAACTCAAGAATGAATGCTAGTTCAAGGCTGGCATTTAGAGGTCCTGTGAAAAATTAAAAATGAGGTCTAAATTATTAAAATTGGGACAGTGATCTCTATTTTACTCATTAGGAAGTAAAAAACTTACAATTACATGCATGGAAGAGTACATGTATCGGACTTCCAAATACACATGGAAAAGTGAAATCATACGAATAAAAAAACTCAATCTTTATAAAAAAAACATTGTAGTCATATAAAACTCCTTTTTAAAATTTTTTTATTAAATATAAATTACAGCGTACATATCCGATCACCATAAGATTTGAACTTTGGTCGTAGGGATTATCAAGATTCAGCCCTCACTCTCTTTACCATCAGGCCACACCCTTGATGACACAAAACTCCTATTTGAATAACAACAATATTCCAAGTTTTTTTTTTTTTGGAATAAAGTCAACAATGAAATCTTCATACGCAACTTTCTCCAAGTGGTCATTTTTAATTTCTAGTAACCCTAATCCATTAAGTTTCTCATGTGAAATCGAAGAACGCAAATAAAACTTCAAAATTTTTAATTCAGACAAACTTTTTTCCACAGATGCAACAGTCACAAAAATATTGAGTAATATTTGATAAGTAAAAGTTGCATTAGGAATTTATATTTAATATGAATAGCTCACATATCTTTCCGTGGCAAAAGATCCATAAGCAACTTCAATTCCACATATAACTCATTAGCAACAACATAATTACAATCACCATTTTTAAGTGCAACTTTTAAAACTTTGCAAGAAGATTTCAAACATATATCATCCAATGCAATTAGTTTTGCAGAAGTAAATAAAAACTCAATTTTTTTCATAATTTTTATACTGCTAAATCTCCTATTAAGCGAACTAATAGTTTAACTTTATTTGCATCTTCAAAAGACTGTGAAGCAACCAATGGTTCAACATGTGAATTTTCATCAAATCCCTTTTTCTTTGTATTTGACGTTGTGAGGAAAGACTATATGATAACTAATTCACATTTCATAATTTAACATGTCATACCATGTCACTATAGCCACTAAAAATTCAAAATCTCCAAGTTTATTTTCAGCTAATGATTTTGTTTCAATTTTATTTTAAAGTCATTATCATTTTTACAGACTTGAAGTATAGTCTCTCTTAACTACACAATTTGAAACCTTATTGCTCTAACACTATCAACAAAACTCTCCCAATGAGTAGATGAAAATGATATAAGTGATAAACTTTCACATTATCTTTTACAATTTGTCATCTTTTAGTCAAATTTGCAAATAGTATAAATATATTATATAACTCCAAAGAAATTCTTATCTTTAATACAAGTATTTACCATATCACATAACAAAAGATTCAAATATGAGAGTCACAAGGAGTATAAAAAGCTTTACGATTAATATCTAAAAATATTTTTTAAATTCCTTGATGTCTTCCTTTCATGTTGGATCCATTGTCATATCCTTGCCAGCACACATTGTCTACATCAAGATCAAAAAGTTTCAATTCATATAATAAAATATCAAAAAGTCCGTGCTATGTAGTATCATTAACATTTATAATTCCAAACTTCGCTCTTGATGACTAACATCAGAAGTACAATCTAATACAATAGATTTTGTTTGTCTTACCTTTTGACAATTTCAAATCTAATAAAGGAAGCAAGCAAAAATATCAACTCATTTTGAATTTTATGACGACCATAGTGAATGTGAATCATTTGTAATGTGTCAAACATATTTTTGAATAATAAAATCAAACTCGGCTAATATTTCAATTAAACCTAAAAAGTTTCAATTATTATTTTGATACATCTTTCTTTAGTGCCACAAAATGTTAAATTATGTTTTGAAAGAAACTTCACAATAGAGATTATTCTCACCATAACATTTTCGGATGATCTATTTCTTTTTGAGTTATTTTTGAGCCACATAATCAATAGTTTTATTATATTTAATCTAAAACACAATTCATACAAAGTAGCCCAATTCATTTTATGTTCTATGCCAACTTCATGTTCTTGAAGTCGAACCCCTACATGAGTCCAATCCTCATAACTTTTGTTTACTAATCCACATGTAACATACCCCTTTTTGAATATCTTACAATAAAAATAAAAAACTTTATCAAGCTCTTTTGAATATTTAAGTCAATATGTATCTTGAAATTCACCATCATCTAAAATTCTAATTTCCAATGAAAATCACATTCAAAACTTATTTTTGGGTCCTTTTTGAATAAACATGTCTCTTTTAGAATCCTTTACTGCTAAATAAACTATTTTACATTCAAGAGCATCCCAACATCTTGAGTAAAAATATCAGTATGAAAATTTAAAGACTCCTGATCATCATCACTCGAATCCTCAATGCTACCCTTCTACTAAGGGGATGTTTCTTATACTAATTTCTATATTTTTTTAACTTCTCATCACTTGCGTAAAATTTTTTAATTCTTAAAGACATATCCAAATACAAGAGAAAATAAAAAAAACTAAATAAATAAACCTCAATCAACCTATTTACGACCTCCAATCTCAGTAAATGTGAATCTGATAAAAAAATAAATTTAAAAATTAGATACACAACCCTGCAACAATACTAACAAAGCATATGTTTAAACTCAAGTTGGAAAAAACGCCAATATTCAGCCTCCAACAAGTACACAAATTAACAAAAAATAATAAAAAAGGTTACTCTGCATTACATAATGAAAACGCCACTATTTCCTTTTTTTTGAGCTCAAAGAAATTATATGTGTACCCAAACAAAATAAGTAACTAGATGTACTTTTTTGATCATCAAGAGAACTTCTCCAATCACAAATAGTAAATCTGACTAGATTTTAATTTGATTTCTTTACGTATTTGATCCCTAATTTCTTTGTACCTTGAAGATATTACAAGATTCTCTTTGTGGCAAGTATTTTATTCTTGGATGGCTCACTCACAAAGTGAATTATGTATGCTCTTTTTTTTTTTTTTTAATATATTTATTTTATTGATAATGGTCCAAAGGACCTAGGGCTCGCAGAGCCTACAAGGGGGTGGCACGAGGCCTAAAATATGGTGGCTCGAAAAGCCTACAAGGGGTGGCACAAAGCCTAAGACGCGTTGGCTCGGAGAGCCTACAGGGGTGGCACGAAGCCTAGATAGCGGCAGGTCGGTGAGCCTACATGAGTGTGGCGCAAGGCCTAAGAATTTGGCTCAAGGAGCCTCGACGACCAGATCTGACACTGACACGACTAGATCTGGTGCTGGCACAACCAGATCTAGCGCTGGAGCGGTCGGATCTGGGCTGCAGCGGTCGGCGGGGGCGGATCTGGGGATGAGGCCGCCGCGGGTTTAGATTCGTGGGGTAGGAAAAGCCAGATCTGCAGCCTGCAAGGCAGACCCAGTCGCGCGGCCAGCCACGGCGGCTTCGGATGGGGATTCAGGCCTCCTTGGCCACCGTTACTGTGCGAGAAGCTGACTCGCGGCAGAGCACGACGACATATCGGAGCTGTGGACGGGTTTGAGGCGAGATGGTAGTGCTGGTGGTGGTGGTGGGAGGCCAAAACAGGGTGGCCTCGGCCCAGATCTGTGGTGGCTGGAGATGGAAGAGATGAGAGTGGTGGTGGGGCAGTGGTTGTGCGAGGAGGAGAGCCTGCCCGACCCTCCTCCTCCACCGTGGGTTTTTAGAAAGAGGTGGGAGGATTTGAAGAGAGACGTTTTTGGTTCTGTAAGCATCAATCTTTTAGTTTCCGTAAGCTCTTTTGTTGGCACCATAAAATAGAGAAAATACTAAGCTTATGTACAAATTTTCTTATACCTTGTCTGGCCCGTCTTGTGTCTCCAATATTTGTTAAAAACCATTGGTGTTGTCATTGACTTGCACTTCTCCGAACGAAAGAGTTTCAACAGGTTCTCTATGTATACTTCTCGTGATAAGAAAATACACCTTTCTCTTATTAAACTTATATCCAAGTAAATATTTCATCAAGCCTAAGTCGGTCATTTTAAACTCTGTAGTCATGTCTTTTTTAAATGTCTCCGCCATGTATGAACTGATACCAATATATAAAAGGTCATCAACAAATAAGCAAACAATAAGAAGATTGGTACCTTCTCCCTTCATGTACAAAGATAAATCAATTGGGCATCTTTATAATCCAATTTTTTTGAAGCAAAGATTAATTTTGATATTCCAAGCTCGAGATTCTTGTTTTAATCCACAAAGCATTTTTCTAAGGTTATATAACTTTTCTCCAGAACCTTATTGAATATACATTTTCTGTTATGAAACATGTATTTCTTCTTCCAAATTGCCATTTCAAAAAGTAAAATTCACATCAAGTTGAAATACATGTAGCTCAAATTGATTAGCAATGGCATGAATAGTTCTGATTGTTTCTATGAGTGCGACCAGTGCAAATATTTTGTAGAAATCCATCTCGAGTCGTTGTGAATAACCATTTGCAACCAGAATAGCTTTATACTTTTTAGCAGAAACATCTTCATTATGTTTGGTCTTAAAAATCCACTTTAGGCCAATTACATTCTTGCCTTTTAGAAGATCAACTAGCTGCCACGAATATTTTGTTCAAGTTCACTCATCTCATCGTTTATTGATTTAAACCAATGCTCATCCTTAGATGACTTGCTGCAATTTAAAGGTTCATCAAAAAAGAATGCCATACTCTCTGTTTCTTATATATTACTCGATAAGCGATATTTTATTGGTTGTTTTTCAGAATTAGGGCACATCGACTCAACTTATTGATCACTACTTGAGTTTAAAACAACATGTTGAGAAAATAGTACTTGAATGAGGTTCCTTTAACTGAAATGACACGAGAAAAAAAATCATAAGAGGTTAGGGCTTCTGTTATTGCATCATTTCTCCATTTTCATGATGATGTTTCATCAAAGATGACATCTGAAGAAATAATAATAAGCTTATTTGCGTGTGAATTTAACATCCAATATCCCTTTGATTCATTAGCATATCCAACAAATACATTTTTTCTCATTCTCATAAGATATTTTGCTCTTTCTCACTGCATGGAACTAAAGCATAAGCAACGCTGCCAAATACTTTGGGATGATCCACAACTTACTTTCTTTTAAACCAAACTTCATAATGAAGTTTTCCATAAAAAAATTTCATAAGTGAGCGATTCAGTATATAGGCAGGCGTTTGGACAACTTCAACACATAAGTCATTCGGAGATCTGTTTCTTTAAGCATGCTTCGAGCCATCTCCACATAGTGCAATTCTTTCTTTCAGCTACACAATTTTACTCCGGTGTGTTCCTTACTGTTAGTTGATGTTGTATACATTTCGCTTTAAAATAATTCATGAATGGGTTAATACGAACTCACCTCCTTGATATGTTATCAGCCACTTCATTGAAACTCTGCTTTGTTTCTCTATCAATACTTTAAACTTATGAAAACAAGAAAAGCTTTAGATTAATTCAAGAAGTAAAACCACATCTTTCTTGTATAGTCATTAATAAATAAGAAAAAATATCTTTTATTTTTTGAAAAGAGGTTTAGTAGGATAAAAGATATTAGCATGTACTATCTCAAAAAGGGATTTTGCACACCATAATGTCCTAAAAAAAGGATGTCTATATATTTTCCCAAAGTCACATCCTTCATTATGTCAGCACACTAATTTCTAATACTCTTCATGTTAAGTTGGGATTTGGGATGGACTGAAGAAAGTAAAGGAGAGTGGGGGTGTGCTTTGGAAGAAAACAAATACAAAGACACGAAGTTGGCATGGAAATTTAATTATCAGTTTGAGAAGTTTTTTTCGGTTTTTTTAATTGGCAGTTGAGAGCTGTTGGGCTAGCTTTACTGCGCTGGACTGGGCGTAATTTCGAAGAACCTGTGAGGAAGAGTTGTTGTACTTATAAAACAAACCGGATCAGAATGCCCTACGTGCGAGCTTAGGCTTAGAACAAGTTAGATGAATTGTGATGGCTAATAATCAAAGGGAGTTTATGCTCTTGTTGACTGTTTTGAGTAAGCTATCAACACTTGTGACCTTTCTTGTAGCTTGTAACAGTTTGTTTTAGGTACCACGCAGTAATTTCAGTGGCGTAATTAGAAATTTTTTATTTGGGGTGTAAAAAATTTGACATATATTTTTGAGATGATTTTGGCTGAATTGAGTTACAAAATAAGAAATATAATTTTTTAAGTTGAATCGGGTTACAAAAATAAGAAACATAATATTTTTAAGCTTAATTAGAGTAAAAAAATTAAAATTATATTATTCTTACACTAAATTAAGAATAATTGGATTTGAACCTGAATGGACATGCTGGTTTACCCAATGATACCGCCACTGAATAAATTAATATATAAATTTCACTAGTACATATAAAAACAAGAGGAAAAACTCAAAATGGGCCCTGAACTATCACCACTTACCCAATTGCCGTCAGAACTACCATGATTTTCAAAAAGGGTGCAATGAAAAAAAAATTGGACTGATTTTCTAAATTAAAATGTACCATTACATTCAAAACCTAATATTATTATAAGACTTAGATTTGTATGCAAAAATTATGTCATTTGATTATCAAAAGAAGTCGTTCTCTTTATGTACGCAAAATGATATAATTTATTTTGATAACCAAACGATATAATTTTCGCACACAAATCTAAGCCTTATAATAATATTATGTTAGGAATGTAATGGTAATTTTTATTTTAGAAAATCAATCCAATTTTTTTTTCATTGCACCCTTTTTGGAAATCGTGGTAGTTATGACCGCAATTGGGTAAGCGGTGGTAGTTTAGAGCCCCTTTTGGGTTTTATCCCTAAAAACAAAACTCATAATTTCTATTTGACCATTAGAAATGAGTCAACCTGTATTAAGCTAAAGACAGTCGTCACCTAATAGCGAGCAACTACAGTCATGGTCATTCGAACTAATGAGATTAATTGATAGATTAAATTAAAGTAATACTATTGAAATATATCAACTCAGAACACATAATTTAACATCATCAACATTTAATCTAAGTGCATAATTGAAAACTGACCAGTGTTGAAGGAAAAAAATTTCATTTTGAGAAGTTCTTAATTGACACAACTGAACAGGCCTTGACTTTCTGATGGTGACGGTTTATCGAGCCCTTCCAACACCTCTAATGATCAGAATTGTTTCAATTTTGTTGGAAGAAAGAACGTGTTTTGGATCAAATGATTTTTAAAAGTGAAGCAATTATATCCGTATTTATATTGTGACGCCGAGTGATAGGGACCGAGTTTCTAGCTACGAAGATTTCATCGATCGTGGACTTAATATTATTGGGTCCTTCAATCATGGCCGAGATTAATCCAATATTTTCCAACTTAATCGAATGACTAATCAACATAAATTCATAATATTAAACAGAATTGAAAAAGGATTTTTGGTAAATAATAAATAGATAAATTAAATAATAAAAAAATGATTATAATCAACTCTGGTTAGAAAATAATCGTACATTATTAAAATTAATTATGACTGTCATAATAAGATTGTTTTGCGGACACAAAACCCTTGGTCGGAAACTGGCCGGGAAATTTCCGAACAGCTTCCGGCAAGATTAAACATTCTTTTTTAAAAAAATGTAATACTCATGTGATCGGAACTGATCTAAGAATGACCGGAATATTATTATTATTTCCGATGCAGCCACTTTCGGCCAAGAATTTCCAGTCACAGGAATCTGCGTATGTTGCTATAGAGGCATGCACATCAGTTAAAAAAATGTATTGAATTGAAAATTCAACCAATTAACGCTCTTCCTCGATGGGCTGGAGCATGTTTCATTTTCTTGAAGTCTCATTTTATTGAGTTCTTACTGATAGGCAATAATAATAATAATAAAATAATATATAGAAAGCTCGAAGCTTTGATGGTTGCTGGTAAGTGCAGATCAGATGTAAATTGCCAATGGGAAACATTTAAACATTGTCCATAATCATGTGCATCTGAAGTTGATGTAAATCAAACTGATAACAAAAATAGCTGCTGAATGTGTTCTAACATTACATATAATGAAAAATCAAAATTTTAAATTAACATACACAGAAAAGCTCGTCACTCTCACTCTTCTGAGTTTGTGGTTGCATTGCTCGTATAAGGTATTGGAGAATAATAACTCAAGCTGTCGATTATTCCACAGATACTAAAACTAACGAGGAAAAATAAACCAAGTACATAGCAGCACACGTAACTCTTTATCTTCGACTTCAGATACTCTTGAAACTTCAACTAATTAACTCTCCCATTTATTCGAAAGGAATACATTGGCTGTCAATGAGAGGCTATCTTGCGCAACCAGTAGTTCAAGGGTTTGGGTGAGACAACTTGTCAAATTTGGCTGCACCACATTTTGAACAATAAAAGAGGTTTCAAAAGCAAAGTGCATTATGTAAAGTGATGGAGTAATTAAAACCAAAACAAAGACATACCTCTTGTTTCCTTGGCCACACAATCTGCATCACATTTCATCTCACAGAAAGTTCTGCCGAACCCCTCATATTGGCATTCCTTGTCACATGTGTTAAAGCATGAAGCGAATTCATCCAGACCACCGCCCTCAGCTTTGTGGACATGATGAATGGCAGCCACCAGGAAGACACATGCAACCAACACTGACACCTTGTTTGCCATTTTGATCTGTAACTAAAACAACTGTGTAGTTTGTTGATATGAATTTGATCGTGTTGTAGAGGGGATTGGAAAGGCTGGAGGTATTTATAAGGTGGTTGAGAATAGGAAACGAATGAGTGAAGGGTCTTAAAATATGGAGCTTTTGTGGCAGTTTTGACGGGGCATTTTGAGCCATGTGTTTTGGAGCAAGATGCGTCTTTCTTCTTTTGGAGGGCTTAACTTTGAGACTCAGTCGCACCAGCCTTTTTACAAGTGTGGTTTTCCTCGACTTTCGAGTTTGTTTTTTCAAAACTCAAAAATGCATGCATGCATGCCTACGAAATGTTTACCCTAAAATTGAGGCGATCTGTATCTTACACTTTAGTTTTATTAATCTTCATCAACTTCCAAAAACCGATATCTATAGATGTCTAGGACTGAAATTATGTAGCTTATTATAAAATGGATCTCAATCGAAGTTTAAGAATAGCAACAACAAAGCGACAGCTACGAAGTGACGAAAGAATTATATATGCATGGTGTAGGAGGGGGAAGAAAGAGATGAATACGTCCTGATGCAGGATTTTAAGAGATATCAAATATGATAACTAATTAAGGAACAAATAAGAGAGAAAAAGAGTCTGAGGCAACTAATTATCATTTTCTAATATCATTTTTTATTAGATAAGTTATGAAGACTGTTTTGATTTCTATATTTTAAAAGGATTTTTAATAAGTATAAAATGTAACCACAAATTTCATTTAATATGAATTTTATTAGATATCCATTCATTAATAACATTACTAACAAGATGTTGGTCTAATGCTTTGGGTGTTGTCTCCAAATTTTTGGGTTCGAGCCTTAGTGGTACCGCATGTGCATAAATTTACTGGAGATGCATGTGAGCTGACTCTCAGTGAGTCTGACGCCACTATAAAGGTGGAGGGGTGTGCGACTTCTGATCGCACACAAAAAAACCGATTCAAATTCCACTTATTTTTTTTCATATGTCAATGAAATTTTCAACAAATTGAACCAAATAGATAATATAAATGATACACCAGCAAGTAGATGTTGTATCAATAGATAAGAGAAGATAACACCCACTTAAAATAACTGGGTTCAAGTTTATTACAAGTACATGCGACAAATTTTACTGAATGAGCATGAAAACGTACCATATGCAAAGTATTAATATGAAGGGTAAAAACCCTAATGGGGTCTCGAACTATCCTCACTTCACCACTTACGGTCCGAACTATCAAATTTGACAAATAGGGTGCAAAAATCAGAATTCTGTTAAGCATCCTAACCCCGTTAACTCCCACCCACAACCATTAACCTCTGTTAACCCTTGTCCGCGATGGCGCTCTACCACCAGCTCAAGACGGCAGAGCCGTACGTTCTTCCTGCTAGTCGGCCCGAACGTGATCGAATCGGAGGAGCACGGGTCGGGGTGCCGCCGGTCGGGGTCGGGGTCGGGGTGCCGCTAGTGTTTAAATCCAGCTTCGACAAGGCCAATCGCACCTCCTCCGCCTCCTTCCGCAGCCCCGGCCTGGAGCAGGGGCTCAGCATCCTGGAGAAGGTGAAGGCGGCCTACGATCTGCCGATCGTGACCGACATACACGAGTCATGGCATTGCGATCAGGTCGGCGGGTGGCGGACGTGGTCCAGATCTAGGCGTTCCTCTGCCGCCAGATCTCGACAGTTCTGCGGTGCGAGCCTGCAGGCAGGAAGCTGGAGAGAGGCAGTGTGGCCAGCGGCGGGATACTTGAGCTCGTGCTCCGCCGGAAGAACGGCTCCACCGTCTTGAGCTGGTGGTAGAGCGCCACCGCGGACGAGGGTTAACAGAGATTAACGGTTGTGGATTGGAGTTAATGGGTTAGGATGCTTAACAGAATTCTGAATTTTTGTACCCTATTTGTCAAATTTGATAGTTCGGACCGTAAGTGGGAAAGTGAGGATAGTTTGGGGCCCCATTAGGGTTTTTCCCTAATATGAAAGGAACACGCGCACACACATATGTATATAATAATCCAATTACCTTTATATCGATATATTTTTTCATTGTTTGTAGATATTCCAAAATTATCTGTATGAATAACCTCTAAGGGGGATCTGTTGAGAACTAATTAAGAACCTTGTAGACAATTTTAGACCAATCATTTCGTACATGAAACGACTATATTTTAATTATAGATTATTTTAAACTGTATTTATTATGTTGTATTAATCATCTTATACTTATTTTTACTTATTTTGAAAACAGTCTCATTCTGAGACTCTCTTTTTTTTAGTTTATTGGATTTTGTAGGTTTACGAAAGTGAACATATTTCACCATTTTAGATGATTTTTTTAATAGTGAATATTGTTTTTCTGAGTTCATACGAACACTTTTTTTAGTTTAATTTTCTCTGAACTTGAGTTACTTTTTGGATTTTATGAATGGTTGTGAAATAGTGAACATTTTCAAGATTTTCTTATAGATATTTTTGAATAGTAAATATGAGTTTTGTATTTGTAACAAATGTTCACCATTACAATAAATAAAATTTTCTATTTTATTTACTGTGTTCATTGTGCTCACATATGGTTCACCATTAGATGACTACTTAGAAAATATTAATTATCCCAGCTAAACATAAAATCCAAATAGTCTAAAAAACACAAACTCATTTTCATACAAATCCAGTAAAAATGTTCTCTGCCCAGAAAAAATGTCTACAAATCCAGAAAATTATTTACTGTTCAACAAGTTCAGAAAAAAAAAACACAAACTCTGAAAAAAAGCCAAACAGGATAATTGTTCATTGCGAGTAAAAATATATGCACTATCAAATTCAACAAAGTGAGAAAAATATTCACTATTTTCAAATCATTCATCAAATCAAGAAATGAAACCCGGAAAATATTTACTACGAGAAATCATTTGGCCACCCCAGAAAATCATAAAACCTAAATTCAGAAATATATGTTCACTACTCAAAAAATACTTACAATGCTAAAAAATTATTCATCAACCCATAAATTTTCAACCTAGCAAAACTAAGTAATAAATTACAGCTAGATAGTAACCGAAGCCTCCGCTGCGTGGATCTGCTCCTCTCTTGCCAGGATTTAACTCCAACAACTTCACCTGTTTGGACCAACCTTCTCATGGTCAGGTGCACATCCAACAACCTTCTGCAGACATATCACATTTATCCCAGTCAAGAACAAGGCCAGATTTAAAGTACAACGATGACAGACCCGAAGTTAAATGGGCCACATCAATCTTGAGCTACTCATTTCAGTCAAGATCCAATGATGTCCCAGGTGATTGCTGTGAAAAGGAGGTGGATGATCTTTGATCGAACTAGTGTTCATCTCGCGGAACTGGAATCCCTGAGTGCCAAAAGACGTAGCGGGTATCCACCAGATGACTCACCAAATACATTATCATATATCTTTACTTCATGCGATGATAGTGAAGCAATTAAGGGGTTCTCATCCACTTTCTCATAAAATAAGGGAATGGATTTATTAAATTTGATAAAAAAAATTATGAGATAGCAAGTTTGTTCATGTTTGGCCTATTATTTCAATCACACTTACGCACTTTACTTCTCATCAATCACATATGAATTGGCTTAAGATATTAGTCTACTATATGCATAATTCAAATTTTTGGGGATGACCCCTTTGTTTATGTTCTATCCTTAGTCATTTTCTATATGTTTCCAAACTTAATTCGTGAAGAAAAATAACATGATATATTATCTCAAAATCGGCAAGTAATGTCACTCAACCATGTGAGCACTGATTAAATTTAGACATAAATAATTCAAACAAATATAAAAATCCAAGCATATGAAGATAATACAAGCAAACTTCAATAATACAAATTTGTCTCTCATTAGAAAAATATATATCATTTCAAAATCGTAAAGCATAGTCAAGGTGCACAATATGAGCACCAAGCAAGTTCAGACCTAAACAAAGCATAACAAAATTACTAATTCATATGCAATAACTACCAAGCTAAAAGCTATGACAGTACGAACTATGAACTTTGTTCAACTAATCTAAACTTTTACCAAAAGTGCATTGAAGTTCCTATAATTAGGAAATCTTATAAACTCTGTAGTATAGCTAAATTATTTTTCAACTGAATAAGTAATGTCTTAACCTATAATTCAAATGCTACTTAAAGTTTTATGACTATTCGGTATTTCTTAAAACTAATGCGCTAGATGGATCACGAAAATGCGGCACCAGGGTCACTCATGAGTTGAACCACAGAAGCGGTATGGACTTTGATAAAGGAAGTTGCCAAAAATTGTTACCTTTAGTCCGATAAGCATGGTCATTATTCACCAATTAACTATGAGGATCCATATAACAAAGCCAGAGTACTAAAGGCCAACTAATGAAGCAACTAGAAGCAAGAGAGGCCAAGCAAACTAACGCATTTGGATCATTCTGACCTTACAAAATAAATCAAGATATGTCCAAATACCACGCTTGAGAAGACACTGATGTGTTGTACATAAAAAACCGAGGACGAAGAAGATCAGCTCCAGATAAATTTTATAGTCAAGATTACACACAAATAAATAGGATTCTTTGACTTCCCATATATGATTCAACCTCAAATTTATTCTTATTTTCAAAATCAGCCTCATTGTGATTATAGGACAAGCTTAGATTCACTAGTTGAAGAAACACAACCAAAGCCTTTGCCAGAACATATTAAACCCTCAAAATGGTTAGATTTCTTATGAATTTTAGAGATTTTGGGGCCAAGATTGAAGAAAATTTTAAGGCTAGAGATAAAGACTATTTTGAATTGAAAGAAGAATTACAAAGATTGTTTGCTCATAAATAATATTAGATAGTTTTACGACACCCAATACATTCAGGAAGCATGCAAATGTCATAACTCTTAGGAGTTATAAGGAGGTAACAACAACTAAAAATCCTGAGGAGACAGAAAGAAATAAAAGAGTAATAAACAAACCAAGTGTGACTGCTAAAGTTACACCTTATCAAAACACTAATAGTTTACCTGCTAAAACACTATCAATGTCATTCCCTCATAGATTAGCAAAGCACTAAGAGGATGAGAAGTTTTTAAATGATGTAATTTGTTACTATTTGTGGCTATGTTATTTAATGACATTTTGACACAGGTACAAACGTACACACACAATATCGTAAGGACATCATAAATCATAAGGCACATATTCAAATAAAAAAGGCTAAGACTTGAATGATGATTGCAGTACAATTCTTAAGGCAATTCTTCATAGAAATACTCACAAGAAGTTAGAAGTTCCGAAGAGTTTCACTATTACTTTCAAAATCAATTATGTGACTCTTAACAATTGCTTATATAATTTAGGAGCAAGTATCTTCTGGTGTCTTATATTCTTGTAGAAAAATGGGATTTGAAATTACTAAACAAACTCACATGACGCCAGGGCCGGCCCCAGCAATTTGGAGGCCCTGTGCGGAACAAAATTTGAGGCCTTGACCAATATAAAATTTAGTTTACTGTCAGGCTTGTCTGCCTCCAGCACTGCCATATACAAGTTAAGGAGTCCATGCAAGACCATTATCTGCTTAACATAAACAGTAACACAATGAGCTTATGCTAAACAATAAAATTGCAAAAAAATAAAAACAGACACTACAACTAAATTTTAGATAAACCAATGCCCGAACTTCTGAGCCAACACACAGCCACTATTGTTTGCTAATGTTTGGACTATAATTTAAAGCAATGTTAGACATTTAGTTTGCACTGGATTGAGTTCTCTGTCAATGGTATAGGCTGCTGCCAAATTGACCGAATCATCACTATGTGAACTCGAAGGAGAAAGACTAGGTTGCACGGGTTCGGAAACAGATGCGGATATAAATACGGATTCGGGTACGGAGAAACGAAAAATTTAAAAAAAAATGGATACGTCATAGAAACGGCATAATATATATAAATATAATAAAATAATAATAATTATTTAAAACACTGCTAATGAAAAAATAATAAAATGAAATATAATAAGTCATAAAGTTATATACTGCCATTCATAGCAACAATATAAACTTCACCTAATTATTGCAATCAACTAATAATTTATAAACATAATAAAACAATGAAATTGAATAACTTTTTTTAAAACCCCAAAATGCATGTAATTTATATGTAATATAAAAATGAACCACCCACCCCAACCCACTACCCCTAGGAAACAGAAACCCACCCCACGTGCCTAGTCAATTCTCTGATTTACTCTTTTAATATTTTTCTTTGTTACTGTTCATCTTCTTCTCTTTCATTTTCTTCTGCAATCTCTTCCTCTTCTTTCCAACGTTCTCTGCTAATATATGTGAAATTCGGAGGCCCTGTTTAGGCCTGACTTGGTGGCACTCCTAGTGAGGGATCTCAATTTGGAGGCCTCTGAAAATCGGAGACTCTATGTAGTTGCTCCGGTTGCACCTGCATAGGGCCGGCTCTACATGACGCATAGACTGGCTAATCAATCTATAGGGACTCCACAAAGAATAATAAAAAAATGTACTAGTCATGTTGGTCGAACTCTTGATCCCTTTATATGATTTCATAATTATGAACATAAATAAGATAAAGGCAAGCCCATAATCCTTGAATGTCTGTTGTTCGCTTAATTTATGGCATTAGTTGATGCTCAAAGAGAATAGTTGCGCTTAAAAAGGGGAGGGGGCTGAATGAAAGTCTAGATTTTGAGAAAACACATGTGGAAAGGTTAACTGAGTAATAAGTGCTTACATGTTGACTAACTATCTGAAGTTTCAAAGAACAATGAGCCATTAGATGGGTTCATCAAATCAAAAGAGGATGACAAGAATGACATTTTAATAAAAAGCTCAAAATTATGCCACAGTAATATGTAAGAAGGCTCAACAAAAATCAAGGAATAAGTTGCGTGTAAAGCCCTTCTGGAACAAAGTGAATTAAGCCGAACTTTGGATACTAGCCAGGGCCAGAAGTTTTCTTCTTCTTAGACATTACACCTATTTAGAAGGAATTCTAGAAAAGGACTTCTCAGAAGTGATATTAAGCTAGCGATGTAATTAAATCTTTACTGAAAGTAATCCGGACTGTAAATGTTAACGTCATGCATTAGAAGTATAAGTAACTTAAATGAATTTTCGGCATTCATTGAATGTGATTGTTTGAAGGTGGAATGCCATAAATCAGTAATGAAATGTGCATGCTAAAAACATTAAATTGGTATATGAAGGAGAAAATAGGAGTAAGAAAGAGTAATGAGGAATATGATTTATTTGAGAAATTCTAGATAGGTAGAAAGTCGATTTTGGGTAGGAAAGGAGTAAGCAAATTGAGGAAAATGCCCTTATTCGATTGAGTATATATCATACTTGATAGAATAGGAAAAAATATTTTGCCTCTGTGCGTACTCGATCAAGTATTATTTTAATTAAACTTTAATCAATCAAGTACATAGGGTTTCACAATTTTGTATGCTTTAATTATGACTTTTACAGGCTGAGTATCTAGTAAAATTCAACGCAAAGTACATTATATTTGACTGAATATGATCCTTTAAGAGAACCATACTCAAAAGAGTATCAGGCATATGCAAATTTTAAAACCCTATAATTCTCTCTCTCTCTTCAACCATTACTAGAAACACATGTTTTCCTACCAAAAAGAAATCTTAAAACTTCGGGCCTTGTTATGATGTTTCGGTCACATTCAGGCCCAAAGCGTATTTTTTTTATTCAAATAATACTTAACCAACTACTCACCGAAAAATGGTCCAGAAGTGTTTTGGTTGTTCTCTTATTTTGGAGAATAATAGAGGTGTAAAATGAATAAGGGACCGTAAAAAAGACGGAAAATGGTCAAAGTTCTCTATGTTTTATGGCCACCTTCCACTTGTTTCTGTCCAAATTAATGAATGGACAGAAACAGGGTCGGAAGTGCACTGGAACAAAAACCTAAAATCTATCCATGATCCTATTTTCCCCTTCCCATTTTTCCTTCCCTCCTCCTCTCCCTTTCTTCCCCTATGCCCACTATGTCCTCCCGTCAGTGGCGGATCCAGGATTTTGTATTCGGGGGTGCAAAAATTTCAAAATCAAATTTTGTATACAGAATTTAACACACGATCCTTGAATTTGCAATACATTAGAACTCATCAAAATATTTGAGACTCGAAATTTGAATACAAAGTCCTAAAAATTAATTCTTCGAGTTTTCATA
>NQLW01000034.1:1603420-1674012 GCA_002312845.1 Kalanchoe fedtschenkoi | reverse complement strand
TTTTTCTAAAATATTTTGGATTGGATTATAATTTAATCAATTACAGAACTATCTGAAATGATTTTTTCTGAGAATTGTAAAATTTTATAATTACACCCACGATTTCAAAGTGTGTTAATTCATACTTTTTGATAGTTTTATCTAAATAATATATAAGCCGAAATAATAATAAAAAAATTCCACTTTTTATAACTCAAACTCAAGTATGTTGATTTTGAATTAATTGCAACAATGTTATATTGATATGACAAATGAATGAGTTTCATAAATTTGACGTCTAGAATGCGCAAATATGAAGTAATTTGGACGCCGACCACGGTACGTATGTCATTATCAGGAGTTAAGAACAATCCTAGGATGGGACCTGACAATAAAATTAGGTTAACACACATAACTAATCAATTTGTCCCCTTCCACCCTTTGACCTAAATATCACGCGTCTGAATAAACTCCGTGTTTGAATCACTCCGATAGAAGTTAGGTCAAGTTGTTGAGCAACAACCAGAAAGTCTTTAAAATCCTATCGGATCAAACTTCTTAACAGCCCATGTATATTTATAGGTCACAACACCCTGCTTTTTCAAACCACAACACAGAGCATCAAACTCCATCCATTTAACAGAGGTTGATTTGACTCGGACCTCGTAACGAGATTGAGTTGAGTTTCTTGAAAAACTAGTTTGAATGGCGAATCAGAGGCAGATTGTTTTGGTGGTTCTGGTCCTTGTAGCCATGCTGTGGCCTGGTGTATCAGCTCAGTCTAACGGCTGCACGAACGTGCTCATCAGCTTGTCTCCTTGTCTGGATTATATTAGCGGAAACTCATCTACCCCATCTTCCTCATGCTGCTCACAGCTTGCGACCGTCGTGGGTGCCCAGCCAGAGTGCCTGTGCCAAGTCCTCAATGGTGGTGCATCAGGACTCAACATCAACCAAACTCAGGCGTTGGCTCTTCCTGCCGCTTGCAATGTCAAGACTCCTTCCCTCAGCAACTGCAACAGTAAGCATCTAGACTCAATGTACAGTAAAGACTAAAACGACTACACCTTGTTGGTTTGTATCTTACCGGTCTACTATTCATGATTTTGCAGCTGGATCTCCAGCAGATGCCCCAGATGGATCATCACCAGGGACTCCAAATGTGCCATCAACAAACAATGGCGGTTCCTCAGATGGAAGTACTATCAGGATGTCATCTTTACTGCTCTTGGTCATCATAGCAGCTTCCTATGTTTCAACTTTCAGTACCTGCTGATTGTTGCCGGTTCACTATGGATCATTTAGTAGTACCACACTCTTTTAAATGCTCTCATCCATGTATTCATTGTTATACATTTGATTCAGTTTTGGTAGTAGAATCACTATGGACATATCATGTCTGAGATCAATGCCATTTGTGAACTCAGTAAGATTATATCAATAAAACAGGAGTGCCTGTTGATCTACAATTTGAGATCAGTATGAATACCATTACAGAAAAGGAAGGATCTTCGATCAAATGGTGTAGATTAGAATATTTCACAGCTAAAATCATACTCACAAAAATGTTACTTCATTCTGGGGTGGTTGTCCTGCCAATACAAATACAGATACAGTGCCTTCTTGCATGCTGCAAATACATAACAGGCGCATAACATAAACTAATCCTTCATGTTTCGTCCTGTGCAGCCTGGGGATAATATCAAGATTCAATCCTTTCACTGAATACATCCTATCAACTTACATGTAAGCAGACAAAAGGGCACTTGCAAATCAGTGGAATCTTTGCCAAGTGCCCCTCAATGAAGAAACAAACTCATTACCACTACATTCTAACACGGCCCCTCTTCAAGGATCCATCTTCTTTAGTCACTAACAAATCGTAAGATTTAACATCTGCAATACGAAGTAAACAAGGCAGCAAAACATGAGCAGAGCTAGCACACAACAGATACCAGTGCGATTCTTAAAACTGCGAAGCAAATGCAAGAAATTACCCAAAACATGTTCTAACACATGCACTGATATCAGTCTTGTAGCAGAAAAGAGTCGCAAGAAAACATAGCTTTCAAAGTTACTCCATATCAAGTAAAAGCTACTGATACTGCTACCAATCTGATCATGAATTATTACATGATACCAACATGGTTTTGTGGCATTTTAAAATCATGAAGCAGCCTAGACATGAGAATTCTAAAAAATTGCTTGTAGAGAAGCAGACTTTTATACTATATGATAGCAGATTCATAAATATGATGATTACTAAAAAGCATCACTTCACTAGTTCACTACATGCATCCATACTATACTTGCAGCAAGAAATACCGGATTATTATCAAATAGCTCACTGATCACAGAATATAACTGCATGCACTTCTGCAATAAAAAAACGCAACCACGACGACAATATAAGACCATAAAATTATGACAGTGTATGCTATATTTCTTTGGCCCTATGAAATGACTGACCGATATCAGACAAAACTAATTGACATCAGATATCTAGCAACATAATATGAGAATGTCTTTCCAACTTGACAGAAAAAATTTAGAGGTATCCATGTATGACATCGAAGTTTGCAGGGACAAGACCTAAGGGAAGAAATCGACGTCTTCCTACAGCCCACAGAAGGATCACATATGTGACCGTGACCGCGACCGCACAAACTCTTCTAGTCTGTCCCATACTTCAAGTGCTGCAGCTCTGTCCTGGTGCCGCTTATTCTTACTAATCTGTATGGTAGACAAATGATTAAGAGCATAAGCAAAGACATAGTGTTCCATTTCAATCAAACAATCAACAACCTAAAAAAGTAGAAATATGGTTACCGTGATGATTTTTACATTCCATTGCTTAACAGTCTTAGCGGACTCCACGCTATCATCTTCAAATCGCATATAAAATCCAATAACTGTATATATGTCAACTATGTAAATTCAGATTTTGCAGTGCGTCATAAACGGTACAACGTCATTTTAGATCAACTGTAATGTTCTTCTACTCTCAAATACCAAAAGAGCAGAAAATGAAAAAACTGCAGGCAACAGAGAATAAAATAGTTATGAATATGATCCACAGTTGAACAATTTCAAGTGAAGTTCAAATGGACACAAAGAATTCACCTTTATTGAAAATCTCAACATGGTCCTTGAATGGCCAATCTTTAAACTGCCATTCCTTACCCAAAACAAACACAGCCACCACTCTATCCCAATCATCCCTCTTCAATGCCGAGGGCTTATCTCTAACCTCATAAGCGGCCACCACTCTGTCTCTACTAAACTTCTTCTGCACTGTAATACAATCTGGCTTCGGGCCCTGCATCTGCTTAGCCTTAACATCAGTGGGTATAAACACGCCATCTTCCAAAAATTCCTTCACATTGTATATGGTAATCAAAGTCTGAAATGCACTAGGAACTAATATAATAGGCACCCCTTCCCCAATGCTACCTCCTTTCAGCATCTTAGGCTTGGACCCTGAATCAAAATTCAAATCATCTCCATATCCAGAAACCCTATCATCATTCCCCATCACCCTCTTGGCAATTAATCCGTCCTTCCTCTGCTGTGACTCCAGTCTAATCCGTTCAGCTTCCCTATGTGTTGCCTGCACCATAACACTATGAAAATCTCTATGCTTTGCCTCCAGCAGCGTCTCCCTATCCCGCAAGGGCCTCTCGGCGGCCCTAATCAACGACATCAAATGCAAAGTTTGATCAAAGTCCCCTTCCATCGCCCCAGCATCATCCCCACCATGCCCCTCGCCATCCCGACCCGAAGAATACAAGGCCACCGACGAATCCTCCGGCCGATACTCCTCCATGCTGGCCGGCCTCCTATTCGCAGCCTCGGCACTCTTGGACGCAGGCGTAATGGCCAAAAAGTCGATGGCGTCATTTGACGACACCAGGCCTTGTAAATACTCGAGCAAGGGTTTACGGTCAGGGAGGGTGACGATAGGGACGCCGTGGGCGCGGGCGCTCTGCATATAGTCGATTTGGCGCTGGTTGGGGTTTTTGATGAAGAAAACTAGGGTTTCTAGGGTGTAGCGGGTGCCTTGTTTGGATCGGTAAGCGGTCTCGATGGAGCAGGGGAAGGAGTAGGAGGACCCGAATCGGAACTCATCGTTGACGCGGACGATCTTGTCGAGCTCGCCGCGCATCGTGAAGTCGCGGAGGACGGAGAGCGGATCCATGGCGGATGGCGAGAGCAGCGGGATTTCGGAGAGTAGCGATTGTTTACTGCCTGGAGAAACTTTGCGGCTCAGGTTTCAAGGTGCGGGTGTTTTTGGGGTTTTAACGTGTTGGAGGCAGTGTTCTAAAAATTCTTTAATCGCTCATTAATAGCTAGACGGTGTTGAAACGTTCAGCCTAGTCGCTTAGTCGATTAATTGTTTAAGACTTAATTTTTTATGAAAATAATAGTTTTTAAACATATATATTTATAATTAATTATTAAATTTATAATTAATATATAACTTCGATTAACTGTCCGATTAATCGTTCCGATTAATCTCCGTCTAGCCGATTAATCGCTAGGCGTTGTACTCACCGCCTAACACCGCCTAGCGCTTTTTAGAACACTGGTTGAAGGGTCAGATTCAGTATTATAATTTATTAAAAATATTATCAATATTATTAATTTAATTTGTAATTTCAAAATATAAAATTATAGGATTTATGTCTGCCAAACAATTTGCAATCATTTACGGATTTTTATCGCATGCAGCAAAATCAGTTTACAATCACCCAATACAGGACATATTCATCCAAAACAATATGGTTTTCATCCAAAATCAGATGATTGTTAATATGAAGAATCAACAATACGCTTGGCAGCCTTAGATAAAATCCTTATCAAATTAACCATTCACCATGTGTCATTTGCATTTGCATTGTTGATTTTTAAAGTTGATTAGTGTCTTAGTTTGGATAAATAACACAATTGTTTTGGATAAAAGCCGTAGCGTAGCTGTAATCTGAATTTTTTGTACAGGATAAATGTAAAAAATTAAATGTATGATCTCAATATAATTATTAACTTGAAATTAAATTCAATAACTTAATTTGTTCCTTACAACAAATCATCTTTTAAAAACACACTGATTTACTCTAATTTACTCTAATAGTTATTGTATTCATTTTACAATGGGTTAAAAAACGGGAGAAAAATTTGCAATCCATACATTGAAATTACTTTTTACAATCACTTATTCATATATTTCATATTCATTAATCTGGCAAAACGATAAAAAGTGAACCAATTTTACTTTTTTGGATGGTTAGTTAGTCTAACTTAATAAAGTAAATGTGAAATTGATGACTAAGTGAGGATAAAAAATATTTTTATAGCATAAATAGTAAATTTTTCTCCTCCGTGAATGAGAAGAATTTTTTCCTTTTATATTTAATATTTTCTACTTTTTTCATAATTCATTATTTTTAAAATAAATCGTTAATATATATTACCATCAATCACATATTATTATCAATGTCTCTATACGCCACAACGATTGAGTCATTTGTTAAAATCAGCTTATTAAATCAGTTTGTATTCATGAATATTTATTAAAAAAAATTTGGGCCACCTTTTAATAAGAGTAAGCTGACTATATTCATTAGTTATATATTTGGCTCAGGGACGGAATCCAGTAACATAATCACGCGCTATAAAAAAAATTTCACACTATAAATAGATGGCTAAGGGTGTTGACTACAATCGTTAGACTATACACAAAATGAGTTGATTACTTCATGAGCTACAATTACTGGGCGCAACATCCAGTGTTTGTATGTGGATCCCACTAGAGGCATGAAGCTTGACGTGGTCTATGCTTGAAAAACACGTCCTCTTCCATTAATGTACTTTTATTTATAACATGTGTTTGTGTATGGAAATTCGGATTCAGATTTTAATCTGTTAATCTGGATAAATCCATCAACTATTTTGCAAGAAATACGGACATGTTTTCAACGGTACTAAAAAATCGTGTGGCATATGTGAACGATTTCCAACAGTGGTGTCAGAGTTTATCTACAAAATTGATTTATATACTTTTCTGGATATAAAGGAAGTTTTTGGTATGATTTTTAAGATAAATTTAGTACAAAATGGAGCCATACACAAAAATACGATTTTTCTTGAACTTCAGGAGATCAAATATGGATAAAAGAGTGTCTAAATTTAACTGAGTTGACCCAACCTAGTCAACTTAGTCTCTTTCCCCTCCTCCCTCAACTATCTCTGGTGGTGCTGTCTTCTCTAATCTTGCACATATTCATCTTCAACCAATAAATGTCCTGAAAGATGGATCAGACCATGACGATTAGATTGGACAAGAACTATCCCATTTGATGAACTATAAAAAATTAAATTGAATACAAAAAGTAAAAGAAACTCCACCACTAAGACTAAAATCGAGTTTTAAAAAGGTGATTTTTGAAATCACGGTCAAGGGGAGATTGAGATGACTTGAATCGAGTAACATTTGGGATGAATGAGATGCAGAAAGGCTAGATTGAGAAGTCAGTTTGCGGTAACGATATGGCAGAGTGTTTCACTGAAGTGTCATGAGGATTTTTCTTCTTCCTCGAAGAATCTGATCCATGCAGCAACAAAGCCCCGGCACCTTGTTCTACCTTCCCCATACTAGCTCAAAGGCAAGATAGGTATGCATCAGATAAGTGTTTGGACAAGAAACAGACAAAGAGAGTAAGAAAAATTTTGCTCGACTCTTATTGATTTGAATCTCAAGTGTGTGCATGAATTCAAGAATACAAGATGGTCTGTACAATATGCACAAGAAATATTATAGGATGCACTCTTTCTCAAGGGGTGTGACTTTTGTCGAACGGACACCACTCGTGATTCTTCACCAAGTGCGTCTCTCCCAAACTTAGGCTATTAAAACCTATTTTCTCACTGCTTCCTGCAGTTTCCAAACTTTTGATCCATGATTTGCCTTGGGCCCCTTGATCCGTAACTTATCCGATTTCAAGAAAATCTGCTAATACTACCAAGTGATCTAATCTGACTCAGGGCTGATCCGGAGTGATCCGGATCCCTTCTGTGGCTCAGCCAAGTAGCGAAGACTCCAAGCCTGGTTCTCTTGCGTGGATCCTCCAAGGCCCCTGAGCTGTCTAGGTTTTTCGTCCAAGGCCCCGAGTTATCTGAGTTGCTCACTTGGGCCTCGCATGGGCGTTAAGACTCTGCGCCTCTGATTCCTCCCCTAGGCCTTTGCCTAGGTGCCAAGGCTATGTGTCTGCGGGTGTTGGCATTGACCCAGCTCATGCCAGCAGTTCGTGTTCCCTCTAATAAGATGACAACACGACCTGAATTATGTCCATGAAAGAAGGATTATAGTGTAGTCACTCGGCATGACCTAACTTGTGCTAAAAGCTCGATCTATATCGCGCATTTGTAATGAAGATGAAAACATGATCCAGAGTATCATTAAGCATGACTAGGATCGTGTCACGAGTCGTGCTGCATGTGTCAAGCGGGAAAAGCTCATATTCAAGTTTAACCCTTCCAAACCTCTTTTGACAATAATATTCTTTTGAAAATTGCCTGAAATTATGAGAAAAATATACGACAACTTAGCTATAAATAGAAGGCCAAATGCTCATTCTTCACATACACAAGAACCGGAGAGGGATTCTAGCATTTAGAGTTGGATCACCAGGAGACTGAGCTTCTTTCTACCATCTTAATTTTACTTTCATAATTATTATGATGAGTAGTGAGTAGTCGTCTTTATTCTAGGATGCTACGATCATAAGCTATTTGTAACTCACATTCATGTTATTCCATTAAAAGTATTATTTATTAATAATTATTCGTGCTTCTTTGAATATACTGCGTATGACAAGTGTAGGATTAGTTGACAAATTTATATTGCAACCATTATTCAAGGAATGTCTAGGAATGTGGTAATCAGAGTCTAAATATGCATGTTACAAGAATTTTATTTAGGATTAAATTTATTACCCTCTTAGATAGAGTGCTATAATACATAAAGACCACAATTGAGATGAGTTGGATATGTTAGTTAGTTTTATTCAATGTCCCTAGTTAATAGAAGACCAGAAAATGGGAGCTTATCTAACAATAGTGAGTTATTTTTTTATCCTATTGTATATTTATGAAATACTAGTATATCAGCATTTGACTATTATTTGTAAGATACGAAGGCTGAAATCAGGAAACAACACCATACAAAATTGAATGTAGTTAATAATTTGCTGTGTAAGAGCACTCATAAGTCAAACTTGTAAATTATTATATGATACGTTGTATATGAAGTTGCATGATATATTGTGGATATTTATTTTCGCTCCAAGGATAACATGAAAGTTTGTATTGCAACTTATCTGTAGTAGAAATCCTCGGATATTTTTATAAAATTAACACAAACCCCCTTTCACTGTTGCTTTTAATATGCTTGGTGACTTCCTTGGTTCTAAACTGATTGTCTAGTATTAAATAGACATTAGCTAGGTTACTAGTGTATTTGACAAGCCTTATTTGCTCTCTTGGGTACACCTCGGTCTTATCGAATTTTTTTTTACTGCAATTGACCCCTAAAACAACCACTGACATATATAAAGGGTTAAAAATACGCATGACATAGTTCATATGGAGAGCAACTCGTGTTCTATGCATGTCCATATCATCCTACACAATTTGAAACTCTGCTTGAAGAACTGCCTTATTTGTAATGAAACGTCCTCTTAAAAAAGATAGAGAATAAGGTTAGTGGAAGTTATTTACGAAAGAAAATAAAAATATACATAACAAAAATTTTATAATTAAGATAAATAAAAATTATGTCAGAAGTTCTAGACAATTAAACGGATGCTCCTCATCAGCGGCGCCAGTTTGACATGCGTATTTTTTTCTCTTATACATGTCATTCATTTTAGGAGTTAATTGTAGTAAAATTAATTTGGTAAGATAGAGTCAAATTGGCTCTTTCTCTTACACTTGTAATAGAAGGCTAATTTATCCTCAAACACCATATCATTCCACTTCTGTTCACCTTGGAGTCCTGCCCAAAATCGATGAAGTAAGGGGGAATGGGGGGGTTGTGAGGTCAATTTCAATATACAACATATCATAGCATGGACTAAGCGAGGTTAATGTGCTCAAATCCACAGAAAATCTCAAGATGATTACTAATTCGGAAGAAGAATGGGTCCAAACTGTAAAGCTTTGCCTGTGTTGTCGTTGTGGCAGCCTCAATCTTTTCTAAAGTATGGATTTGATGTGACACACAAGATACCATGTCGACGACATCGTTAGTTTATCTACACATTATCAGCACATGCCTTATATTAATGACTCTAATGGGTGGACTATGTTCCAGTTTCCAATTTACATAGATATGTTTTTAGATCTCATCTTGGACGGTTAGTTTTGAAATTTATTATCAAGACATTCTCCATTAATTAGTTTTCTTACTTTACTTCAATCAAGGCGAATGATAAGGTCATTGTTGAGGTGTCTTATATAGATAAAAAAATTAGTCTCATTACCAAGCAATAAGTTAGTGTCAAATCTACATGGACACAGAACCTGTAAAATTAGTGACTAACAAAAAAAAAGTAAAATAAAAATGTTGTGTGGGTTTTTTTAAGATTATTATGAAACCTGTAAAATTTCAAAACTAATAAGAGGAAAAGAAATGAATCGGTAAACAAACGTGTAGCTCAGGTGACTACCTTTTGATTGTGTTGATCATCGATTCTAAGAATAAATTCATATAGTGAACCGAACTCAACAAAATATAAAATCTCATACTATGGTGACAAGGCATAAATAACTACTCTTACCCTAATAAGATCATACCATTTAGCCAATAATATGAATTTTATATGCCAACATGCGAGATAAAAGCATAAAGGCAGAACATACACATTAACGAATAATGAGGGGAGTTTAGCCTAGAAAATATAGTTCATACATACTCAGAGTATGTTTAGCACATAAACATGCACGACATATATTTAATTGCTACTCGAAAAATTGATATTGGTGTAAAGTTTCATAATTAGATCAATGATAGAAATCATATAAAAAAGCAATCATTTATTAAGTTTGTCACGCAATAAAGCAATCATCTAGTTGACCTCAATAAAAATAACATACAAAACATGAATTTTATTAAGAACAATAATCTCACAACATCATACCACAAGTTATAACACCTAAACTACGCAAGAGAGGTTAGCCATGAACGGCCATGAAAAGACACATAATAAGATAAGTAGGATAAATCCTTACAAATCAAACTTGCTTCTTCTTTCGATGACTTCCCTTGCTACCCTCGACTAGTAACTTAAGCAGCGAATGTCGCTGAGAATTTGGGACTAGAGAGTGTGTGTATGATATTTTGTTGCACAATTGAATGAGAGTGCGAGACATCTTTATATAACTTGACTCCTAACACCAGTCAAAGTAGTGTTAGGACTTTGCAAGTCCTTGTATGTGTTGCCAAGTATTTCTGCCCTAAATTTTACAAAATTACTCTTGAGAATTGGACTGATCTTGTTATGAAAATCGAAAATATTATATTGAGTTGAAATTTAGAAAAATTCTAGACACCGACTTTGTTGGCTCTGCTGGCACAAATTTATCAAAAACTAAACATTGACTCATCTTAGAAAAGTAAACATCTTCGTTTACTCTTTCTGTAACCGTTTGAATCACTGCATCAGATATCTGGTGTTCAAGTTATGGCTCTCAAAAGTTGTTAAGTTTTGCTGATCCGATTTTACAAAACAATAGTGCACTGTGCGCCATTAATAAAACACATCGCCCTCATCCTTGTGCGCAGCTGGTTGCTAAGTTAGGTTCTTGACCTCTTTCTTACTGTTGACATGTTTCTGCACCTCGCCACATCACTATGCGCACGGCTATGCACACGACCAAATATGACTTTTGTCCTTCAATCCAATTTTGTCAATCTATTGAATTAAAAACTCTTTTTAGTACATTTTTTGTATTAAGACCTAAAATTAAATTGAAATATGAAAATTAACAAAAAAATTTAAATTCAATCATTAAGAATTAGATGATATAAAATAGATTGAATAATTTATTTTCATCGCATCGCAAAAAAAACGGCCAGCACTCCTCTCTCTACTTGATTTGTTAAAAGATGAGTGGTATATCTTCAAAGTATTTTCAAGGTTCAATCGTTACTGTAGTTGCATATGCGGCTGTCATAGCAAATTTTTGGGTGCTCTCACTTGAAAATGACATCTTTATCATTTTTATTAAAATACTAATTCATATTTACTATGTTCATCAAATGAGCTTTTATGTTCATCGGATGAACTGTTATGTTCATCAGATGAGCTGATATATTCATCAGATGAACTGCTATGTTCATCATATGAGCTGCATGTTCATCAGATAAGCTGATATAATCATCAGATGAATTGCTATGTTCATCAGATGATACATTCATAAGATGATGTGCTATATTCATCAGATTTAAAAAAGAATGAAGTGTTTTAATGAAAATAAAGTAAAACGACGTCATTTTCAAGTTAGATGGGTGCTCTCGCTCCACACATGAGTCATTGGGCTGTCAACAATAACTCTTGCGTGCACCGGAAGGATGTGCTCTCGGTGATGATGTCGTTTTGATTTGATTCAAAATGACGTTGTTTTATATATTAGAATTGACACATATAAATAGAAAATAAATAAAAAATAATTTGAAAAAATTGTAAAAAAAATACTAGTTTCATTTATAAATAATAAAATAATGGAAAAAATCATAAAGTCATATTTTTTCTATTTTATATCTTTCAAAATAAATATATGTAAATTTGATGAATATACATATGTAAGTGATGAATATATATGCCATTTTAGTGAATATGCAACCAATTCTGATGAAGATTGATGCATTCCTGATGAATATGGAAGCAAACTAATGAAAATATATCATAAAATAATTTGAAGAATATAAGACCATTTTGATAAATATTAACGCATTTCTAATGAATATGGAAGTAAACTACTGAATATGTAATCATAAATTAATATGATAAATTCATTAATATTTTCATGAATATATTAGAAATTCTGGTGAAAGCAAAACTAATGAAAATAGATCATAAAATAATTTGAATCATATATAAGCATTTCTGATGAATATGGATGCATTTCTATTGAATATGGAATTAAAACTTGTGAATCTAAAATCATAAAGTAATCTGATAAATTCATAAGAATTTTTGATGAATATAGAAGCAATTCTGATGAATATATTATCAATTCTGGTGAATATCGAGACATTTCTGATGAAAATGGAAGCAAAAATAATGAATATAGACCATAAAATAATATGATAAATATAAGAGCAATTTTGATGAATATATAAGCAATTCTGGTGAATATCGAGGCATTTCGGATGAATATGGAAACAAAAATAATGAATATATACCATAAATTAGATAAAATATGAATCTATAATTTTTACTATTATTTTAATGTTTATAAATCAAACTGGCATTATTTTCAAATTTTTTTATTTTTGTATAGTTTTTTTAAATTATTTTTAAATTTTATGTATAGTGAGTAATAGTGTTCAAAACGAAATTGTTTTGAACTAATCAAAACGACCCCGTCTCCCAGAGGTGCTCCTGGAACACCCGAGAATTTGTTCGCTGGCGTGAGTTGGCTGAATTTTGTGGTTTTTAGTTAATAAAATTAAGTCAAAGGATATAATAAAACCACCCTAATCATAAGACCACCCTTTTATTTGATCTCTACGCCATGACAACTCAAGCGCATGGGAATGGGATGTGATGCTCTAAACAACAACCTCCACGATCGGAACCCCAATCAGCAATCCAAGAATGCCTTCATTCATTCATCCTTCTCTCTATCTCTCCTTCTCTCTGTTTCCTTTTCATGGATTCTTTCCCATTAATGTCCCTCTTGTCCTTGTCTGCCTCCCTCACTTATTGCTTCTGGCCATTTTCCTTACAAAAGAAAAAAGAACAACCAGCTTTCCCAGAAAACGCCATGGCAGCTCAACCAATCATACCAAAAAGCTCCAAACTTTCTCTCAACAATCTCCCTCTCTCCCTGCGCTCCTGCTTTTCCACTGATTGACACTCCACGCACTTCTTCTCTTTTCGGTCGGTAGTAATAACACAGTACTAACTAACCTCCTAACTCACGAGTAGTGATTGAGCGAAGCAAAGCAAAGCTTCTTCCCCGCGTTTCAATTAATGGCGGATTCTCCGACACCCCAGCTCTCTCATACCTTCTCATATTCCTCCTTCGGCTCCCCTAGAACCTTCTCGTACAAGGGCAAGTTCGACTCGGCCGATTCCACCGGGATGAGCCCCACTTCCCTACTCGACTCCACTTCATTATTCTCCACTCCCAAAAATCCCTTCTGCACTGACTTGCTCAAGCCCATCAAAACCGACGGCCGCGGGAAACTATTGAGTCACTGTTGGGAGTCCAAAGGCGTCGGCTTGGCGCTGATCCACTCGGAGCCCGAGTGCCGGGCCGCGGTGCTGTTCCGATTCTCGCAGATCAAAATCCATAACCCTACTACCATCAAAGTACCGACCGAATCTCCAGGTGATTACGGGACCAAGTCGAGCCCTAGTTCGACCAAAAGAACCATGTCCGGATGGCCGAAGGTTTTGTCGGCTGCTGAAATGTTGATGTCGGAGGATTACACTCGTGTGATTTGTCGTGGCCCGAATCCCAGAACGACTCACATATTCGAGGATCGTGTGGTGGAGAGCTGCTGCGGGGTGGTTCAGGGACTCTCGTCGGAGAAGGAAAGTGCGTTGTTCTGCATAGGCGAGCAAGAAGTGAGGTTGTGGAGTGAGAGCTGTCTGAGCTTTTGTGGCAATTGCAGGAAGAAGCTTGAAGTTGGAACAGACATTTACATGTTCAGGTGCCTCTCAACTGCACTGCATGTCCCACTTTATTCACTATTTCATTGATTTATAAAACATATCATCTGCATGTTCAAAATACTAAGGTGTGTTTGATTTAGGGAAAGTTTCATGGAAAGAAAAATAGGATGGAAAATAGAATGAAAATTAAATTTTTCATGAAATTCATTTCATTTTCCACTTGTTTGTTTAATATGGAAAGTTTAAAGGAAAATGTCATTTCCTGTCGTTATTAATCAAAATTTTCCATCAAACTTTTTTTCCATAAACTTTCCATCTAAACCAAACAAAGAATTTCTCTAATTTTCCACCTAATTTTTCTTTCCATGAAACTTTCCCTGAACCAAACAAAGCCTAAGTGATTATATGTTTGCTTGCAGAGGTGAGAAAGCGTTTTGTTCGGAGGAGTGCAGGGCGGAGGAGATGAGCAAATTGGGTTGTGACGATGAAGATGTATGGTCATGAGTCATGACTTGATCATATTTTTGCAATTTGGTCGAATATCAACCTGATGAAGCATCTTCCACTCACCTCAAATCAGATTCATAACCAAAGAATTTTCATACCAAAACTGAACAAGGGTTGTGCTTTTGGAGGCATCTTCAGTTGTCTTTTCTTTGTGTAAATTGGATTGGAACACATAGTTGTGGTGCTCAGCTCAGTGCGACCATGAATTTTGACATGACGTACACATGCTGATAATCAAATGAGAGTTGAATTTGGCATTTTGCTGAGTTCCTGAATCCAGGGCTCATCTTGATTCTCTAGTCTTTCATCGCAAGTGACATTTTTTTGACCTCTGTGCATGTATGGCAGCGACGAATGGACCCGGAAGTTGGAGCCACATTTTCTTCAACAGGATTTGAGATGTTGCCACGCTTCTGCAGACGTAGTTAGTTTCCTCTTGCTCGAAAGAGCAAAGTAATGTATTCTTAATTGGAAGATTGAACTGAGCTCTGCTGTGGACTTGTAGTCTGGAATTTGTATAGTTAGATGCCTTAGATTTCAAAACATATTCAAAGTCCCAAATCCATATGCCAGGATTTGTCAACTGGTCTCCGATTCTAGTGGCCATGAGCATAAGACACTAAGCTGTTTATTTAAGAGGAAACTCCGAGAAGTGTCTTAAACTATCATCATTTTCCCACTAAAAATGATGCACAGAAAAAATATTTTGGACTAATTTTTAAAAAGTAAGTTTACAGTTACATTGCTTAACTAATAATACTATATGACTTATATGAGTTCGCTAAAACTATATTATTTTGTCATCAAATTATATCGTTTTTTTAAACAAAGAAATTCATGTATTTCATACTAAAAAAAATCTAATAAGATATTATAATTAATGAATCAAACTCAATGTGATATTTTAAATTAGTAAACAAATTACACTATATTGGTCAATTCTGATAGTTCGGACCGTAAGTGGTGAAATGGTGATAGTTCGGGTCCCATTTTATGGTTTTCCCTTCTTTCAATTTTAATTCCAACACTAACCTTTTTTTAGGAATAAAACCTAGAAGGAGCCCTGAACTACTACCGCTTACCCAATTGCGGTCCAAAATGCCACGATTTCTAAAAAGAGTGCGATGAAAAAAAATTGGACTGATTTGGGATGATGCTTAAGATCAGTTTGTTCTTTTTTTTAGGAATAAAACCTAGAAGGGGCCCTGAACTACTACCGCTTACCCAATTGCGGTCCAAAATGCCACGATTTCTAAAAAGAGTGCGATGAAAAAAAATTGGACTGATTTGGGATGATGCTTAAGATCAGTTTGTTTGATTTCTTAAATATAATTGATCTTATTAAATTTTTTCAGAATTATGGATGATTGACTATGAAAAGACGTCGTTTTCTTTATGTACGCAAATCGATATTATTTATTTTGATAACCAAACAACGTAAGTTTTACACACAAATCTAAGTCTTATAATAATATTGGTTTAGGAATGTAATAGTAATTTTATTTTAGAAAATCAGTCTAATTTTTTTTTATCGCACCTTTTTTGGAAATCATGGTAATTCGAACAGCAATTAGGTAAGTTGTGATAGTTTAGAGTCCCTCTTGGGTTTTATCTATTTTTTTTTATTGAAATTCAAGATACCAAACATCTCACAAAATAACTAATATGTTTTAGTTTTTCCTGAAATATTTTATTTCCTTCATTTTGTTTCAATTTTACCCTACCTCTTAATCTTATTAATTTTTCAAAGGATTCTTATCCGAGACTGCAGTCAAAACAGTTAAATTTTTTATCACCACTCATCATTTACCATGTGTAAATTAAAAACTATTTATTAATATTTATTATAATAGTTGACATATGTCAAATTTTAATTGGTTATTCAATAATAAAATCACTTATGTTTTCTTAAAACCACCCCTATTTTCTCAAAACCACCATAGTTTTTGATGGTTATATCCTTGCTTCATAGAATAGGATTCCATCCTTTTTCAAAAAACGGTTCAAAACTGCAGTTTCGAAAAAGAAGATCATAGTTGAGAAAGAAAACTAAAGTTATAACCACAATTTAAGAAGCAAACCACACTTTTGCCATCACGTGAAAATCACAGTTCACTAAATTTATGTTACTCAAAACCGCAGTCATGGTGTTGAAAAAATAGGATAAAATAGAAGTAAAACAGCAAGATATAGTGAAATTGAAATAAAATAAAGGAAATAGGACATTCTAGTAAAAATTCATACTTTCAATTTTTTTATATTTATATTTTTCTTAGTCTGTAATATGAATTTTTAAGTCCGTGTGATATATAATAAACATTAACATAAATACTAGTGCGTATAATTTACAATTATTTATATATAATTTATTATATTAGTTTTGTATTCATGCATCACATAACTTCAACTTTAAATCTTAATAAATAATTAAATATTGTTAGTAATAATATTGAGCATAATATTATTTTTTTTATTTGAAACTGAGACTACTTATTTATAGTGGAAAACTGGAAATTGGATATGAGCTTACGATTAATTTAGGCCATACCACCATGTTTTAAAGAAAGTTAACATTATCTGCTCTCCTCATCGTCTCGAAATCATATTTATCTGAATCGGACCGGAGGCCGAACCGGTCAAGGTTCCGGTTTTCGGTTTTCCGATTAAACTGGCGGTTCAAATTGATTCGACCGCCGATTCAGTTGTATGTAATATTTATCATAATGAAATATTATATGCTAGTTTTCAAAAGAAAATCAAAATAGATTGATGGCCTCGTAGCTAGTGCACCTGCCTTGTCTTCGAAAGAGCTGGGATCGAATCAGCTGTGCAATTCTAGTAAAATGAGAATAAACCGGTTCAATCGGTCCGGTCTGATTCAACGGTTTTTATAATATATCGGTTGGTTTATTCGGTTTTATCGATTCAAAATGTAATCCGATATTAATTGTAAATCGGACCGGTATTAGGTCCGATTCCCGATCCAACCAGTCAAATCGGCTGATTCGGTCCGGTTCTGATAGCTATGCTCGAAATGATACCTGGGACATGTGTTTAGTTTGCTCGTAGTTGGTGGAAAGTCTGGCAGCGGTTTTTTCTGGAGATTTCAAGAACCACGTTCGTACTTTGTTCATAACCATGATAATCCTATCAATACATATAATTCGGTGCACATTCTGTCAGGAAATTTTTCAGATATTTATGAAGTAGTAGAACATCAAAGATGAAAACTGTTTTTGTATTTTTGTGCATACACTATCACAATGAAAAGGTTTAACGGGATAAGATTTTCGGACGTAGCATGATCCGAAAATGTTTTCCGGTTGTATTTCGGCTGGTAAGAGGATTTGTACCGGATTTTGGGTTAAAAACGGGTCCTTTTCAGACACTTTCTAACCACTGTCAGGACTTTTTGAGGTTTATTTTTTCGGATTTGTAGTGGAGTTAATACTGGTGTACAATTTGACGGTCAATTTCGGACTGTTGGATATATTTTTCAGCTCATTTTCTAACTATTTTCGGAACATTCTAATTTTTTTTGGATTTGTTCAAATAATTGTGCTGGTAATTTTATTTTTTTATTTTTTATTTTTTATTTTTTTCAGATTTGTTTTTGAAATATTTTCGGAATTCAATATATTTTTCGGTTCTTTTCTAATTTTTTTTTCGGACTAATTATTTTTTATAATTTTGTCATTAATTTACGGTTTTATTTCGGATATTTCCACATTTTTTTGGACTCCTTTTTTCGCATTATTTTCAGATTTTTTTGGATTCTTTTTCAGTTCATTATCTGGTTGTTTTTGGACTATTTATTATTATTTTTTACTGAATTTGTAGAATTATTTCTGTCTTTTTGTCAGAATTTTTTTGAACTTCTTTTCTCAAAGTGTTTTCGCACTATTTTCAGACCAGTTGCTATTGTTTTCGGAACATACTATTTTTTAGATTTTTGACATAATTTTGAGGATTAACACTAATTTGTTAATTTTCTTTTATTTTCGCACTAATTCTCTTTATCCTAATTTTATTTTCGCACCATTTTTTGGACCAATTCTAATTTGTTTGGGATCACTAATTTTGGACAACCCCTAAAATACTCCTCCACTAAACCAAAAATGAATTAAAAAATATATGATCCGAAAGAAGTCCTCTATTGTCCTACTATTTTTATATTTTTAATCCCATTACCCCATTCCTGAAAAACATTTGAAACAAAGCCCGAAAGAAAAATCTTCAGATTTAATTGTGGGCTGTTTTCAGAGTTATTTTTATACTAGAAAAAATATACTTTTCGGATAACTTTCGGACCTATTTCGAATAATTTTTGATCCGCAGAAAAAAAATATTCTGGTAATGATATTATACTTTAATTTTGGTTTCATAGAGGTGTACGTATTGGTCGGTGCACATTGCACCTCATAGTTATTTCTTTTGGTGCATAACACAATTTTAAATTTGAGTTTCATGGAGGTGAATTTATTAGGTGCTCAATGCATGCCATCTTTTTTTAAAACAGTTGACCATGAAATTATATGTGCACTCTATCAAATATGCACGTTCATCAAAATAACTAGAAAATTAGTCTAAATAAAAAATATGCACCACGATTAGAATTGTGCACCAAAGATTAAACATGCACTGACATTGAATTATACACCAAAAATCGAAAAATCCATCGAGATTGAAATGTGCACCAAATATCTAAAATAGTGGGTGTGTGTTTATATATTTTAAATGACAAAAAAATTGAGGAAGAAATTAGATCGATACAAAAATAGAAACCCCTGATTTTAAGAGAGCGAAAATCAATCCCTAAAAAGTCGGATTCAATTCTTACACTATCTCACTCCTATCTTAGTTAATATGTTATTTATTAGTGAATAAACTTTCATTCAATCTCAAAACTCCATGTATAATCAATCTAATGATCGGAGATGGTTCTTAATTTACATATTCAAATTAGTATTTACTTGATCCGTCATACATATATATATATATATATATATATATATATATATATATATATATGGTGGATCAATTGAGAACCTGCTTATATTGAGAACCTTGTGGACAAATATGGATCAAACATTCTCCGCGTAAAATGACCGTGTTTTGATTATTTGATTTCCTTTTTTATAACTTCATTTAGTATGTCCTTATAATTAATATAATAACGTACTTTTATTTAGGTAAGAAAATAAATTAGTCAAGTATTTAACTATTTCCTATCTCATCCTCATCTCAAACCACCTGTCTCCTCTCAAATCCTCCTCCACCGCCATCTCTCTTCCTCCCACCTTTGCGGCGTCGACAACGCAGCTTCGATCGGATCCTTCTCCTCTGTCGTCGTCTATCTTCCTTTCCATCCACCACCATCTCCCCTCTGTCACTACTTTCTCATCTATCCTCACCAGATCTGGATTAAGAAACCAGATCCGAAGTTGACGAAGACATGGACGGTGAACCCAGATATGGGGGTGGACAACGAACCTAGATTCGGAGTTGATGACGGCTTGGACGGTGAACCCAGATCTGGATCTAGGGGGATAGTGATCGAATTGATGAAAAGGTAAGTGAACCCAGATCCGGAGTTGACGGCGGCGTGGACGGTGAACCCAGATATAGGGGTGGACAGTGAACCTGGATCCAGAGTTGATGACGTCGTGGACGGTGAACCCAAGTCCGGATCTGGGGGGATAGTGATCGAATCGGTGAAAAGATAACTGAACCCAGATCCAGAGATGATGACAGCGTGGACGATGAACCCAGATATGAGGGTGGACAATGAATATGTGCACCACCAATAATCATTGACACAATAATGAGTTCGTAAAACTCAAAAAACAAGTTCACTGCCAAAAATTAAAAAAAAATCACTAAAGCCTACAAAATACAAAACGGTGAACATTGATTAATTTTTAAAAAAAAATTAATACAATGAACAAACTGTAAAAGATAGAATAAAAAAATTAAAACATTAATGATACTTAATTATATATACATAAACACACTTTCCAAGTCTGTCACATTTAATGAGTGTTGGATAATAAATAAAACATAATAAATAAACTTAAAAAAGAAAAGAAAATGATTGGTCCAAAATTGTCCACAACGGTTTTCAACTTAAAGAGGTTCTCAACGGACCCCTCCCCTATATATATATATTGGGAAGGGATCCGTTGAGAACCTTCTTAAGTTGAGAACCGTTGTGAACAATTCTGGACCAACCATTTTGTTTCCTTATTTAAGTTTATTTATTGTACTTTATTTATTTATTTAACATTCATTAAATGTGACTAATATTGAAAATGTAATTATTGATAATTTTTACTAAGTATCATTAATATTTAAATATTTTTTCATAGTTAATAATTTGATCATTAAATACATTTTTTTGTATTTTCTTTTAGTGAATGTTCGCCATTGCGTATTTTATGAATTTTTATATAGTGAATATTTTCATATTTTTTCTGAGTTATAATTTTTAATAATATTTTTTTAGAATAATGAATAGATAGTAAAATATTTTTTTTATTTCTTAACAATGAACATTTTTATCTCTGAGTTTGTACAGATTTTATTTTATATTATGATAGTGAACACTGTGTTGAACATATTCACTGTCGAAAGTATATTGCAAAACAGATGTTCACTGTTGAAAATATTATCCAAAACTCATAAAAATATCAAAAAATCAGTAATTTTTCAAAATTTGAAACATGTTCACTATTGAAAAATTATCCAAAATATGTTCGCTGTCGAAACTCTTTTTTTATGTTCACTATTGAAAAAATTATCCAAAACTCATACAAATATTAAAAAATCAGTAATTTTCAAAATTTGAAACATGTTGACTATTCGGAATGAGTACAAATAACGGTGAATACGATGAATTAATAATATATTAACAGAAAAGGTAAACAATTATAATGAAGTAGAGGAGCGGAGTAAATTATAACGGTGAACACGACAGATGTTCACTGCAAGAGTAAATTGACCAAAAACATCTCACAGATCTGCCGATCTACAGTCTGAATTCCAACTGCGGTCATCCGATTCGGGAGAAGAGGAGCAGAGTCATCAGATCTTGAGAATCTATAAGCCATGGAAGCCAAGGCGTGAAGGCGAGGCGGATCCGGTTACCCTAATTCATGACGTTTGGTGCTGCCCTTGTTGAATCCTTCACATCCCCTTCTGCGGCTAGACATGGTTGAAATAAAATTAGGGTTTTGTGAGATTGGGGATTGGAGGGAGATGGAATGTGTTGAACAAGAAAATTGGCTTACCCATTTGATGAAAATTAGATTAGAATGCGTAAAGGTAGAACCTTTGATGTTGGTGGATCGAAAGCGAAGATAGCAAAACGGTCGACTTGGCTTGGCGAAGAAACTCGATGGCTCGGATCGAAGGCGGAGAGGTTACTTTCGATCGAGGTGTTGTGGCTGGATTTTGTTGTGGAGAAGAAAAAGGAAGAGAGTGAGAGAAATATGCGATTGAGGGAGAGACACAAAACTAATCAATCATTGAGCAATTTCCTCTCATTAAATATCATGCTAATTAAAAAAAATACGTATTAAAAATAATTAATAGGATATAATGAATGAAGTTACAAAACAAGATTTATAAATATCAAAACACGGTCATTTTGCACATAGAATGATTGGTCCACGTTTGTTCACAAGGTTCTCAACTGATCTACCCTATACATATATATATATATATATATAGGGAGTGGATCAAATGAAAACCACTTTGAATATGTAAACTGTGGATCGTTTGAGTCCTTTGATCTTAACTCATCTAACGATTAAAATTAATTATGTTTTTATTATTTAAATTTTCAATTATTTATATTTCCTTATGGGTAGCAACAGATATTATTATATTTATTGGTTTGATTCTCTTTATCATCAATCATATTTAATGACGTATAAATGTGTTCTCTCTCCTCTGTTTGTCTCTTTAATTTCAATCATAGTTTAAGTTTGAATTTTTAGATCTCATCCTTGCTCACAAGTTTCTAGATAGTCTATTAGGCTATTGATTTTACTTTTTAGATTCAATAGCTAATCAAAATCTTATTGTAACATCTGAATATGTCAAAAAGAGGAGGGCATTTTAATTGACTTGGGTTTCTTTAATTTGACTCTATAACACATTGTTGAACATGTGGTTTCGTCCAAGCTGAAGCACGCTGTGTTTTGATTTGAAGCCTAGTGTTTCGATGGGTGCACCAATTTCAATTGGTGCACATCTGTGTTTCGATTTTCAGTGGGTGCACATTTGAGTTTCTAAGTTGTTATGGGTTCGGTAATGGTGCACGTCCCAATTTCAAAGTTTTTAAATAGTTTCTTAATAGTTCACTTCCGTATTTAAGAATTCTATATTTATTTTTAATAGTGTATACCTGAGTTGTATGGTCTAGATATTAAGGAGGTCTAAAACTATAGTGCACATTTTTTTGAATGAAATATGTATGTGCACCATACGTGTAATTTACATATTGAATGTGCACCTTTAAACTGTGGTGCACATATTGAATTTGCACATTTTAAATGGCAATGCACGTACTGAATTACACACGTCTAAAAATGTGCACCGCACATATATCTTCAACGCATAAGATTTTGTGCACTAAAAGATTTAAAAAATCCAAACCTTTGAAGCACAAAAAGTTGCAGCTGTGCACCATCAAATTTGAATGACCCAATGATTTTACGATAAAAGATGAAATGAATAAAAAAATAACCGTGATTGTAGGAGGGTTAAATAATACGTTAGATTTCCTTATAAATAGGAGATCGGTTAATAAATGAGATGAAAATTAATAATTACTCAAAAATTAAGTAATAAATTTGTAAATAACTTAATTCATTGGATGCATTACAAATGTGAGGCTTAGATTAGTTCACAGTTTACATATTCATAGTGGTTTTCACCTGATCCGTCCCCTATATATATATATATATATATATATATATATATATATATATATATATATGACGGATCAGATGTATACCAATTTGAATATTTAAACTAAGAACCATCTCTAATCGTTGAGAGCCTCCTTATATTGAGAACTTGTGACCAATCATATTCACCTATTTGTTTCCAAATTAAACATAAATAAAAATAAAAAAATTAATAAATGTGAGACATAACTAATTCATTGGGTATAATGAAGTTAGAGGGCCGTGTTTATATATATATATATGACGAATCAGATGAATACCAATTTGAATATTTAAACTAAGAACCATCTCTAATCGTTGAGAGCCTCTTATATTGAGAACCTTGTGGTCAATCATATATTCACCTATTTGTTTCCAAATTAAACATAAATAAAAACAAAAAAGTTATTAACTGTGAGACATAACTAATTCATTGGGTATAATGAAGTTAGAGGGCCGTGTGACATTTATGTACTGTCAATTAAGAAAAAATTAGCTTTCCTTTAATCACGCTTAAATATTTGATTATGTATATAAATAATTTTTCATTGTCTTTAATTTTCTGTCTTTCCTTTTGATTATATACATAATTTTTCATTGTATTTAATTTTCTGTCTTTCCTAATTAATTTAACAAACAAATGAAAAATACAAATGAATTTTAAAAAAATTCAGTTTCACTCACACTTTTTTCCTCAGAGTTTCCTCAAGCCAAACTCATACTTAGGTGAGGTGTCGTTCTGTAAAATTAAGAGCTGAATGTTGAATGTTGTATAAGAATTTGAATGGTCAAACCATATCTGATTGCTGAATGATTTATTTTTATTTGGTATTTTTTAAGTATCGTAATATATAATGATTTATTAATATAAAATTAAATTATACTTATAATTTTACAACATAAAAATAAAAATTATAATCATGTTATAAAAATATTATTTATTTGTTTATGAAGTGTGTGATATTCTGATGGAAGAAACTAGTTGCGGTAGGCATTGATGTGATTCTAATTAAAGTACAATCCGGATAGAATTGATTCTAGAAAAATATGAAAAAAATAAAGAGATAATTATAATAATCATATAGATATCGCCTCTGAATGATTCAAATATAAAATTGGTAACAAATCATTAAGACTTTCCAAACATTCATTAAGAGAAAAAGAACAAGTATTTGGTTCACTGAATGTTTAATATAATAAGAGACCACCACTTCTTAATATAACTCAATAAGTGCAACAAAACAAGACCTTAATTATTATATTTAAGTATGATCTTTCCACAAATGCACGTTCACTCAAAACGTGCTAATATGTAATTATGTATATATTCAAGCAGTCTTTTAGAAACCGACTATCTCTCGGTGATTAATTGACATATCACAACTTAACTGGACACCTTATCTAGTAGTGGTATAAATATGGGTCGAACGTTGAATTTGAGATACAACATATCACAACATATATATAACACGAAATTTAGAGATACAACTTTTTTAACATATGTTAAAATTTTCTAATATATGATACAATTGGATAATAATTCCACAATAAAAATTAATTTAAAAATCTAAAGATTAATATGATTCATTGATGAAATGAGTTTTTCATTCAAAGAAGCAAAAATTTGACTCTTTCAATGCATCAAGAAAGCCCAGTAAGTTTGGCTCTTTCATTCATTGCATCAACCATTGATGAAATGAGTCCTTCATTCATTGCATCAGGAGTTTTCAGCAAGCAAGATTTGGGGTAAAGGGCAGTTAGCTAGAGGCCATGCATGAAGCCCAATGGCCAGCCTCTTCCTACATCCGTCCATCACTATCGGACAGGATGAGAAAATGAGTCAGTATAGCTTTCATGTGGCGGCCTGACCCGCATGCCCGGGCCACATGCACGTGGTAGGGTCTTCTTGATTATGGATGCATATGTTGTCCACTTCTTTTCCATCCACCACAGCTTTCCATGCATAATGGCCCCCTTATGCTGCTATTACGTTAGGTACGTACCAGCAACAAGCACACAGAAACACTACCAGAGACAAATAAGCCACATCCACACCCACCCTCAACAATCCAAATCATTGGCCTTATTTGGGGCAGACCGGGGAGGGAGGGTTCTATTCCCATTCATCACATGCGCCTGCTCATTCATGCTTGTAATCTAACCCATGTCATTGTGCAACTTGTGGGTGGAAGTCAGTATCAGCCCACTGCATTTTTTTCCTCGATTTCCATTTCGTATATACAGTAAGTCACGTCAGTCTGTAGGTGACTTCTGAGATTGGGGTTTGTTTGAGTTAAGAATAGCCTTTTAAGTGGATATAAATGCAATAAGGGACATCACATATCATACCCCTTTTCTCTGCCACATGATTCAATTATTTACTCTTGTGAGTTGGCATCTTGAGAACATAATTTAGCGATTGTGTGCCCCAGAAAGAAGTGATTTGTCTTTTGGCAATCTTCATAACTGTTCAGATTAGATCATTGCAGTAGGCACTTGTCTTAATTAGTACTTCTGTATTCTCCATAGACAAGGTGAAGAGACAAGCTTGGCCCTGGAACTACTGCTAGTAGAATATGGCTAGGCAGGCTTTATTTGAAGCTTTCATTTTGTTTTGTTGTAGCACTAATTGATGAGTAAATAAACAAAGGTGGGGTTGGGGCGTTAGGAGTTGGGAATAGTTGGTGAAGACATTTTGAGACAGACAACCTCCTAAAATGATTGAAGAATCACAAAATGATTTCTCTTAGTGTTACGCAATAATGCTACTAGTTTACGGAGTACATGCATGCATGTAATATCATCTCTCTTGATTAATTAATTAGTCCTCCATTTTTTAGAAGCAAGTTGTGTTAGCTACTTGATTTACATTACATTAAGGTGTGTTTGGTTTAGGGAAAATTTGATGGAAAGAAAAATTTAGTGAAAAGTTAGAACGATTCCTTTGTTTGATTTAGGGAAAATTTGTGGAAAAGAAAATTGTATGTAAAATTTGAAAGAAAGTTAAATTAAAATAAAAAGAGTTTTGATATTTTTCTTTAAATTTTTTATTCGAATCAAACAAAAAAAAATAAAATAAAATTCATTATGAATTCAATTTTCCCTCAAATTTTTCTTCCCAACAAATTTTTCTTAAATCAAACACACGGTAAAGCAAAGGATAATAATAATAATGAGCAACTGCAAAGAGGGGGCGGTTTAATTAAGATTTGATATATTGTCTACATAAAGGGATTCTCCCTTAATTTAATCTCGCGGCGCCTCCACTTCATTGGATGGTATTTATATGTATTAACAAACTAACCAAACTACTCCGTCCGTCTGTCTTTTTTTACTTGTCACATTCCTGTTATACTTTCTCCGTCATCTAATACATGTCGTTTTAGATTAATTTGAATAGATTAATGTGAAATTAATGATAGCAGTTGAAGAAATTTAATGAGCGGGTGGTTGATTTTTAAAAAAAAAATTCATGTAAAAAGTAAAATTGGTAGATTATTACTGGTGATGAATGATTTTTTTGTTGATTATGATAAATAAGTGATTAATGTTTGACGTTTTAAGGTAGTTGTTAACATTAAATACGCATTAAAAATTGTTAAATGATAAGTAAAAGTGGACAAAAAAATTCGGTTAAGTGACATGTAAAATAGGACAGATAGAGTAGATTTGAATTTGACTTGTCGTTTTGTACGTGAAATTTTATGATAAACATTATAATGACGGATTCCAATATGTTCGTATCGAATTTTACTTCGATAATATATTTTTATTATAATTTTATAATATTTATATTTTAAAATATTTGAGTTTAAAAATCACTGCACGATATTTTAAGCGATAAATAAAAAATGATAGAGTGAATATTTTCTGGCTTTGCACATTTTACATGGCTCAATGCACAAACAAAATTGCAACATTTTTTGTGGTCCATCCATGATTGACACCACTCCATGCATCCATGTGAGAAATGAATGATTGAAGTCCGAAAGAAACTCGAAATGGAACAATGCGCCGCTCTACCTGCTTCATTCAATTCAATACGTCGGATATATAATATAATTACAAGAGCAGTTAATTAATGAAGAACAGCAAAAGGATGGGGATAAAACTGCACGAGTGCGCCTAATTAAGCCGGATGTTACATTAATCTACTGTCTGTCTGTCTTTGTAGCTTAGCTAGCTGTTATTGTTTACTCACTCCCCGTCCTCTTTTATATGTTGTTTAAGGTTAATTTGAATAGATTAAGGTGAAGTTAATGCTAGCGGTTGAACAAATTTAATAAGTAGTTGGTTAATATTTTTGTAATAAATTTCGTGCAAAAAGTAAAATTGGTAGATGATTACTGGTGAGGAATGTATTTTTTATTGATTATGATAATGAAGTGATTAATGTTTGACGTTTTAAAGTAATTGCTGATATTAAATACGCATTGAAAAATGTAAAGTACTCCCTCTGTCCTCTAAAACATGTCGTTTAAGATTAATCTGGGTAGATTAAGGTGAAATAAATACTAGCGGTTGAACAAATTTAATAAGTGGGTGGTTGGTGTTTTTTTTTTAATAATGCAAGAATTAAAATTGATAGATTATTACTGGTGATGAATAATTTTTTTATTGATTATGATAAAAAAGTTATTGATGTTTGACGTTTTAAAGTAGTTGTTGATATTAAATGCGTATTGAAAATTGTTAAGTGATAAGTAAAACTGGACAAAAAAAATTCGATTAAGTAACATGTAAAAAAGAACAGAGAGAGTAACAAGTAAGAGTGGACAAAAAAAATGTAATTAAGTAATATATAAAAAAGGACAGTGATAGTAATAAGTACCCTATTAATAAATAGGCATTGATTAGATTAAAGTAAGTGTTGGCTGTTGCATTGATGATGGTCGCATTTTGGATAAACATTCCCATAAGATATTTCGAAACATTGTGGTGTCATTTCTATTAATTACTCCCTTCGTCCTCTAATACATATTGTTTAAGGTTAATTTAAATAGATTAAGATGAAGTTAATGCTAGCGGTTGAACAAATTTAATGAATGAATGGTTGATGTCTATATAAAAATATTCGTGCAAAAAGTAAAATTAATAAATTAGTACTGGTGATGAATGATTTTTTTATTAATTATGATAAATAAGTGATTAATGTTTGATATTTTCAGATATTTTTTGATATTAAATATGTATTAAAAATTATTAAGTGATAAATTAAAATGAACAAAAAAATTCAATTAAATAATATATAAAAGAGAATAGAAGAAGTAACTTGCATTAAATTTGAGTTGATTGATAGAAAATGAAATACGGAGTCGGAGTACTCCATATCCACGGCTTAACTCCACATCATTCTTATCAGTTGTGTTGTGTACGCACTCCAGTTTAGACATGTCATTATGATGGAGACAGACTTAGGTGGACCGTGTCCACCGCCACGGTGGACATGGTCAATAAGAGGGTGTCACATATCGCGTCGAAAAGTCAAAAAAAGTGTTCAACTAATAATAAATTGCTATGTGTAATGCTGACTTTTTAACGCGACACATGACGCTCTCTCATAGATCGTGTCCACAACCACGTAGTGGACATGGTCCACCTAAGTCTATCTCATTATGATGACACTGATCATTCAAGTGTGCTCCGGAAGATTACTTAGCGCATCTTAAACAAACTTTAAACTGAATTCATGCCATGTCATAGGAAATTTCATCCCATTAAAACAAAACTTATAAGAAACGCATGTCATATTATATATTTTTTATATTATATTAATAAAAGATTTCTTAAATTTACTAAATATTTAATGTCTGTTAAATATTGGGAAAAAAAGCTATAATTCAACTTAAATATTAGAGAATACATTAAGCGACGCTTTTAAATTTTAAGTGTCACGGAAAGTCCCGTCCATTTAATTAATTTTTTTTTAAAAAAAATGATACTTTTAACTAAAAAGTGTTGACTCTTCATACAATACAGTTTCTTTTCATATAGCGTTGTCTAAAATCTTATTATACAATAGGCGGTGCTTTTTTAGTAAGAAACTTCGTCTAAAGTCTTGCTACGAACCTCTTCATGAAATCGAAGCGCTCTGCTATCAAAAAAACAAAAATCTTACAATGCAACAAAGCACTTTAAAGACTGACACGAAACTTTATCTAAAACTTTAATAAAAATGTCATTAGGAATTGTGCTTTATATACAAGTGTGATGTTTATCATTACCCAAAAAGTAGATCAATGTGAAGACATAAATTGCATCTTCAGTAAATATTTTTATACAATAGATTTGTGTCATGTCATGTGAGTCACATGACTAATTTCATAAATATTTTTTCATAAACATTTCAACTATATTTAATCGATTTTTCATATAATTCTACACGTGAGCTCATGTGTCATATTACAGTTTTTATATATTTTCATATCAAATTAATTATCAATTTATTAAATATTTTATTATGTTATATTTATTTGTTTAATTACTTTTTTTCTTGACATTTAAAAAAAATAGTATACATAATTAAGAATTTTCATTAAATAAAAATATATAAAATGTAATATTAAATTTAATACACGCCATGTTTAAAATTAAAAAAACTACATAATTGAAGATAAAATGTTATAAAAATAACTTAAAGATAACTTGAGACGGCGTTATTCCGTCTAATGTCCAATCTAATTTATGTAAAGTCCTAAATGTATAGACGAGTCCATGAAGCGATGTCACATGTTTATACCCCTAAATCGTCGTATGACTGCACTTTATATCAGTGGCGGAATGAGAAATTTTAATATGGGGTACGAAATTTTTTTTTTAAATTGAATGATGTATAAAAATAAATAAATAATATTTTAAAATTTAATTGAGGGTATAAATTTTTTTAAAGCTGACTGGGAGTACAAAAATAAGAAATATCATATTTTTAGACTTAATTGGGGGTACAAAAATTAAAAATATATTATTTTTACACTAAAATATGAACGTTTGATTGGAATTGTGTCCACCCAGACTCCCAGTGGTACGGCCCTACTTTATATGACACTTTAAATTAGTAAACTCTAAAATTTATAAAATGCATCATCTGGTGATACATATCATGTGAGAGAAGCTTAAATGAATTGTGACATGGACTAAGAGAACGGCATGTAATTCAAATGCTAATTTTTGTACGGCACTGGAAGAGAAATCACGGAATAGCAACTTAACATATGCATGAGAAGAGAAATGAAAAATGAACATAAACTCTGCAGTTTGCTCACAGGCTAGCTAGGAAATTTGAAGCTGACTATACATAGACCAGGTAGTGGTAGTGTTTGCAACGCACACGTACTGTCAAAGTTGTGTGGTTCAGTCAGTGTCAATCGATCGAGGTGTGCTGAGTGCCTGTGAGAGTCGATTTAGCAAACAACACCCCACATGCAACGCAATGCAAAACTATGAGATATCAAAGTGTTTTGTCTGTGGACTTTCCATGGCTCATTCATATATACATGTTTCTTGAAACATGCACATATCTAGCTAGGTCTTTTTTTCACATGAAGCAAAGAAAGACACTGGGTGTGGTCGACTGTGACGACTCATAACTATATAGAACTAGCTGGTTCCATTATCTTCCAGAGAACACGTCTAGTGTGCCTGTGGTATTCACCCAACGTCAAGCTAATCCAAGCCCTAAGACCTTAAAAAAACAATAACCTATCAACCTCCACATCACACTAAAAACCCCAATGAAAACCCTAAAAAGTATATCCAATTCCTTTTGATTCTACTCCACCAGCGTAATCAAAAAGCGAGTGTTTTTGCCAGCAAGGCGTGAACTACTTTAACATAGATCAAACTCAATGTTCAACATCGTATAATACGAATCAGAATGGAAGAAAGAGACTTGAGTTGCATGATCTTTTTCCTGAACGAGAGCGCACTATGTGTCATATTCTATTTGATCTAGACAAGGAATTAATAAGATCATACTGTGAAGCTCATATTGAAAATGGCGAAGCTAACTGTTAAAAACAAATTAGTTTCCAAAACCCAAAACTCAACAAGAAGTTAACAACATAACACACCAAACCTGTAGCTTTTTTTTTAACCCATGCTAGGGCTTTCTGGAACATTTCTCTTCCAGAAAGGCTCAACTCAGCCATCAAATTAATTTGATGAGCACGGTCTCAAAATGACCAATTTTCGGCATAGCACTTGTATGGACGACATTTTTCTAATCCAACAAGTTTAGAAAATATTCATACACCAATGACAAGATAAGACAGAAAGCAACATACCAACATTCAAACAAAACCTGTCAACTCTTGTCAAAGACAATTTCTTTGATTTCTTAATCATTGGCCTGAAGTAAATAAAGAAGATATGAGTAAAAGATATAAAGTTAGCTAGTGTCAAATAATCAATTAAAAGAAAAACAAATATAAGAAACTCGAACTATCCTTCGTTTCTTTTCCATCTCATAATAATTTCTCAATCAATCTTTGCCACATAATAATATTGCATAGTTTCAACTCCGAGAGAAGCAATATGTGGATAAGTCACACGACAACCGACACTAAATTAATGTAGACTCTGAAACCAAATAAATAATAGAAACTTTATGAGAATATCACAAACAAATTTTTATAAAACGTAAACTTCTAAATTATTATCTCTCCACAAATCTAATGGATCAATGTCCACATCCTCATGGCTAATGATTCCATATAAATATATATTAAGTTAAATTTATTGATTTTTAGATGCATCTGATTCTCTAAGATATTGATTGAACCACTATCTTCCTCTAATTGTTATTTTTTGGGGGCACAAACTCATAACCTTTTTTTTTTGGAAACCGGAGAACCGGATCTCTTCGGAACCGGCTTAAATGCCCGAAATCTGAGTCACAGCCAACTCAACTACCCATGATCGGGTACAAATCCACAACCTTGAATATCACTCATGTGATTTCTAACATCTCCATGTGCATAAATTTCCACTTACACATGAAAAAGATTACACAAGGTGCTTTTCATTGTGAAAACATAACTATAAACTCTTATATAAAATTCTAAAGTGATTTAAAATTAAATTCAATCTCCTTAATTTGTTTTGGGGATCCATAATAGCGAATCAATATATTATTTCACTTATTAAATTTTAGTTTAATCTTGTTCACCGTGCTTTTAATATATCCTCATATAATTTTGATTTTTCATCCATTTCCTTCTTTATGTAAGCATGTTCAGGAATAAAAAGGTTTGCCATCAGATATTCAGTCCTTATAACATAAACAAAATTAATAAAGTGCATGTATTAAATAAATGAGGAGAATTATACCTGAAAATAACATATAAAAATCTCTAAATATGAACAAATATGCATAATCTGAATAAATGAGCAAAAGCATACAACCTAGTGATATTAACATACAACGAATCTAAAAGAAAGACCAGAATGTACAATTTGAATAAGTGACTATAAATGTATAATATGTTGATATTAACATAACAAACATAAAAGATAAAAATATTAGATAAATGAGGAGAAATATACCTGAAATAATTCCAGTGATATTATTAAAAATCTTTAGAAAGAGATGATTTTCTTGACTCGTATACAATCGAAAGAAGAAGGTTTATATTTATAGGATGAGTTTTTCACTTATAGTATCAAACAACATCTTTGAAATTCAATGCACATGATGACATTTTATATGTTGAGTTCCATCAAATAGGACAGTCCAATATTAATTTTTTTCTCAGCAAACTTTGGACAACTTCACTAAATAGCATTTTATCCTATGTGACGGTTTATCAATAAGTTTCACTGTTTCTCAAACATTACTCTGATCCTTAGAATATTCTAATCCAACTTTAACTAAAATATTAATAATATGAGCACAATACCAAATGTGGAAATAATTCCACCAAACGGAAATTTGTTTTGATATGAGGGAACAATCCATCAATTGTTTTAATAACATATCATTATAAGTGACATTGTCTATGATAATGCATGGTAGCCAACTTATTAGGTAATTAAATTCTAATCCGTCGGATATTGATTTGAAACATCACACACATAAACTTCATTGTGTGAGGGAGAAATATGATAAAAGATAAGACCCTCTTGTGTACTTTTCATTCTTTCATAAAATAAAAAGTAACCACCATATACTTTATCTTCTGACTAGTGCGCAAAATATTAGTTGTAATAAAAACTCTTTTCGTACCATTTAAAAAACTCATCACTTTCTTTTTATCATTGTTATTGCTAGGATGCAATCAGATTTTAGTGTTGCATGAGAGACTTTGACATATTCAAGAGAAGCTTTTTTCATAAGAAAATTAAAATGTTTATATTCAATAAATGTGAAAGGTAAAATTAGGAACCGTTACCATATGCGCGACATGAGCTCTCCAATATGAGAATAATTGTACTTCCAAGTCTTGAGCTTAACATCACGACACTTGAACTTGTAAATTCAATCAAGATTGTTAGAAACAATATAAAGGTACGTTTCATACAAATTTCTAAATGTTTTTTATAATGAGTTGTAGTTCCATGCATTTTAATTGACTATATTTAACATTGCAATGCTTACACTTGATTCTCCGAACAACATCATTTATTTTGTGTTCTTCAAATTCTTTCCACACTTTGAAAATCATTTTTCTTGTCCTTTGTCCATAACCAATATTCTGTCTTTGTATTTTCATGTTCTTGAACCTGAATGTTAGCACCAACAAAAGCGTCCTACGTAATTTCAATAGAATGGGACACGACACTTGATTCTGCCAGCCCATGTGGAGAAGGATTGTCTCCATTAGTAAACTCATCAATACCTGAAAATTTAAAAATATTGGGAGGGTTGAGCTTCGTTGTAGGAATATAAATTTTTTAAAAAGATAAAGGAACTAAAAGAAGAAGAAATGAAAAAAATAAGATTAAAGGAAGTTGAAGTGGAAGAAATTGTTAAAAAAACTCAAAAATAGTTCTGACCTGATTATTGAAGAACATAAGGATATTGGAATAAAAGATTCTAAACCAATCAAATCAAAGCTAAGAAGACAAGATCGTTCTACTCAATTGAGCAACAATCTAGAGAGATATTTATGATGGTGAATTTTTCAATTGCTAAGGTTCAAGAAAGACAAGAAAGTGGAAAATGAGAGCTTAATGCAACGATAAAGATAGATTAGAAAACTATGTGACAGTACAGATTGAAAAACTAAGCGGCGATAGAGAGCTTCGAGCGCCAAAATAGAGGAATAATGAGAATGAGATGTCGGAACAAAGGAATGCGGTGAAAGAAATCCTAAATTAGTTTTGATGATGAATACTCTGATGAAAGATCAGAGATCAAGCCGGCTCTATAACGTGTTGATCTCTTAAATGTATTATTTAATTATCAATCATCTCATGTCAAACTTAAATTAATTTATGTTTAAATAATGTTTAAGAGTTTTTGCTTATTTTAATAATGGTGTTTACACGACTATGAATTAATTAGTAAAAAATTACGACTCACATTTTTAATATCGAATAAGTATGGGCATCACTATACGATTTTGTCCATCATGCAGTGTATCAGTAAACCAAGAGAAGCATCAAAACTTTAAACAACACATAATTCCAGAATTGAAACCATGCTTCATGTACCAAAAATTCAAATCCGTCAAATTAATCAAAAGTGCACGTCTATCAAACATTATCAAAATTGATAAAAAAGAAACAGACTTTGCACCTCAAAAGTTAAGCAATGCACCATCTCAGACTTTGGAACAATGAGCCATGTAGACAAAAGTGCACATCCATCAAATTAACTTGCCAAAGAGTTTTTTTTTTGGGAAAAAACTCAAAAGGGGTTCTGAATTACCACTGCTTACCCGATCGCGGTCCGAACTATCGAGATTTTCCAAAAGGTGCGATGGAAAAAATTAGACTGATTTTGGATGATGCTTAATATCAGTTTTTTAGATTTCTTAAATATAATTGATCTTAATAAATTTATTGAGAATTATGGATGATTGAGTATGAAAAGACATCGTGTTTTATGTGCGCAAAATGATATTATATATTTTGATAATCAAACGACATAATTTTGACACACAAATCTAAGTCTTATAATAATATTAGTTTAGGCATGTGATGATAAATTTTATTTTAGAAAATTAGTACAATTTTTTCATCGCACTTTTTTAGAAATTGTGCTTGTTTGGACCGCAATTAGATAGTGGTAGTTTAGGGCCCCTTTTGAGTTTTATCTCTTGTTTTTTTTTCATTGAGTTAGAGAAAAGTTGTGGCTGTTACATATTCTATTGTGACTGATTGTTCGGTTGTAATTATTTGTATCCATAATTGTAATAATTTTTTATGGGTTTTACAATCTATATAAATATGTAACTTGCAGCCTTTAAAGTGCAAATACGCTTACATAACTTTACACGACAGGGTTTTCGCTGCACCTTTTGAACATACCCATATCGATCAATTAGGTCTGGATGAAGTCCCGCCTGCTCATCATATGTCTTGTCCTCAAGCTCACCAACAAAATGGTGTTGAAGAAAGAAAACATCATCATATTGTTAAAGTAAGGTTGTCCCTTTTAGCATATACATCCATGTCATTGGCATTTTGGGATGAAACTTTTCTTATTGCCACTTATTTCATCAATATTCTACCAAGCAAAGTAATTAACCATCAAACTTCTTTGGAGCATTTACTATACATCAAGACTAACTATTCTTTCCTTCCCCTTTTTGATTGTGTTATTGGCCAAATATTATGCCATATAATTAACACAAATTGTCTTTTCAATCCAAGCACGCTATCAAAAGATGCATGTTTTTAATTAATAACTGAAATCTGGTCAGAAATTTTCTTGTGACATTTTGGCCAATTGCGGGCAACTTTTACATAAAAGGCTAGAAACTCTCTTTTCAGAAGAAACGCTAGTCCCCGATATTTGGCCGGAACATGGATTGAATGTTTCTAGCCAGTTTCAACCAGTTTAATGATGTGATCAGAAAATAATCGAAAAAATAAAAGTCCTAAATTGGGTGCAGATCCATTTCTCTTTCATTTTTTTCCTTCTTTCCCTTTCTGTTTTTCTCTTACTACCGCTGCACCTCTGTCCCCTCTCCCACCCATAGCCGTCTGAGTACACTTAGTCTGAGTACAAAAATTCGCTCGGTCCGAGTAGACTCATTTATTGCTTCTACTCAGTCTGAGTACAAAAATAAGACAAAATCCACTTAGTCCAAGTAGACTTACCCAACCAAGTACATGTTTTAGGCACAAACCTACTCAATTGAGTACACGTCAAATCCCATCTTTTATGAAGGAGGATTCATGGAGGATTTGGCTCCTCCTCAATCCCTCTTTAAGGCTATAAAAGCCAACCCTTATCCACTATATAAAGGCCTCTCCAACACCTCATTACACACACTAAGATAGACAAGAAGATACAACCCTTTCTTAATTCTCCATAATGTAAAAAGCTTTTCTCTCTACATGTTTTGTAGTTTTTTTTCTTAGAGTAGTTTCTTTTGTAGTGAGTCTCTCCTCCTCATGGATTAACCAGTGACCATGAGCGAGTAGTGAACTCAGATCATATGGCTCATGAAATCTAACTCTCATGTAAAGATACTTGATTCAAGTAAGTATACTTTTATATCTTCTTGTTATGTTCCTTGTCTTTATCATATTATACCTCTTGTTTAACTTATATGAGTGATAAGTGAGAACTCAGGCTCTAAATAAGAATTACTCTATGATTATTTCAAGGATGGGATAAGTTATTGCTCTCCACTCCAAATTCAGGTATCCATCATATGTTGTTGAATTATATATGATTGCATCTTATCAATATTCATGTTTAGTTTAGGATGTTAATATGAAGTGACATATATAGTATTATCTCAGATCCGAACTGAACATGCATGTTAATCTTATTATAACACAACCATCCCACAAGCATATAAACTTAGGTTCATTTGATTAAATAGTACTTACATGTAGTTAGGCAAAGTTCATCCTAGGACTAGTTTATCTTTATCATCAACCAAAAACTAATTAATGATATAAAACTGAATAGATAAACACAACGACTGTAGCGCTTAGATAAGCCCATCGCTCCTTGCGTTCGAGTAGGTCTTCCCAATTATAAATTTTGTTTGACTTGTATGGGAACTCCTTGGTTGCGAGATGTCAAAATACTACACCGCACCGATGCGCATAGAAAACTCAAGCATTGACTTTGGAAGACCATCCACCGCCATCATTTGTATAAAGTTGCACTCTCCCTTTCTAGCTTGTATTGACATCTACCATCATTCGAGGCAAGCATTCATTGCATTTAAATCTTAATTTTTTCCAATTTTTTTAATTTTTAACTTTTATTTTTAATAAATATGGCCAAAAACTGATTAGAAAATACCAAAGAAAAAAACTATCATAAAGCGGTCGAAAAATGGTTGTGAATCTTTGGCCGAAACATAGTCGAAAAAGCTGTCCAGTAAATGTGGCAAAAAATTTTAAATTAAAATACCTAAAAGTTGGGGCCGTAACATCTCCAAAAATTTGTAAAAACATTTTATCAGGGCCGCTGACCGAATAAATGTGTCCATGCAGCGATTGACGGAATAAATGAACGGAAAACTACTTGGAAGAAGATTTTCAGCATGTTTCTGGCGAATACTCTGACCAAAAATACATTTTTTTGTAGTGGCAATGTGTATTCCTCAAAAATATTTTTCGACACAAGAGTTTTAAATGTCTAGATCTGGCGATGCCGCTTGTAGAATCATATTGATCAATTAACTGATGTTTATGCCAATAATACTACTCATTATGATACCTTACATGATGTCCGAGGTTCTCATGCATTTATAAAAAATATTCCACCAAAATACATGGAGAAAATCCTCTTCAATTGCAATCCAAACGAGGCATTACACAACGAACCTAGTGAGCAATCCCTGATTGATTTTCCTCCGACAACTGAGTTTTTTTATTATGTTGGCAGGCGATCGCATGAAGAATCTCCCATACTTCCGTCAGCCGGTGCTTGCGCTGACTTGCGTACCCATGATGAATCTTTTGCTTCAGCATAGGGTCTTCATCGCCACTGGAGCATTATGCATCAAGTTCTGGATCTGTTGTGGCGAGTCTTGGATCATGTACATCAATAGAGTTTGTTGTTGAAAAATAGTTGCAAACTGTTGCAGTTGCTAACTCAGAACCAAGTAAATAAACCCCAATAGTTTACTGGTGCTATAGTTCGTTAAAACTTGCTTTGTTCTACAGATGAACTTGCTATTGTACGAGATGCCTTAAAAAATAAAAATAGAAATATATGTCATGAATAGAGAGTCTGAGGCCCTCATAGAAAACAAGACTTGATCTCTTGTGCCATCTTGAAAAGATAATATGTAATTGATTACAAATGAGTATATAAAATCAAGAAGAAAGAAGATGACTCTATTAAAAGGTATAAAGCTAGATCAACGACAAAAGGTTTCAAAAAAACACTACGGCATAGACTATTACGGTATTTTCAGTCCATTTTTGTTGTTACTATTTGACTTGTATTAGCCATTGCGGTATCAAGTGAGTGGAAGTTGAGGAACTAGATGTGCAAAGCGTGCTCTAACATGGTGTTCTGGAACAAGAGTTTTACAGGAATCAACCACTGGGCTATAAAATCCTCATCACCCTAAATATAACTCCAAGGTTGACAAAACCATTTATGGTCTAAAACAAGCTCCAAGACCATGATAATTTCAATTATGCTAAAAATTGCAAAGTCTCGATTCTATGTCTTCAAAAGCTGATATGTCACATTATTTAAAATACATCGAACATAACAATATTCGTTCTTATATGTTGATAATATCATGTGTGATAATAATCACGCCTCAGAATTTGTAATTTAATAAATAACAATAATTTTTATTGTAAAAAATAACCACGGTTAGCACAATTAGCATAATATGTAGACGTTAGGTAGATTAAATTGAAACAGTTGACCCGGTGAATTTAGTTTGCGGTCATGTCACCAAATTGAGGCAATTAGCGTTGAAATCAAACCGCATACGATGGAAAACCAGAGAGGAGGAGACAGACTTAAGTGGACCATGTCCACCACGTGGCGGTAGACACGGCTAATGAGAGGGTGTCACGTGACACGTTGAAAATTCAAATAAAATGTCCAACCAATAACAAATTGTCACGTGTAATTTTGAATTTTGAACGCGCCACGTGGCACCCTCTCATTGACCGTGTCCACCGCCACGTGGTGGACACGATCCACCTAAGTCTGTCTCAGAGAGGAGCAGTACGTATTGGTATGGCGTGGCACGTAATCAATTAGGGTAACAAGTTTCGCCATTGATTGCTTCTGTGGAGCTGCTGACTGAAGCAGCTAACTACACCAGCTGACTTGCATTTACAACTACATACCGCCCATGCACATTGCTAACACGTCAAAAGTTGCTTAACATATCATCACATAGGATTATTAGATATCTAATGGGAGGTAATAATCCTGCTCAAAAATACTTTAAAATTACACAATTATCCAAACAAGTAACAAAATCATATAAAATCTTGAGCCCAACCTTCGATTTCTTCAGAGTAGCTTCAAGAGTAAAAATATAAAAAGTGTAAAGAAATTGGAGGAAATCAGGCCTAGGTTGGCATGTTAAGTTTAACAAAACCACATGGGCATGTCTACCACAAAACCATGGGCTATGGTTCAACCACTATTGACCCTATCTTCAAAATAAATAGAAATAACAGTCAGCAGTACATTCATAACTCAGTCTAGGCTGCTGGGTGGGAAACAAGGCAATCAAACTACCCCATAGGCCCTCAGCCAAGCCAAAGCCAAACAAACCATGTGGAGAAAAAAGGCAACATGGCCACAAACACTAGTTTGTTAGCGAGTTTCCACCATACATGTAAGCCAACGGGAAGTAACTATCAATTGAAACCATAACCTAACACAGGCTAAGTGGCAAGAAACAAGTAACTAACTTCTTGCCTCCCAAAACCAATGAAAAAAAATCCATGGATTTTGCTTGTAATAAACTAAACTCTCTCTTGACATGTAACTATTCAGTTGGTATTGAAAATTAAAAGGTGACTGAGAAATAAACTGAGAAAAAACCAGAAATGATCGAGCATGAGTTATTGGAAGTTTGTTTTTTTCGTCATGGTTAGGGGCCAACTCAGAGAAAGAGGGTCCTCATCCGACCCTTTGTCCTGTTTTGCCACTGTCCCATGCCCCCCCTTAGAACATGGAGTAAATTATGCCATTTCCCTCCCCCCTCTTTATTTACATGCCGTCCTTCTCTTTCCTCAATATAAAGGAGCTCAGCGACACTTTCTAGCTCTTGAATCAAATCCTGAATCCAACATTGGATTATTATACAGCAAACCCATTTCCTCAAACACTTTTGAGCTCCAAATCTGCTATTGAAAGAAACAAAACCACAATATACAGTGCATCATACCTTTCTTGGGGCGAACTGTCCTGCTCTTCAGCTGCTGCAGATCAATATTGTTTTTGATTCCATTCCGGTGTCTGATTATGGAGATTGAGATTGTGAAGTGTGAGTGTTGTGGGTTGAAGGAAGATTGCACTCTGGAGTACATAAATGGAGTGAGGGCCAACTTTGAAGGCAAATGGCTATGCGGGCTGTGCTCTGAAGCAGTGAGGGATGAGGTCATGAGAGGAAATAAGAAGCCATATGGAACCATGGAGGAAGCTGTTAAAGCTCACATGTCATTCTGTGGTAAGTGTAGATCAAATCCCGCAGTCAAAGTGGCTGATGGGATGAGGCAGATGCTCCGGAGAAGGTCTGGTGACTTGTCATCTCCTCAAGCTTCTTCTAAGAAGTTCGGAAGATCTGCAACCATCTCTCCTCGTTGCATTTAGTTCAAGCTGGATAGGCTGTCGAAGTCGAATAATAATATTCTAGCAAAGTCCTGTAGCTACCAATGGCTGAAATGATGAAATTTCATGTACAGGTGCTGGAAATTTTCAATGGAGGACTTTCTGCTGCTAGCCTGTTTTTGTTCTATCTTCTTGCTTTTCATTTCAGAAATCATCTCGTCAGGTTGTTAGACATCTCTTCTGCACTCACTCATTCCTGACAAATAAGATCAAGCCAAAATCAGTCACTTGCCTCATAAACATTGATGTTTCTGTGAGTTCTGATTCAAAGCATTAGATAAGGTTTCTGAATATTCATTCATATTACTATTAGTTTGTCATGATATCATGACACAAGACTCAACTTGCTTCAAGTATACTAAAAGCTATTTGGGACATAAAATCTGTATGGATTCCACCCGACCCATATTGGATTGTATCTCCACTTTTAAGTCATGTTCAACAATCCAATATAAGTCACTTCATTTCTCTCACTAGACGAAGTGGGACATTTGTAAGGCTTTCCTCAACAATTACCCAATTGCTTTGTTCAAAAAGAAAAATGATGTCTGCAGCCGGCCGACTGTCCCACTGGCTACTGCACAGCGCATACTTACCAAATATTGAAGGCACTTGCACCAAAACATAGCTATCAGTTGAGTCACTGCTCATTCACAACCTTGGCAAGTAGATGATCAATTTGTGACACTGACAGGCATCTGGATCTCATCTGCAATATTCTATACTGATTTGAAGGCAGTGGTGTCAATAAGGCAAAATATGTTCAAACAATGCCCCTTTTTGTCAGCCAGTAATTTAGCTAGATGGTAAAACTGATAATGTAAATGAGTGTAAGGTTGACCTTTGCTAGATCAATTTGGACAAAGGCATAACCAGACAAGAACTTTACTCCACCCACTAATAAAGACAATGCATCATAAGAAAATGAACACCAGGTGGAATAAAAGTATATTAGGAAACCAGGAAAACTCAATAATTGTGGAATCTCTTCGTCATCTGAAAGTGTATTTTGATTCCACTGGATTAAATAAAGGATACATTTTGAACACAATTACTAAACAGTTGGACTATTTACCTCTCTTGACGCATCATGTTAAGAAGGTTGCCTCTTGGGGTTCTATTGCCATCAATACAGAGAGAGCATCTTCCAGTTGTGACAATGACACAGCTTGTTGACTCATTGTGCCTTCTGATAGTTTCCTTGGGCATTCCTTTTTTTCTCTTGACCAGACCTTTAGTTTGAGGATAAATGAAAAAAATGGTAATTGAAAGTATAACAAAAGAAAATGAAAAAATGACGAAAAAAAACCCGAAGATTTGGAAGGATTATTTAAAAAACTAATCTATTAGATGAAAACAAGATTGTATGATATTATTTAAGAAAGAATAGCAGGGAAAGCGCAATCTATTATATAATTACTAAAATATCCTTCCAAAAACTTCCGATTATCAAAGGTAGAGGTAGTAATGTAATTTCATAATTTGTAACGTATTAAAATATGTTCAACCAAATCTCCAATTCTTCCCCTCTCCTTCCTACAGGAATTATAATCTCTCAAACTCTTCCAATTAGAAAGTAAACATCAACCAACAAGGCCCGGTGATTAGGGTGTTGTCTAACAATCTTGCTCTTGGGTCTTGATGGTACAACTTAAGCAGGGATATGTCAGAGGTGTCCATCAGCTGCGTAACGAGTCTGACTCCACTCTACCAATTCTATCATTTCTCATGAAACAGAGAAAGATTTATCAAAACCAGGTGCACTCTATCAATACTTAACCCAGACGTGCGATGTATAGATGCATTTCTTAGAGGGTATTTGAGTACGCTGAAATATTTTGAATTCAGAACCACAAGGATGGCCATATTCCATTGACCACATAATACATTGATGAGCAGTTGGCGCGTCACTGGGGGACTGTTATCTATATAATTTGCCATTACTCTTAGAAGGCAAGTTTCTGTAAACTAATTGATTCATACAGAAGGCTTTAAGTCATATACATCAGAGCTCAGCGCGAACATTCCAATCACCAATAATCACCACATGAGCACACACCACATCTATAATGGTGAAACCTGCTCCTATCCCTGACAATTATCTCCACGTGATACACCTTGGAAACCATCTTCATGAATGTATGACAATCATCGCATATTCGAAGATTCTTAATGATGCGGATTTCAGAATCTCTATCCCTGTTTATCAGAGCATAAGATAGAGCTAACTTCTCACTGTGCCACAAAACGACTTCCTTTTTTTCTTCTTCATCTAAATCAAGTAAAACACTACATGAGTCAGGTGCATAACCATTCAGCTTCAACTTGCTAACTATCTCATTTAGCTTCTCATAGATCTCAGCAGTATGCCTATGTTTCCTATCGGCTGTCAAGAACTCATGTATCTGGTCCCCAAGCTCAACTCTGCTGTACCCTTTTTCCTTTACGATCCCTTGACTCCTCATAAGTGATCTGGCCTTACCCACATCTCCCCATCTCCTCGATTTAGCGCAAAGGTTAGACAAGAGTACATGAGCTCCATCATGATCTGGTTCCAGATCAAGAACCCGCTGCGCAGCAAACTCCCCCAACTCGAATTCTCCATGGACGCGGCATGCAGCCATCAAAGATCCCCACACAACTATGTTTGGAGCCAGAGGCATGGTCTCAACAACCTCAAGAGCTTCTCTTAGTAGATTGGCGCGGCCATAGAGGTCCACCATGCAACCATAGTGCTCTTGTTTAGGAGTGATGTTAAACTCATCGGTCATTAAAACAAAATATTTCTTACCCTCACCAACCAACCCAGCATGACTGCAAGCATAAAGCACGCCCACAAATGTTATCGCATTGGGCTTCACTTTTTCAGCTTGCATTTGATTGAAACAGTTTAATGCACTTCTAGCATCACCATGTATGGCAAATGAATTGATCATACTGGTCCAGGATATCACATTTCTCCTCGGCATCTTATCAAATACATCTTTCGCTTTATCCAAACTTCCGCATTTGGCATACATGTCAATAAGAGCATTGTTAACGGACAGAGCACCTCCATGATTATTTTTGTTGACATAAGAATGAACCCATTTAGCTCGTTCCAGAGCACCCAGACGAGCACAAGCTGAAATAACACTCAACATAGTGACTTCATCAGGTTTCATTCCCAGCGTCTGCATTTCATTAAAAACATCTAGAGCTTTATGAGGCCAATCGCTCTCAGCATATCCAGCTATCATAGCACTCCAACAGACCAAGTCCTTTTCCACCATTTGATCGAAAATGGAGCGAGCAGCATCAACTTGTCCAAGTTTTGAATACCCAGAAACCATAGCAGTTGATGCAACAATATGCTTCACTGATAAACCATCATATAATTTCTGAGCTAGATCCATGGAACCACAACTAGCATACATGGTTACAAGATTACTTGGTACATAAGGGTCAGCCATCATGTTACTTGAATCAATAAATTCATGAACTGCTTCTCCAAAAGCCAAATTTTTGGAGCGCCCACAAGCAGAGAGAATGTTGGATACTATCATTCCATCTGGCTTTACACTGGAGCTTTTTATCTCTTCAAACAGCATCAACGAATCATCATAGTGACCATTTTGACAATAGCTGCGGATGCATTGCACATATTTATTATTATACAGCAACACTTTCAACTCAAGATTTCTCACAACTCAGAATCATCTATATCATTCAGAACCAAAAGTAGCACTGCAGATGAAAAATCCCTTTTTGCTGAACAGGTGACCATTTACAAATATTTTTTTCCGCCATTGCCATTTCTTAAAATTGCTTTAACTGATAGCAATATCAGCCACTAATCACATTACAGAACTAACTTGCTCTATAGTCACTACATAAACAGTTCAAACGAATTCATGAAAAAAAAAAAAACATAAACTGTGTTACCTTTCGATCATAATGCTCCAAGCAACAACATCCCTGTGACACATTTTATCAAACACCAACCGCGCATCCAAAACTCTTCCGCAAGCCCCGTACAACCCCACCAACGCCGTCTGCACAAACGCATCACTCTCGAGCCCCAACTTCACGGCCACCCCGTGAACCTCCATCCCCTCTCTCAACCCCTCCACTCTCGCCAAAGCCTTCAAAACTGGCGGGAAACAAAACCTATCCACGCATCCCTCCCTCCTCATCTTGCCGTACACCAAAACCGCCTTACCCGGCTCGCCACTCCTCGAAATCTCTCGCAACAACTTACTCCCAACCTTACATTCCACAACCGGCGCATGAATAAACACCGAAAGCGCGTAGTCCAGACTTGAAATCGAGGAGAGGATGAGCTTGAAGATGAGCGAAGTAGAGCGGTCAAGTCCGGCCTTGAGGATCTGCGCATGGACCTGTTTGAGTTGGGGGAGCGAAGTGGAGGTGGCTAGAGCTGTCAGGAGCTGGCCGTGGTGGTGATTATGATGGCGGTGGAGCGGCGGACATGCTGAGATTGTCTGCGCCACGGCCGACATGGTCAAACCGATTCCGCTCTGGTCAACCCAGACTCAAACGGCTCCATATAATACTGGGCATGTTATCAAACAGACCACCCGACACGGCCCAGATTGTTCAATCGCAAGTACGTCGTCGTATTAGCCACAGACAAGACTTGGAACAAAATCTGGTCATGCAGTTCCAACAAATTCTCCAGCTTCACGCCATCTCCAATCACCTGTAACTTCTCTCTCAAGCCTCGGTTGATATTTTCTACACAGCATCATCGATCACGTGCTAGTGTTGGTCACCGTTCGTTGATGATTCGATCAGGACCAAGCTCGGAGTCTAGATCGAATCTGATCCTAATTTCAATCGTGTTGTCAGGATTTCTCTGTATGTTGTGTACCTTCAATGCATTATATATACCGGTTTCTGCCATGGAAGGTCATCATCTGCTGGGGAAACGGAGCTTAGCAGAAGCAGTGGATTCGGCTAACAGGACGCTGATGTTCGGATTTGAAGCGAGAAAGAAGCTGCGGAGGCTTCCGCATGTGTTCAGCCGGGTGCTGGAGCTTCCGTTGAAATCTGACGCTGATGTTTCAATTGAAGTGAACCCTAGCTATTTCCGATTCGTGGTGGATGTTGGTGATGATGTTTGTGGTGTAGGTCGGAGAGTTGGGGCGCACATGATACAGGTGTGTCCTGGTGTGGTTAAGGTTGTGGTGAGAGGAGATGTAACTGGCAAGGATGATGATGCGTTGCAGAGGGATGGGCTTGAGCTTGATAAATGGAGATTCAGGCTGCCACTGACGACCAGGCTGGACCGCACCACCATTGTCTGCGTGGATGGCGAGCTTGTAGTGACTGTGCCCAAGGATCCGAGTGCGGTCGTTGGTGATGGGGTAGAGGGTTGGAGTGGGTCTGGAAGGCGTATAGAGCTTCTGTAGTAGTGTCAAGTGGTCATGTTGGCGGGGTTTTTTGCTGGGAATTTCCAGCTTATTCCGTGCTCTGATGAAAATAAATATGAAGCTGTTTCTGATGCTTTCCAGTATAAATAAAAATGCATGAAATTAGCCTACCTGAGAGTATATTAGTCTGAAAAAATGAAGCTAAATATTATGAAAGTGATGGTCACCCATGTATGTCTGCACAATGTGATGGTGAACGTAAAGCATGCATAAAACCCTTTGGTAAACAGGCAAGAAGAACAGAGTCCAGTAAGGCATCATGTGGGTTTTCATTTTTCAAAACGGAAATGTAAAATATAAGCCTGCTCTGTAAGAAGGTAATGGAGATCTGAGTGAAGTGAGAGTTTGAACCTCAGTCACTGTTGTTGTTGAAGTGTTGGTCGATTCGGGGGAGCTTGCAGAAACCTTTGAAGACTTTTTCCATGTCCCTGAGTTTCTTGAGTTCCCTCTTTATCTGTTCAGTTCGACTGAGAACGGTATCCGCCATGTCACTGGGGTGGTCGGCAGATGAGGTGTGATTTGCCAGTACTGATTTCTCTTGTTTGAGTTGTTCTCGGAGATTAATGAGGTAGGTCTTCTGCGCATGGAGCTTCTCCTCTGCCAGTTGGTATTCCGCTTCCTGTGACTTCTTCAATGACCGGAGAGTATCATGAATCTCATCTTCAAGTTTCAGAGGAATGATTTCTTGCTCATCTGGAGAACTGGCCACAACATTGTTTTGACCTGCTGTTTCTGCAACAGAGATGTCCGTGATTGTGGTTTGGGGCATCACGTTGCTGACATTGCTTAAAACACCTGCATATATGGGAGATACGAGATAGTTCACCAGTCAGTTGCCAAACATGATATCTTTTTGAAATTGAGGCAAATATAATTTGTCACAAACTACAGAATGAAAAAGTTCAACTTCAGAGAATCCCATCAATGTTTCGAGGTTCGCTATTAGACCACACATGAAAGTAAAAGCCATGGATCAGTCACCATAGTATCATCGTCCAAGCTTCAATCTCATTAGAGGGGTGCATTTCATGGATACTGAACCCCATAGTGCTCCCTGTATCATCAGCATTTAACCTGGTCTCCCTACATATATTTAAACCAACTCATCCATATTTTCAGTAGTTCGCCTATGTTTTCCCAAATCAAATGTATACCTTCGATTCTCCTTAGTAGCGCAGTAACCAATCCTCTGCATGCAGTCCACAAACCATATCCAGCAGTTCATCAATGTGGCCGCGCATATCAAACTCACCCTGCTTCTTTACATCCGAAAGCACCTTGCTACATGATACATTTTGAGCACTCCCACCATATTGAGAATCCCAACTCCAGGGCCAACATCCTATTTCATCTCTTCATCAGCTCGATATTTCTTATTTAATTTCTTTATTCTGATATTTTTACGCACGTCCCGAATCCTCATGGGCTTCAAATTTTGGATCTTGGAATAATAAAGGATCACCCTCATTTTTTTATTTTTATTTTTTGTAAATTTTATTCTAATTGTTTTATGCACACTCTAATGGCATTCTAATTTTGGATTTATAAAATCACCCTTATGTTTTTAGAATATTTATTATTTTTTTACGCACACACCAGCCTGATTCGAATTTTGGATCTCGGGATTATAAAGTATCACCCTCTCTGTGGTGATTAAGAGTGGGCGTGAAACAGTTAGAATAGTTTTTTCTTCTTTAAAAAAAAAAATTCTCCAAAGTGATGTGCCACCAGGCTGGATATAAGAAAATATAACCAAGCTATCTGAATTAATTAATTAATTTATTTTATTTTTATATAGGACAGCCACCAAGACCATTACATAATTGCCCACCACTCCAGGATTTAATGAACACTCCATATATTCATCTTTGTTTCTCCAAAGCTTAAAACTACTTTATCTGAGGTTTACTTAGGGTGTGTTTGGTTTAGGGAAAATTTGAGGGAAAGGAAAATTTAAGGAAAATGGAAGAAATCTCTTACTTGGTTCAGAGAAAGTTAGGAGAGGGAAAATTGGTTGGAAAATGAGATGAAAATTTTAACAAAAAAAAAGAGTGTTTATGGCACGTTTGGTAGCTATTCCGTTATTAATAGTAACGAGATAAATAATCCCACCTATTTTGATGGGATAAATAATTCTGAATTTTAAAGCTAAAATTTATCCTCTGTGATTATTAACACTTATTGTGGTTTGAACCAAACATGATAGGGGTTATTAATTATCTAATCTCATTTCTAATCCTAGCTACCAAACGTGGGCTTAAGGCTTTAAGCAGTTTCTCATAAATTTACCACCCTTAACCAAGTAAGAGTCAAATTGAATGGATTCCATAGAGAATTCACTCTCCCTCCGATTTTCCTTTTCTCTTAGTTTTTTCCTAAACCAAACACACTAATAATATCCCTACAAAGGTATACATCTTGACATGACTGATGAGCTATCCGTTGTTGTCCCTAGAAAAACTGGATCACATGTCTTGCCCGACGTGATACTTAATGGAGTTGTTCTCAGCACATACCCTTACTACATACATAGACACCCCCTCCCCTCCCCCTTACAAGCCCAAATCATGTCTTTAAAGAGGAGTGTTTCTTTGCTCATCAAACCTCACGTAATGTACTCCTGATAAACCTCATCAGATACCTTCTTTAATCTTACTGAATGTGTTTGTGCAGGCACTACACAGCTATCACACCAATATCCAGACCCATCATTAAATTTACATGGGAAGCAAGAGAACTAAATAGCATTTACACAATTACAGAAGAAGATTGAAAAGATAGAAATCAAAATAGATACATGCAGGCGAATCTGAACATATAATTATTTTTATCATATAACAGGGTATTTACGAAGAGGCATACCAGACGGGTTATCCTCAGCTTCCCAGATGCCTTCTAGGGGACTCCCTTTTTTAAGCTGATTGGCAAACCGGAAAATTAGGTCCTCATTGCATACCAACGAAAAATTATAGGTTAGAGTATATATATATATATATATACCTTGTAATAAGCTGTTTTTATAGGGCGTAATAATACTTGAGCAGCCTCTCTTCTAGATCCACGCAGGATACAAATACCGAGTTTCAATATCTTCTCCATATTAATAGCAGAGTCAATGGATTTACAGGTTTCCACAAATTTTGTAGCATGGGGAACCAGATCGGACCTAGAATCACATCTGCGACAGTAGTATGAAGCATCAATATCGAAGATTCCTCCAACAGTTCCAGCCATGTAACATCGAAGAGCACAGTCCAAGTGCGCGACGTGCCCGCAAATGTAGGCCTCGCTCACCACTGCCTCACATCTAAAATAACTGTAGCCTCCAAAGGCGGATTTCACATTTTTACAGCAAAGAATACAAGAGCAATGCCGACAGAAATCAGATTGTGCGCAACAAATATCGCAAGGCATGATAGGCTTTTGATCTTCTAAAAGGAAACCTTTACAAGATATCTTTCCAGCGGGACATTTTGTCAATTGAGACTCAGAACCAGAGCCGTCTTCCATGTCAGTGGATGATTCGGAAGATGACGAAGCCATAGGGTCATCTAAATTACAAGATCGTCGGCAAAAGATGAAGTTACAACACGGAATGGAAATCAAAGTGATGCTATATCAAATAGGGTAACAAATCTGAAGCAATTATTTCCAGCGTGGCATCTTCTCATTTTTGACCCATTCTATTTTATATCTAGTCACTTTATAGAGGAAAGCCACACATCTTTTACTAGAAAAAACTGAATCAGGTTCTCATCAGTAGAAAGACTAATAAAATAATGCTACAACTCATAAAGTTTTACTTTTTTTTTTTTTAATTTGAAAGTAAGTTCACTACATGAAAAGTAATATGCAGACATTTTTTCAAGTTGTCAGACACCATTATCCAAAAAACAGAGGAAAAATAAAAACATGGTTCTTCCACAGCTTTCTTGTACAAATATCGCATACAAGTTTGCACGCAAAAATCAACAATAAGGTACAAGTGAACATGTAATTCCATTATTCCAGTACTTTTTTAGTTTTGTTATCTAAATGTCATCATAAATTCTGGATGTTGTCATTGCATGCTTGTGTCAAATCGTTTCAGATATACTCTATGAAACTGGTAGTAATGTGCTTCGATTAAAGCAGATGCTGATTTTTTACATATGCTCTATCTATTCGAAACAGAAGATATAAAACAAAGCGTTAGCATAAAGAATGTGAAATAGATGAAATCCATAACCTCAGATCAATTATTAGAATAACTGAGATTTAAGTAGCTAACATTGACCTGCATTCGAGCCAATAGCCTTTGTAGCTGGAATGTTCCAAGTAAACATGGCAAAAAATGCATCAACGTCAGTACCAGGGAACTCTTTTCGGACATATCGTTCAATGGAAGCTTTACTAGCAAATAATCTTGGCTTAGGTAGACGCTTGGGCGCATAAAGGTAACGATCAATATGATGCTCGCGTTTTGTAATTCTACTTCCCACCTTCCACCTCCAATTGTCTCCTGTTTCAGGCCAATTTTCGGGTGCATAAGGATATCCTATTCCGGATTCATTTCGGCCAACTGGTGGAAGAACAACACCATTCAAGGCTACGGTAGGTATCTCTACATTCTTTGGCTCAGAATCCTCAACTTCCATACGCTCCTTTATAGTAGAGCGGATGAAAAACTTGACTGCAGCATCAATGCAGACAATTAAATTGAATACAGTGATCTATAAGAAGATAGAAAAAAGTAATCAAATCCAGGCACGCACATTCTAATGTTGTCTCCTCCTATGCGAAATTGAAAGTAAGTACATAATGTGCAGGCATACACACCCAACGCTGCCCACCATTTCAGCCTACATTTCCTGCGGGTGGTACAATTAGCCAACACGGCCATTCATCATCAGCTCTTTTTCTAGGAAAGTGGTAGAAACCTAGCAAAAGTTTTAAACAACTGATAAAAAAATAAAAACATCACCTATAAAATTTAGTAGCAACCCCTGCCGGAGATTGAAATCAGCGAACTTCTAGATTTCAAATATAGAAGAACACATATCTCAATAAAGATTTAAAAGATTGAATTTCAAGTTGTGTCCACTTAAAGAGACCTAAAGCTATTATTTCTTCATCCATAAATGAAATTTCAACATCAGTTTCATATGCAAAGGAGTGGAGAGAAAGAGAAAGCCGGATTTTATTGCAACTAAAATTAGATTCACCCTAAACTGTCATCCATCTCAAACATCTCTAACAATTAAACGCACGCGTTTCATTCACTTAACCAAACTCCCCCCGATACGGTAATAAGACGTTATAGTTTGTTTAACCCCCTAGCAGTAATAGTAATCTGAACAACAAAGACCCGCGCATTTCAAATACATGATGAAATCGTCACACAACACAGACCAGAAAAAAAAAAAAAACACAGCCACCTCCATCTTCACACCAAGGGCCATTCAACAATTCACAGAAACCGGGATCAATAGGCCTCTGGAAAATGGTTGCGATGCTGAAAATTTGATTGGAATACTGATTTACATGATCATTAAAAGTCGCACACACTTAACAACCATCAAATACATGAAAACATCAGCTAATGCATCCCAGGTGTGGCGGCAGGGAGTGTGGAAAGTGAAGTCACGCGACCATCAATACACAGAAACATATAAATTCTCAGCAATCAAGACTATTGCGCAGCCGTGAATTGAGAGAAAAGAAGTTAAGAAATGAGATGAGACAATCACCTGAAAATGTTGCGAATGGGTCGGCGGATACTGAGGGAGAGAGCAGAAGATGATGAGACAAAAACCCTAGGATTTGGTCTGGAACATCTGAATATAACAATGAAGCCAATGTCGGAGTTGGCGAGGATTCAACCAGCTCTCTAAAATTGGTAAAGAATATGGGACAGGGATCATTTGGCTAATCCAGTGGATCGGAATCATAGCGGGTGTCACTTTTCTGGTTTTTTTAATTTTTAGAAAATAAAGATTTGGGGACATATTGTATTTTCAAATGTTTAAGAGTGGATATGAATGATGGAATTCGAATCCGCTGTAATTTGTTGTGTGGTTCAAAACGACGTGTTATTTGTTTGTTGATTATTCAATTTAAAATAACGTCGTTTTGTTATGTAATTTCAATTGAGTGGTCAGCAAACAAACAAAACGACGTCGTTTTGGGTATGTAATTTCAATTGAACAATCCGCAAATAAACAAAATGGCGTCGTTTTTGGACCACGCAGCAAATTGCAGCGCAGCACCGGATCCTATTCCTGAATGATGTGAAATAAATGTCTGATTAATTGAATGGAATAGTATATGCATATATTATTTTTACAAAATAAATTGTGGTCTACATTAATTATTGAAAGTTTATTTATAGGATTGTATATACTAATTATATTTACTTTTAAGTACTATTCATAAATTATATTCGAATTCTTAACAAAACAACGCGTCTCATCACTTTTAACCAAATTAAATCGGTCTAATTACATATCAGATCCACGAATTTACATTTACAGTCAAAATTGAACTAAACTCTAATCCTCTAATATCAGGACCCATCAGATCATCACAATAGCAAGCCTGATAGCTCACTACAGCCCGCCTCTTCTAGCTCGCAGAGCCGAGGCGGGGGTCTTGGCTAGGCGCTGGGCGCTTGGGGGCTTCGCTGGGTGCAGTGCCCAGGGCCCCGAGGTAGATCGAGGCAAGAGACTCGGATCAACGAGGAGCGGCGCAAATCGATTCGGACGCAAGACCCCGGATAAGTCAGGATCAGCCCTGGGGCGGGCTGGATAAGTTGGAAGACATCGGCCGATTTTTGGGCGCCGGATCGGTTTTGGATCAGGGCCTTCCGAGGCGTCTTGGAGGCAAGGCAGAAGCCTCTGGGTGTTGCATCTGCAGCAGAGGAAGGATTTCTAGCCTAAGTGTTCAGAGGAGAAGCACTTGGTGAAGAGATGCCTTTGGTGTCTATTCGCCTGAGGTTGCACCCCTTGGAAAAAGGTACATCCTTTGGAGATCTTTGTGTAAATAGGCTGTCTTGTAGCCAAAATAAGTCATCCACGAAATTATATACATTTTGGCACTTGAGATCAATAAAAGTCGAGCAATCTTCCCCTTATATTCTCTATCCACTTATCTTGTCCGAACACTTGAAAAATATTCCGTGTGCACTTAATTAATCCTTGGATTAGATCAGGAAAAGGTTGAGCAAGACGTTGAGGCCTTGTTGTAGCACGGATCCGCTTCTCCTAAACCTTGATAAAGGATCAGTGAGAAGTCCCATGATACCGTATATGATGTGCTGAAATAAAATTGTTGTGTGGAAAAATCCTATCTGTTGATTATAACATAACTAATTTAGCAGGTTCAGCGCTGAGAATCGCACTTATTTTCTCAAGAATATCAAGAACCCCGCTGTCATCCGGATATCGCACACTAGGTTCGGAAAATAGATACACTTTTTAGTTTAGATTGGCGATGATGTCTGTGAGATGTGACATTCCAAACCATGCTAATTTTCTGTATTGTTGTATTAAATGCAGTGCAACTGCTACAAACACGGAGTATTACTGAAAACCCCTAACCCACCCCTCCCTCTCCGAGCCTGTCGCGAACCCGAAAATGCAGATCTTTGTCAATAGTCTAACTGGAAAAAACATCATGCTCAAGGTCGAGTCCTCAGGCACGATCGACAATGTGAAGACCAAGATCCAGGACAAGTAGGGCATCTCGCCGGACCAGCAACGCTTGAGCTTCACCGGGAAGTAGTTGGAGGACGGCGGCACCCTGGCCGACTAATGACCTTACTTTACATACTCATCACTGATAATTCAGTAAAGATCGAAACTTTGCTTTATCAGTCATCCAGTTATGCCTCAAGAAATCAACTTTAGCCACCTACTTACTTACCGGTGATTTTTGGGAGGATTGTGTCCACCACGTGGTAGTGGACACCACTAATGGAGTCGCCACGTGGCGCGTTGAAAAGTCAAAATTACACGTGGCAATTTATCATTGGTTTGAATTTTTTTTTACTTTTCAACGCGCTATGTGGCGACTCGGTGTCCACCGCCACGTGATGGACACAGTCCATACAAAACTTTCTCCATACTTAAACAGTTGCAATGCTTTGAGATCGTAATCCTTCCTTGTGTATGCTTTGTTGTTGTGGATTTTATATTTTGGAAATGGTGTGTTTTCTCTTCTTCTTTTTTTGTGCATTCTGGAGACAAAAATTATATATGTGGCTCTTAATAAATTCTATCTTTTTTTAATTAATTATTATTATCTTTAAAATTTGATTTTATTTAATTATTATCTATCATTGATATCAACTAATTATTCTTAAATTTCAGATATTTGTTTTTTTAACTAATTATTAGGAAATTACATCTTATTATCCCATTAGTTTTGTTATTAAGGATATTTATCATAGTGCTTTTAATATTTAAATTAGGATCTAATTATTTTGGTTGAGACCAAACAGAATTATATGAAACTAAAATGAATCGAGCTGAAATGGAATAATAAATATTAGAATTGAAATTCCTTAAAGAGTGATTTTTATTAGATCATGTCATCCATCAAAAGTAAAAAAAAAAAAAACCCTCTCCATTTAAAGGGATCTCGAATTGATGTTTGAGCATAATCTGTCTCTACCTTCATGTGGCAAAAATTTAGAGAAAATTAGATTTGTCTTTACATTTTGGTTGGTATGCCGGTCATAATAGTTTTAGCAGGTTATCGTTGTTACATTTGTGTTATTTAGATTGTTTTTTTCAACAGAATACACGTTGCTAATTTATTATTATTTAATATTTTCTCTTCAATTTTTTTTAAACTAAACATAGAATTTCTTTAACTTTTTCTTACATTTTTTTCTGACTTTTTTTCTAAATCAAGCACATTGTGTGAAATTTTATGGAAAACATATTTAAATAAAAGTTGACGGTTCTAAATTTTGAATCAGATAAACTTAATATGGATTAAAGTTATAAAATGAAACTAGTATTTAGTCACGGTCAACTATATTGTATGTTACCAATATCTACCATAAAAAAATATGTATAAAATGTATGTTTTCAAATTTATAATGTACAATATGTATAAAATTATGTTTTAAAATCTGGGTAATTAATGTTTTCAGTGTAGGTGGTATTATTTATCTTTTCTTTTTTAACTTAAAAACCCCTCAAATATCAAAATAACAAAATGATCCAAGATACCCTGTAATTTCAGCCACCATGTCGCATCTGCTTCTCGCTGCCATCTATGTTTGTTTTTTTTTAATTTTTTTTGTAAATCTGGTTTTTAATGACAAAGTTAACAAAAGAGTGTCGAGAACTACAAGATCAACATTTTCAAGTTGCTGAAGCAGGTAAGAAGCCGACGAGATTTCAAATAACAACACTCAACAAGAAGTGAAGTTTGAAGAACAAGAGATTGCTGTGTTGTTCATTGAAAAGGCTTTGAGAGATTAAAGGGGTTTCATAAGAGGAAGAAGAGGAGGAAAAGGAAGTTGAGCAGTAGCAGCAAGCTTTGAGGCAGAAGAAGATCGAACAGCGACAAAAGAGAAAGGTTTATTAAGTTGCAGGTCAGGAGGATGAAGATGTCGATTTGAAGGACAATGTTATTGAGATTTCGCGTAAAGAAGATCAGCTGATGAAACCGACAAACTGTTGATGCTTCTATCTCTGTATATGAAGCCGTCAAGAAGCACAAAAGTCTAGCGAACACAAAATCATTCAAAATCCCAGGATGTGAGCCATTGATGTTGAAAGCATTCGCAGATGTTAAGCGTTTTAGATTTAAAGTACGAAAAAACTTTAGAAGATCTTGAATTATCATTCAATTGCAGTTCGAACTATCACGAAAATAGTGCGACGGAAAAAAATGGTCTGATTTTTTAAAATAAATTTATCATTACTCTCTTAAACTAATATTATTACAAAATCTAGACTTGTGTGTGAAAATTATTATTAAAATAAATAATATCATTTTAGGCACATAAACAAAACAATGTCTTTTCATATTCAATCATTCATAATCCTCAACAAAATTAATAATATCAATTATATTTAAGAAATCAAACAAATTGATCTTAAGTATCGTTCGAAATGAGTCCCAATTTTTTTTTCTCGCACCCTTTTTAAAAATCATAGTAGTTCGGACCGTAATTAAATAAGTGATTATATTTCAGAACCCATTTGGGTGTTGATCCATTTTTGGCAACATGGTCAACGAAACCTTTCTTTATATGATCCCCAGCCTGTTCAGAAAGACCTGATTTTTAAAATGTTAACACAATTCCTCTACATTTAATCTTCTTTATTGTATTTGTAAATTATATGATTATTCTCGTCATCAACATAATATGTTTTACAAGTATATATAATAATCTTGTACAATTTATACCCACACTAATAATACAATCTATTCAAAACAGCTATCAACTGCGTGCTAAAATATTTCTTTTTGAGACCAAATATAAATGAAAATAAGTTACAGGTAAAACAACAAAATTTTACTTATTGAGACAAAAAAAAATGGAAAAAGAAAAGGCTTACATGAACAAATTATCTCCACATTGAAAGTCCTACGCATTTTTTTTGCTGGCCAACAACTGCACACCCCTTCTAATTTAAGGTTGTTAGAGTACAACATCCGAAACCGATAGTACAACATCTTACAGTTGTTGGCGAAGCACTCAAAAGTGATTCGTAACCATTTCAAAATTGGAGGTAATTTTAGTAAAACAGATTTTTACCAATTGGGACCAAAGCATTTGTTCACGTACGAATACTAGATTGCAAAAAGTACTGGAGAGCGATCTATGTCAGATATTACGACCAGACCTCACATGAAGACTAGCTTCACATTGCAAATATTCTTCATGAATAACCAGTAACTGTTCCGCCACCTGCACATGACAATGCAAATATGATTTCTTCATTTGACTAATAGTTTTTCATACGTTTGTTCTTCGCGAAACATCAGAATATCCGAACCTCTTCAATGCTGCCGTCTTCAATCTCTGTATTGAATGTTAGCGGCATGTACTCGTTCAGAAAATTCTCCAAATCTTCTGTCCAGATTGGCGCGCCTACATTCAATATCGAAATCCAATAAAAAATCTGCTATCGAAAGCTCGTACTCTGAAGATCAATTGCAATCATCACCAGTTTGATTTTCTGGATAATTTTTTTTTTGAAAAATAAATAAATTGACGAGGAATTGACCAACCGTTAGATCTAGAAAACAGGGAGAAGATGTCAGCAGCGAACCGCCGAGATTTCTGCGGCGAGTCCTTTCCACCCCATCGATTCTCGATGGCCATTTGCAGCCCGAACCATCGAGAAAGAACCAAATCGATTCCATCACGGAGACGGGCCGGAGAGATACTTTCCGACGATGCCGTCGCCGCATCTAATTTCATAATTCGAGGGCTCACATCTGCCATTTCAGCTTGATTGGACTATCTATGGAGTCCGGGCCGCCGATTCTCCTCGCCCTATCTCCACTTTTTCTTTACATGGATTTCGGATCGATTGGGAGACGGCGATGCGATTCTCTTCACCATTTGATACGATAGTAGAAAAGCGCGCGAAAAGCTGGGATCCAAAGAGTGAAAATAGGGAGGGTGATGATTGATTGACGGGGAAGACGAGTTAATTTGACTTGGAGTGACGTCGAAACGCTTCGTTTGATCACACTCGAAACATTACGTTGTTGTTTCGTCCACACTTACGAAGGTTTAACGTGTCGCCACGTGTAACACGTCAACCAGTTCTGTAACTGTCAGTTGACGACACGTGTCGTCGATGGATGATGAGGCAGTTGGAGTCATCATCTTCTCCAACTGATATATGCTCTGCAACTTGCAGATCGGATAACAGAGATCGAAGCTTCACACGACAAACATGAGTCAGCAGCAACCTCGAAGGGTGCCAGAAGAGGAGCTGCAGGGGAAGCCCATAAAGTACGGGGATGTGTTTCCAGTGCAGGGTGAGCTGGCAGAGAAACCCATCGCGCCGCAAGATGCGGCGCTGATGCAGACGGCGGAGAGCATGATCCTTGGACAGACCCAGAAGGGTGGGACTGCTGCTGCTATGCAAGCTGCAGCGACTTACAACGAGAGAGCTGGACTCGTTGGACATGGTGATATCTCTGCAGCTGCTGGAGATGAGGGAGTCACCGTTACAGAGATGGACGTCCCCGGCGGCCGCATAATCACAGAAAAAGTTGCAGGACAGGTAAGTTTTCTCACTTTCTGGCTGGACGAGAATAACTGATCACCGAAACTAGCTTGCTCTGTTTTAAACGACTATGGTTGTGATGGGGTTCAGGTTTTAGGGCAGTACGTCCAGCCGGTGCCGGTACAGAACCCAGAAGCAGCTGCGGTGATGGACCAAAGCGCTATAACCATAGGCGAGGCGCTTGAAGCGGCTGTCACAACTGCTGGAGACAAGCCCATAGATCAGAGCGACGCTGCAGCGATACAAGCAGCTGAAGTGAGAGCGACTGGTAGCAATCTGCTGGCGCCTGGTGGGCTGGCGTCCGCTGCGCAATCTGCCGCTACTTTCAACGCCTCCGTGGACGTTGAAGATCAGAAGGTCAAGCTGGGTCATCTCCTCACGGTAAATAAATTGACACGCATAAAAGACTTTAGACACACACAGTATGAGATTGTAGAAGAAGCTGTTTTATTCTGTGTGGCATTGTTGTGCAACAGGATGCGACATGGAAGCTGCCAGCAGATAAGGTGGTGACACGACAGGACGCGGAAGGAGTGATGGGAGCGGAGCTGAGGAACAGTCCCGACTTGGCTACGCATCCTGGTGGAGTGTCTGCAGCAATTGCGGCAGCTGCTAGGCTCAACGAGGCTCAGGTCCAGGAGCAGGCAGGCGGTGGCCACAAATAGTGAAGCAGTACTGAAAGACTTGTTTCATGGGGGCATGGGAGTCGCGCGCTAGGTCGCTGGTATATTTACGAACTATTATGTATGTAATAGCTTTTTTGTTTTATCCGGGTGGATGTCGTGTAAATTATGGTCTCCTACTTTTTTTGTGTAAATTATTGTTCTTTTTTCGAAATAATGTTTTGTACTCCCACGAGCGTGAAAGTGTAAATGAGTCGCATGCATAGCTACAACATCTACTGAATATAGAAGGACTAACAAAAATTATGCCGGGACGGCAGCCACGAGAAATTGTTGGGTGGATTGTGACCATCACGTGACGGTGGACACCATCAATGGAGAGTCACTATGTGGCGTGTTGAAAAGAACTAATAATAATCGTTATGTGTAATTTTGACTTTTCAACGCGTCACGTGGTGATTCTCAACTGGTAGTGTCCACCGCCACGTGGACACATTTCACCCAAAAATTATTCCACTTTTGTGTCCAAGGAGAGCATCTGTTTCTGATTTAAAATGATGACATTGTGTTTCAAAATGATGTTATTTTTATATTTATATTAAATACAATTCATATAAACCATAAATAATTGGAGAAACAGAGGGCCCAGAGAACTGTATACCGACGCACGCTATCGGTGGATGACTCGGCTATTGGTTACTCGTCTGGAGAGGCTAAACTGGCTCATATTGAAGAGCTAACTGAGGAACCTTTTCAGATATGTTTCGGACCAGATTGGGGTGGTGACTCGGAAAGCTCGGCTGAGCGGGTAGCCCGTCTGAGGCGAGAGCGAGATCAATGTAGGCGCACAACTAGGAGCGCCATCAAACCCATCAACTCGCACGCATCCAAATGATGAATTCTCTGTGTTGGAATGCGCGGGGAGTCTGTAATAGAGGTACGCGAGACTATCTCAAACTCCTTATATCTAATCACTGTCCAGCTCTTATGTGTATCTTAGAACCGAAGGCGGTGGAGTCCAGACTTGTTAAGCTACAGAGGTCGCTGGGGTTTTCTAGATCCTTTAGTGATCACTCGGTTAATCACCATATTTGGATTATGTGGAAAGATTCAATTCAGGTATCAATTGTGGACATCTCTGATCAACATATAACTATTGAAGTTGAGCTTGGTGTTGGTGGTTTGAAAATCTTCTGCACAATTGTCTATGCCCTTTGCTCGCGGCATGCCAGAGCTCGCCTGTGGCAGTACTTGTTAGCAGTCGACTACTGTGAAAACCCGTGGTTATTGATGGGCGATTTCAATGTCATAGCAGATTGGTCCGAGAAAAAGGGAGGGAGACGCAGGGATGATGGCAGTATGCGAGACTTCAATGAATTTATTAGTAATGGAGGCCTGGTGGATATTGGAAGTTTGGGTAAAACATTTACTTGGTGCAACAATCAACAGGGTTGGAATAGAATTTATAAGAGACTGGATCGGGTACTCCTTAATGTTCCAGCGGTTTCGGCCCTCCCGGAGCTGTCGGTTCGACAAGGGGATCGTTTCCAGTCGGACCATTGTCCTTTGGTTATTGAGTGGCGTCGTCGCATGGACCGGCTGTCTCTTTTCGCCTTTCATGCCATGTGGGTCGGGCACAGTGATTTCATGCGGGTTGTGACTGAGTCGTGGATAGCTGGCCGTCATGCAAACCCTATGAAGGGTTTTGTGGATAATTTAAAGAACCTTCGGCGGGCTCTTCGGAGTTGGAATTGGAAGGTATTTGGAGACTTAAACAGACAGATTGAACAGTGTCAGAAAGAAGTCGATGATGCAGATTCTGAGCTGACTAACCAGTGGTCTTATCAGAGTGAGGATCGGTTAAAATGTGCCCAAGCCAATCTGGAAACTAAGCTTCAGGCGAAATTTCAGCTTCTAGAGGAGAAAAGCGGTTTGGCCTGGCTAAAGGATGGTGACCGGAATTCAGCGATCTTTCACACTGCTATGAAAGTGAAAAGAGCGCAGTCCCACGTTAATATTGAGCTTCCAGATGGGTCCTGGTCGGAAGATAGAGACAAGATTGGTCCGGCAGCAGTGTCCGTGTTCGAGTCCCTCCTAGGGCATTCGGTCGGTAGTCCCCAGTCTGAGGAGTTGGACGTTATAACATCTATGATCTCTCCGGAGGAGAATCTAAACCTAACCCGGCCCCCGACTATGGAAGAGCTGAAGGAGGTGGTTTTGAGTATAGATGTGACAAGTGCTCCAGGTCCGGATGGTTTTACTAGTTTGTTCTATAGGCACTGCTGGGATCTCATCAGTCCTGACTTATTGGCGGCCATTTGCTGGTTTTTTAAACCAGAAAGTTATCTCCCTAAGGCAGTCACATCCACCCATCTCACACTTATCCCTAAATCAAAGAACCCGAGGTCCTTGGGCGATCTACGTCCGATTAGTCTGTGTAATGTAATTCATAAAATCATTTCCAAGCTTCTCAACACCAGACTTCGCCCTCTGATCCCCCGCATGATTGGCCCCGAGCAAGCAGCCTTTGTTGAAGGCAGGAACATTCATGAGAATATCTCACTCGCTCATGAGCTGTGTCGTGATATTAATAGGAAAGTTTGGGGAGGGAATATTATGCTGAAGTTGGACATGTCAAAGGCTTATGATCGTCTATCGTGGGCCTTCGTAATTCAAGTCTTTCGGCATTTCGGATTCTCAGAGGTATGGTGTGATTTGATCTACAGGAATTTATGTAGATGCATGTTCTCGGTGAAATGGGAAGGAAAGCTTTATGGTTACTTCCGATCCTATTGTGGAGTAAGGCAAGGGGATCCTTTGTCGCCAACCTTATTTGTTTTAGCTCTTGAAGTTTTGGGGAGAAAACTGAACAAGAGCACTTTGTCCTTCTCCTGTTCAGTTTGGGAATACAGGCCTTTCTCCATGCGGGTCCTTTTTGTGGAATACAGGCCAGGAGAGGCGCCATCACTGGGTAAGATGGTCATTAGTTTTCCGGCCGCTTAGTGAAGGAGGTTTGGGATTCAAAAGCTTACCTCAAATTATGGAAGGGCTTCTCGCAAAGTTGGCATGGAGATTCTGGGAACAAGAGTCACTGTGGGCGCGTTTTATGGCATCAAAGTATGGGCAACCTTTAGCGATTCTGACCTCGCCGCAACGAGGGTCTACTATCTGGACCAGGATCCGCCCTTTTATCATGCTCCTCCGACCTCGGGTGCACTGGGTTTTGGGTAATGGGATGCTGAAAATTAGTCACGCCTTTCCAAGTAAGGATTTCAACGCGGACATCGCAGGTCTCCGAGTGAAGGAGGTTATGGAGGACCCCAGTAATCTGTCTCGCTGCCCGACAGAGGTCCGAGATGCCCTGTCCCGGGTCGTTTTAAATGAAGCCACAAAAGATCGTCTAGTATGGCCGGAAACTACATCCGGTCGGTTTTCCCCGGCTAGGTTCCTACTGCCCCCTTATCCATCTCCAGGCGGGCGTGATTTTGAGTGGTTATGGGTTCCCTGGTTGCCTAGGAAGATTGGAGGATTTCTTTGGAGGCTGTTCAATAATGCTATTCCGGTGGATACAAGAATTCAGGGCAGAGGCATCCAGTTATGTTCAAAATGTCGCTGCTGTACATCCCCAAACAGAGAGACCATTGACCACCTTTTATTACAGGTGAGCTTGCCCCGTCGGTCTGGACCCCTTTGGCCAGAGTTCTCGATAAACCCCAAGTTTCCTCTTTATTCCAGCTGAGATGGTCCTGGATTTCTTCTGGACCAATGAGGTCGCAGATCGATTTTGTCTCATGTATGGCTGTGGGGTGTGGTTTATGGGAGATGTGGTGCGAGCGCAATAGGAGGATCTATGAGAATGAATTTGGCCGCAATGACCTGCAAAGGAATATTCGGGCTTGGATGGTCAGACTTCTCCCGCAGTTTAAGGCAAAGGCTCAATTATCTAGAGGCGAGACCCTTGCCATAGAGAGCTTACGCCTTCCTATCTTGCCTGGCCCGGTCAGTCGGGTACTATGGATTGTGTGGGATCCCGGCCCTGGTCTAACCCTAAACACGGATGGATCGTCCGGCCCTAGAGGTTCGTCAGGTGGAGGAGTAGTGCGGGAATCACAGGAGAACCGAAATTCTTATTTGCATCCAGATTCAGGGAGTCTGCATCCAGTACTGAAGCTGAATATGAGGCAGCCTTGGTGGGCCTTCGACTAGCACGGGATCATGGATTGCGGGTTGTGGAATTGCAGAGTGACTCGAAAGTTCTGGCTGACTCGCTCAGGGGAGAAGGGGATTGCCCATGGTCATGCGTATATGTGTATCGGAAGATTTTACAACTGATAGATGGCATACGGATTGTACATGTGCTTCGTGAGGCAAATCATGTAGCTGACAGGCTTGCCAGCTTTGCCCTGGATGTTGGTCCTCTAGTTGGAGTTTCTGCTGAGTTGTTCTCATCAGAGGTGCGTACGGCTCTTCGCAGGGATGGTCTTCGGTTTGGGACATTTAGGCGTGTTTAGAGGATAGTATTTTCTAAACTTATTGGTGGGTGGATCTGGTAGACTGGGTGCCATCCCTCTTCCCGATTTCCACTCACCGATTTTATGTATCTCAAACCTTTTCTTATATTAAAAAAATAAAAAAAAATCAAAAATAAATAATTCAAAAAAATTAAAAAATCAGAAAAAATAAAATAAAATACTAATTTGCTTTATAAATATTAAAAAATTATAAATTTATATATTTCTAATTATTATTCATAAATATAGTTATATTGTGAATTTGATGAATATAATTGCGAGTCTGAATGAATATTCATCAGATAGATATTAATATTCAGTAGAAAGAGAAATATATTCATCAGATACACATACACATTCAAAAAATAAAAAAAATAAAAACACTTCATCTTCATAAATTCATCACTTTCATACATATATTTATAACTTTCATATACATATTCATCAATTTCATACACATATTCATTAATTTCATACACACGTATAATTCATCAATTTCATACATATATTCGTTAATTTCATACACATATACATCACTTTCATCCACACATTCATCAATTACATACACACAACTCATCAATTTTATGCATATATTCATCGTTTTCATACACACATTCATAGATTTCAAAAATATATTCATCTATTTTATACACACATTCATCAATTTCATGCATATATTCTTCAGATCCACATACTTATTCATCAGATTCATATATATATTAATCAAATTCATGTAACTCTTTGAATGGATAAAAAGTAGAAAATATATGAATTTTTTTATTTTTGTAAATCAAACTAGTCTTTTTTCAATTTTTTTATTTCCCTTGATTTTTGTTTTTTGAATTATTTACTTTCTAAATTAGTGGTGTTCAATGGGGTATCACAACGATGTCATTTTTAAATTAGTCGTGCTCTAAATCTCTCTATTTTTAAATTACTTTAATCATTAGTTTGGGTCACTGTGCAAGATTGGTCTCAGTAAGACTCCAAGAAATGGGCATGTCTATTTGTAATGAATTCTTATTTTCATATTTTATTTATCAAACATTATTCCCTTGGTTATGCCAATTTGTATGGTATAGGTTCATATGACAGCTTTATACTTGTATATGTTTAATCTATATTCTTTGCATTTGAAACATTACACGGATTCAAGCAAATAAAATAGAGGCCCAGAGAGATTGAAAGGTAATAGTTAAATAGTTATTTTGATGCATAATAATCTTAAATTATTATCACGAATTTTGATAATTGTTTGGTACTTGACTAATCGAAATTAGTTCCTTTTATGTGCTCATTTAGTTGCATAATCACATCACTTCCAATTTGAATTGGTTTTACTTAGTTTACAATTTTTCTCCAACCAAAATGTTTACTTATGCATGTATGTGTTTTGTATAAAAGAAGAAAGACTGTGCATCAAAATCTTATGTAATGCACTCTTAATAATTAAACATAAATTATTATTTAAATTTATTTAAACTAAATCAAAAATTTTATAATCATCAACTATAATTTATCATTCAATAAAACGATGTTGCTTTTATCTACATCAATAAAATATTTTTTCATTATCTTCTAATCTATCTACAGTTTGTCCGTCTCTTCATCTTAGTTCCACTCATCTAAGTTAGTAATAAATTTTATTTATATTATTTGTTATTTAAAAATATGGTACTTAGATTTTTTGAAAATAAAAAATCAATATTCCACTCATCTAAGTTAGTAATAAATTTTATTTATATTATTTGTTATTTAAAAATATGGTACTTAGATTTTTTGAAAATAAAAAATCAATAGTTCGAAATTTATTTTAAGGACAAAATCTATCAAAATTTATATCTAAACAACATATAAAACTACAACTCCAAATAGATTGATTTCACTCACAAAATATATCATCTATTAACCTTAAAGACAAAATCCATCAAAATATATGGAGTTTATGACAAAATATAAGACAAGAATTTGTCCACAAATTAAATCACCTAAAGCTTTGCAGCATATCCCTTACTTATTTATCAAATTTAATTATATTATTGCTAAAAAATTCGAATCAATACAAAAATATAGGATACACAAATTCTCTTGATTCTAATAGAACATTTACAATTTCTTAATTTATATACATTTTTGATAAATAATTTTTTAACTCTTGCATATTATCAAAATATCATAAAATTTTATTCCCATAAAAATCTTAAAAATCCATAGCAACTACGCAATTGATTTCTGAACTTTTGATATTAAAAGTTGCATTATCTAAAAATTAATACACGATCATCGAGATTATATTTTATGAGAAGAAAAAATAAGAGCAATATGCATAAGAATAAAATTTCAAGATCACAATGTAAATGTATAATCTTAGCATCGTCATTCATGCTCAAGATACATGCTAAAAAATTATCAAAAAGCTAATGACAATATGCAAATGGACGGGCTGTCATGAATTATTTATAACATGTACGTGTAATTCTAGAGATGCAAAGATTTACAAAAAGTACTTGAATAAATCTATAAATATATCAATTGCTGATGATGTCTAAAATGATAGATAAATAACAATTTGGTGGGTCAATTGTTGTTAAAAGTCAAGGTACAAATATACTTTCTAAGCAACAATATAATTTAATAAACATGTACAAATATCCATTTTCATATGATATTCACACCAAAAAATTGTAAACGTGATTTTTTCTCAAATATCACTATGTTGACGTTCGGAGGATAAAATTTCATAAGTAGAGAACATCAATAAGAGAATACAAGCAGATTACAAAACTAGATCAAGTGGCCGATAGATTTTTATTTGAAGCATAAAAAAAACATCATAATTTATAGTTCAGGCAGCACATCTAATAAAATAAGGTAAATGATGAATGTTTATAAAACTTTACGTATAAGTTCAACAATGGTACGAAACTTCATATAAAAAGCATTCCACTCACATAAAAGACAACGAAAAGAGTGATGATTTGATGCCTTATAATTATACATTACTCCTTAAATATCAGATTCATATATTGAACGATACAAGTTAAATACAATAAAAAGTGTATTCATCAATATCAGCAAAGTACATGATCACATTAGTGCATCCTTTTATGAAAGAAGTGGAGCAAAAAATTATAATTGAAAATAATAAGAAATTTATCTTGATAAAAATATATTTAATTTAATTTTAAAAATATATTGTTAGTATGAATTATTTAAAAGTAAATGGCATACTATGTAATATTATTAATCATACTTATGTCAATAAAACTATAAGTCCGTTCGTCCGCACGGGCATTAATACCTAGTGAAGTATAAAACATATAGAATATATGCATAAAATAAATTTTTAACACACACGCACACACACCCCTGTCACACACAGTTGTCTACCTAATGAATATATGTATCTAACTAATGAATATGAATATCAATATGATAAAGATATATCCAACTGATGAACATAGATATTCATTTGATGAACATAGATATTTTAAGCAATATAAAATATAAAACTTCGTTAATTTATTAGATTTATTTTTATTTGAAATTGTATTATTTAAAATAATATTATTTTCTTTTTTACATACTTTTTTAGATTTTGTCCAATTTTTTATTCATTTGGATGGATTTGCTTGAATTGGCCGAGCTATAGAAGAAAATGATCAGGCAAAAGAAGGCAACAGAGACATTTGCGGTAGCAAGCAAAGTCATATCCTATGTGCATTTTTTTTGTAGTATATCATCGCCTTAGGTTTAATGAGATGCGGCATTTTACTACTTGAAGGAAACGTTGCTGAAGAGGTAATTGGTAAAGAAGGCAACAGAGCAAAATATCATCAAGTTTGATTATGAAAAATTTGAGGTTTCAGTTCGAATGATCAAGACTCACAACATATATACATTCCAACTCTCTTAAAGATTTTATTTTTGTGAGAATTGGCGAACCATGCACTGTCCTTGCACGCATGTGTTAGTGTGATATGTCGAGATATGTCTCTCTAAGTACCATTGTATACTTGACGAGGGCATATTGGATGTGTGTTACAAGACATGGGGTCCAACATAACACCTTATGTGGCCCAAGCCGGTTTCTTCACTTGGAAGGTGTATAATACGTGCAACTTTGATTGGTTATTGATTACTATGTTAGTTGACGTCAGCGGTATGAGATACACACACTTTCTGTCAAAGAGGGTGAGATTAGAGTCACGCTCCAAAACAATTGACTTCTTACGAGTATATCTTTTTTTTTGAAATGGCAGTGATCGAGAATGAGCAAAACTAAATTTAACAGGTAGTTGTATGGAGTTTCTGGGGAAGGATCATCATAAAGGACTATCACCTTTCACGGTGCACCTGAGCTGGTTTGTGCGCCACATGCAGACTCTCTGCTAGATGACGCATATGAGGTCATGTTGTATCAATATGCGAACACTTATATTCTCTATATATCGTGCGAACACATTAAGGATGAACCTCCATTACTTGCCACTACTACGAAATTTAGGTGTTGTACACACCTACAATAAAGGTAGCACGGTTCTTGCAAACTTATGTTGTGTAGTTGTGTATTGTTTGTGTCAGACGTACAAGCAGATGGACAACACGGTTCTATTTCTCCAATTTTTGGCATGGGACTATATTGAGATTAGATGTCCATAACAGTTGAGACTTCTCCTAATAGACAAAGTTCAGCAGGAGCAGGATGATTAAGATGCTCCCCCTGTTGCTTTATCGCTTGAAAATTACTGTTCAAAGTTATAAGATGAGAAATAAGCAAAATATAAAATTAACATCCGTTGCTAGAAAAATTAATGTTTAAAATTATGAGATTCCTAAATTACTTATTTATTTTATATATTTGTATATATTAATTTATAAGATGATTTTGTAAAAAAATGTGGTAGTTTAATATCTTTTAATTCAAAATAAAATCAGCTTATGACATTCAATAAACATAACATAAAACTTCATTTATTAAAAAATAAATATTTTGATTGTGGCGAGTTAAATGGTGAGTTGCGTTGTCATTCTTTGGTGGATTTTGTTTATCATATGTGTCATGAATACCATAATGGATAGCAGTCATGTGTCAGTTTGAAAAGTTAAAGTGACACGTGACATGACTTTTCAACCAATGACTCATGGGTGCAAAAAGTGAAGCCATCTAGATGAGGGCTCTCGCTCCAAAATAATAATGTTTTACGCCGTTTCATTAAAAAATTCAATATGAGTAATAATAAAATAAAATAATTAAAAAAACAGAAAAAATAAGAAACAAAATTAAAAAATATTACTGTAACAGAAAAATAAAAAAATTTAAATTCATTAAAAATAATTATATTCATTAAATGAATATTTATGTACATCAGATGAATATCATCAGATCTAATGAACATAACCTCATCTGATGAACAGATGATCAGATCTAATAAACATAGCAGCATTTGATGAATATATCATCAAATCTAGGGAATGTAGTAACTCATGATAAATAAAATAACTGATGAATATGACAGCTTGCCTAATGAATATAGAAAAATAAATATCAACAAATGAAAAGGAAACTCATTTGACGAACATATCATCAAATCTGATTAACATATTAGCTCATCTGATCAACATAACAACTCATTTGTTGAACATATCATCTAATAAACATAACATCTCTTATGATGAATAGTTTATCAAATTAGATGAATATAGCAGCTCATCTGATGAATATATTATTAAATTCGATGAACATATTATCTGATGAATAAAATAGCTCCTTAGATGAACATAACAATTCATCTGATGAATATGTCATCTAATGAATATAGCAGCCAATCCGATAAACATATTATCAAATTGAATTAATCTAGCAGCTCATCTCATAAACATAACAGCTCATCTGATGAGCATGGTATAATCAATATCAACAAAAGTAAATGAAGCTTATCTAATGAACAAATCGGATCATCTGATGAACATAGTATAAAAATATGAACTTATAATCCAATGAACAAAACAGCTATTATGGTGAATATAGCAGCTCATCTTATGAACATAATAATTCATCTGATGAACATAGTTAAATAAATATCAACAAAAGAAATGAAGTTCATCTGATGAACATATCATTAGATCTGGTGAACACATCGATTCATCTCATAAATATATTATCAAAAATAATGAACATATCATTTTTTTTTAAGAACGAGTTTATTGAAAAGGAAAAAGGCATACAGGGAGGGAGAAAGGACACGGAAAGAGGGATGGCACCCAATCTACCCGGACCCCCAACCCCGAAAAAGAAAATACAGACTCATCGAACACACAAAAGGACTCAACCTAATTGACGCGACAAGAGGCTGTGCGCCTCGAGTCTAGTATAACAAGCGAACGAACGCGTAGACTGAAGTTGCTCAGGCAATAAGAAGTTAAATCCCCGGTAGATGAAGCCTCTCTAGCCAAAAGATCTGCCACACTGTTAGCTTCA